>JAWWMP010000082.1:2848335-2862035 GCA_035047865.1 Dendrocincla tyrannina
TTGAGTTGGGTTTGGAGGGGTTTGAGTTGGGTTTGGTGGGGGGTTGAGTTTGGTTTAGTTGGGGGTTTGAGTTGGGTTTGGTGGGGTTCGAGTTGGGTTTAGTTGGGGGTTTGAGTTGGGTTTAGTTGGGGGTTTGAGTTGGGTTTGGAGGGGGGTTGAGTTGGGTTTAGTTGGGGGTTTGAGTTGGGTTTGGTGGGTGCCCCTTCCAGAGATACCACCTGTCTCTGCAGGTGCCTCAGGAGGAGCTCCATTCCCTGAAGGAATGAGGTGCTGAAACACCCCATAATTGCCACTCCAGTTCCAAATGTGAACCTCAGGTAGAGCTTCTGTGCCTGAACTTCATGTCCAGGGCATAACTGGGTGAGTCACCTGGAAGAGGAGCCCACCTGGGTTTGGGAAGGTGGGGCTGGCATTGCTCAGATCATGGTGAGCAATGGTGACTTCCCTTCTTACTGTCATCATTATTATTATTAACCATTATTACTGTACTTCAACTTTATTTTTGATTATCAACCAGTTCTTATCTCAACCTACAAGTCTTCCTTTGATTCTCCTTCCCATCCCACCAGGCTGGGGGGGGCAGACAAGGTGGCTGAACACGTGGCTATGTTGGGTTTCATTTCCAGCTGGGCTTAAAGCAGGACAACCTCTCAGCAGCCGTGCCCACCTTCCCTGCCCCGAGTCCTGGAACACCCGACACTGCAGTGACAACACCCAACAGCCTGGAGTGACCCTGGACTCACTGGCATTGTATCATTCCTGTTCTCCACCAGAGCAGCTGGAAAATTCCCCCCCTTTCTCAGCTTCTTGTGTATTTTTCCCTTTTTGCAACCACTTCCCACTCTCCTAAGGCTGTTTGAAGAGCCACTCACCACATGCTCCCCGAGGAGTCCCTCTCCCCAAAGGCGCTGTACGAGCCGTCCTGCCTCTTGTAGGTCAGCTGGCGCTGGTAGCCTGCAAGTCACAAAAGAACCAGGGAGTCCAAAACTCCTCCCCCAGACAAAAGGCAGGAATTCGAAGGGAATGAAGGCTCAGAGCATCTGGCACTGGTGTAAGGGATTCTGCTGCCCCAGGCAGCCTCTTGTGCTGGGAGGGAGGGCCAGCTGTGTGTCCCTGCACTGCAGCTCATCCAGGGATCGAGGCAGGAGAACATCTGGGATGCTGCAGCTCCCCATTTCGGACACCAGAAACGTCCAAACTGGGATACTCCTCTCAAAATGCACTATCAAAGGAAAGATCCTTTTCCTTAAGCCCACAGCCACTCTCCTCCTGCTCTCCTGACTGCACAATGCAGATGAAAATGGTTTTCCTTGCACAGCACAGCTGGATTCAAATTTTCTCCAAAGCTGTTGCTTGGGACAACTCAATGTGACTGTAACACAACAAGAACAGCTGTGATCTGGGTGCACAGGAAGATGTCCAAGCTACCAGGACTATCTTAAGCCTTATTTTAGGCAGCATTATTATCAAGGTGAATGCTGGAGATGAGAACTCTCTTCTGGAATGAGACTGAAAATTAAGAAAGTCAAAATGCTCTTTCTACCAGGGAAATAATTTGTTTCCCAAATGTGTTTGTTTATACCCATGAGCTGCCCATCCTAATAAAGCACTCCAAGCTTGAGAAGTGCAGAACACACACTGAGACAAAGCTCCTGGACACCCATAGGAATCAAACCCTGCAAATGGGTGTTTCTGATAGGGAAATGTGTCAAAGCTGCAGGAGGATTCACTGCTGCTGAGCTCTCCACCACACGAGCAGGTGGTTCATCCCACACCACGTGGCATTCTGATGGGGATGGGTTTGGTTTGTCACTGCTGGAGGGGAAGCTTCTCTGCTGACCCCTCCAGGCCCAGGCAGCTCCTCAGCCCCTGAGTAGGGGCTGCCCTTGACTCCTGCCCTTCCCAGTTGCTCCACAGCCTTGCCAGGGAATGCAGCTGGAATGGTTTCACTGGGAGGGACAAAGCCCTGGAGGCTGATGCTGCTCCTGTGGTAACCACAGCTTTGCCTGGGGGTTCTGGCACACACACACATGGCAGAGAGCCCAAGGAATTGTATTATTATGTTTTTCTTCCTCCAAACAATAGGTGTGACATTAAATCACATTCCTTTACTCCTCTGCAGCCTCAGGTTCAATTTACTACTGAGCCCTTCCTGCTTAAATAACTCCTAAGTGTGTGGAGATGGACCCACTGAGCCCTCCTGTTTTATCTCTCATCACTGTCTCTGTTCTTCTCCTGGAATGCTCATTCTGAGTTGACTTGTGCTTCTTGCTCTTACTTTTATTCTTCTTGGCTTCCCAGGCTGGTATTGGCTCAGACTTTGGGTCTGTCCTGCTCTTCTGGAACATCTCCTCTTTCAAACCCTGCCCTGTGGAGTGTTCACCTCTCCAGTTCTCCCCTGGTCACCTCCCCAGTTCTCCCCTGGTCACCTCCCCAGTTCTCCCCTGGTCACCTCCCCAGTTCTCCCCTGGTCACCTGCTTTTGTAGGACTGGGGTGTGGGGAAACAGAAAGAACACTGGCTGGTTTAGCTCAGGCCACTTCAAAAGTTTAGGGAATACACAGGAATTGTTGGATACCAGCCCTTTCCACGATGGATGACTAAGGGAAGAGGTTTTCTGGCTTGGGAAGTCACAAAAGCTTTCCAGAGTGAGCAAACAGACTTTCCCCTTCTAAACCTTACACTTGGCAGGGCTCCAGGAAACACAGAAGAGCTCAAAACTCTGGAGGATTTCTTCTGTAAGGGTTAATTAGCAAGCAGAGCTTGGAGTCAAAAACCTGGAAAGTTTTCAGATTTGGAAAGAGAAACGAAAGCAAATGATGTTGCAAAGGAAACACTGACTCTGAATTGTAAGAAATTCCCTTTGCCTTCCTGCTCCCAGCAAGCCCAAAACATCACAAGTGGAATGAGAGGAGCCAGGCAAGGGAGGCAGCACTGCTGAACACAAGAAAGATCTGGCATATTCCATTTTATTCTTATATTTTCAGAGGAGAACCACCTAACCCCATCACCCCTGATTTCATGACATGACTATTGCCTGACTCATCCACAAGAGAGCTTTGTCCCTTTGGGTCCTTCTTGCTTTTAATGATCTCTGAAGGCTTACTGAGAGTGCACTTAGTTAGGAAACTATTTTGCATGTGGCTCTTCTCAAACAAATGCAAACAGTGCAAAAAAGGGGAAGATGGATTGCTCTGAGCTGCACAGTGAGGTAGGACACTGAAGGGACACAGAAAATCCTGCATTATGTGGCTCCAGGGTAATCATTTTGGACACTGATTTTTGATTTGGGGTAAAGTGTTACTAAGAAAATCCTGGTAAGAAAAGAAAGTCCAGAGAAGAGCCATGTACTGGCTCAAGTGCTGGAAAAACAAGCTTTGAACAAGGGAAAACTCCCTAAACATCCAGATTTTTTCTGAATTGAATATTGCTTGACTTTTTAAACATGTTTAAACACAGAAATCAGCTACCTGAGGGAAAAAAAATTAAAAAGATAAATCAAGCAGCATCAAACCCAGGAGTTACTGAAGGGAAACAGAGGAAAGATATACCAAGGGAAAAGATCTTCCCATCAAAATCTGTTATCCTGGTTGATTATCCCACAAGGAATGATGAACCCCCATCCCTTGGGCTGCCCTTGAGCACAAAGCACACAACACAAGTGAACCACCACCTTTGCAAGCCTTTCCTCCAGCTCTAAATTGAGGGTCAGGACTCACCTTGAACAAGGTAATCAGTGGCTTCAACCTCCACGTCGGGACTGAGCTGTTTGGTTTTCTGCAGGTATTTGAGGACAAACACATTGGGAGCAAAGTGGATCATGTTCTGCTCCCCACAGCCAAAGGGCAGGCGCAGCAGCTTGTCCAGGTTGTTCAAAGTAGGGCCCATCACATCTCCTGTTTGAGAAAGGGGGGGATCTCAGGATTAGGGACTGAGGCTTTGCTTTGTCTGCAGATGAACCCCCACCTGACTGCCCTGCTATCTCCTGGCTGCAGAGAGAGAAACTGCCATAAATGGGAAGTCCTTCACATGTCAAATCTCAGCCCTTGACCTCTCGTTGGATTAAAGAAATCCCACATTTTGGAGCTGGATTATCCATGACTTCCCAATTTAAGACTAGTCTAGAGCGCTGCCCAGTGTGTGGTGATGCTGATGATCATGAAACAAACCCCAGGAGCTTTGCCTCTGCCAACCCCTCAGCATCAACTTCAAATCCCTGACAGCTCATACAGGGGTCAACCAAAAGACAAGAGAAACCCCAAGCCATGGCGTGTCCCCCAGTTAGGCAGCATTAACCTGAGTAAGAGCCCAGGACTATCTATCTGGTGTGCATGACTCAATAACAGCTGGAGTATCTCTTCACATTGGATACCCAGGGACACCTTGGAATGATACCTATTATTGAAGCCGTAGCTCTTTCTGATCCTGGAATTATGTTGTGGGGAACTCCAAGAGTAAATGCTTCATTGTGATTTTCATCAGTCTCTTCTTTTCTCCAAATTTTAAACTCTCCCATTGACCCCCAGCCTGTGGAAAAGCCAATGTACTTCACCTCGAGCTGTTTGGGGACTGTCCACTCCACAATAATAGACTCGTTTAGCACCCGAGTACCGTGGCCAACCTGGAAGGGACAGAAGAGCAGGCAGTTCCACGAGCCCCCACACCTGGAGTCCCCCTGCCACCCATCCCCTGTCCCCTGTGGGCACCAGAGGACACTCTGCATGGGTCAACACCTTTCCCTTCCCCACCCCCAGGGCAGCCCAAGTGAGAATTCCACAGGCTTGACCTCCCAAGCCTTCAGCATTGCAGCCTGAGGTGCTGAGCACACCAAGGGGCACGGCAGGTTGGCTCTGAGCAGGAATTGAGACAGAAAAAGCAGCAGAAGAGCAGCTTTCACCTTCACACCAACCTAAGGAAAACCTGCTCTGTGTGTGCTCAGACTCTGCTTGAAAAGAGACTCCCAGCCCCTCATACGGAGGAATTCGGTACCTGGATAATCCCATTTTTCCAGCTGATCCAGAAGGTGCGGAATTCATCCCAGGAGAGGATGCCAGGGGTGTCCCTGCTGGCCACGGGCTCGCCCATTTTGCTCACAGAAATCCACGTTTTGCTGTTTTGGTGCCCCCCAATGACAATCTCTGCCATCTCTGCCATGTCGTGGGGGCCAGAGGACAGGGCCACGTGGGCATCGTTGTGGGCCTTCACAGCAATGTCAAAGTGGCTCATCTGGGCAGGTCTCTGCATGTACTGGTACTCGTATTTGTTAGGGGTGGAGATGTGGATTTTCTCTAGGCAGAACAAGAATGGCATGTTGTAAGAATTGGAGCTGAGCTTACAGACCTCAGAAATGCTGCTTACTGCAATTCAAACAAACAGACCTTTCCTAAGGCAGGGGGTTTTCCAATTTCTCTCTAACTGTGAAAATAAACGTGGCTGTTTCTTCCCATATTTTATTTTTACATCCTTCCAGTACAGGAGGCACCTCAAACTGCTCAGCTGAATTTCTTAGGGAGTCTGCAAGTGATTTTTCAGCCCAAATCCAGTGGTCAGAAGCATCTCTGTTTGGCTGCTGGAGCCAACTCTGAGCTATCCAAATCCCTGGCAGAAGGGACACACCAATTCCAGAACTGAACTTTGAAACACAGAACAGTCCCAGTTACTGTCCACAGTGCTGAATACTCAAACTGTTTCCTAAAGGAAAGGAATTTAATGGCCATTTCCAGAAATCACTTGGGCAGTGGGAGCAAATTCATAATTAGCCAGCCAGGTAAGAAAGGCTCTTTATCCCGAAGTTCCTCCTTCACACCATAACTCATCAATCACAGAGAAATGGAAACAAAGACATTTCTTTTATTTTTTTTTTTTTTAAATGGAGATGAAGCCAAATGTTTCTGTTTACAACTGAATCAAACAAACTGAATGTCTCATTCCAATCACGAACTTACCATTTGGGCAGAAGAACACACTGTAGGTGTATTCCCTGGACAGTCCCTCTGGCTGGAGAAAGACACAAATGCACACATAAATCCACAGGGCTTGGCTGAGCAGGAACAGCTTCCAGCCTTGCTTAGGAAACACAGGAGGGATATTCTGCTGCTCTGCAGTGGTTTCTGTCCTTTGCAGAGCAGTGATGGCACTGCTGTGTTAGCAGGAGAGGGGCCAACCACCCCCAGGGAGCCCCACGGCCTCTTTGACATGGGCAGGGCAAGCTCATCCACTAAAACTTCCATTCCTTTCTCCTCAGCAGTGTTGGAGACTCACCAGAAACTCAGAACCAAACGGGCTCTTTCTGCACAACATCCACTAAAATTCATTATTTCCAATCAAGCAAACAAACCCTGAGGATTCCTACAAACCTGTTCACGTTTGCTGGCCTAAAAACTGATCGGCCCAAGCATTTTTACCCCAATTATTCCCAATTCCTGCCTTCTCACCTCGATAATCACACTGCTGCGAACATAATCCACTCCCACCGGGGTCCTCTTCTCCAGGGCAGCGTCCTCGGAGTGTCTGCCACTCTTGGGGCTCTGCAGCCCCTCCTGGCAGCAACTGGTGCCACCATAGGCAAAAGCTTTTGCTGAGGAACAGAAGGGAAGAGCAGCAGAGATTTTGGAATAAAGAACTGAACTAATTAGATACAGCTAATTAGGTGTTTTGTAATTACAGCTCTCTTATTCCACAGCTAAACCCAGTATCTGGACAGGCAACAGAGAGACCCTCCTCTGGTTTTCAGTGTTGCCCAGTTTTGTGGGGGTTATTAATTGGAAGATGTACAAAGTTTGTTATTCTCTTGTTTTAAAACTCCCACTGATCTGTTCAGGGAAATGTAACAGGTCCAAATACACACCAGGAGACCTGATAGCCAGGGAACCTCGTGCTCTTTGTGCAGACCCCTCTGGGCACTACACAGAGTGTGACCTGCAGTCAGGGAGGTTAAAAAGCCAAGCTGGCAGCAAGGGCAACAAACAGCTCCCCTCTGGGCTAGTAGGGAAATAGGAATTCTCTGCTGAAAGAGGATTAGAAAGGAACACTTGCAAAAGTCCTTCAAGCCCCAAGCTGTTTTTAGTTCTGTACTACCAGTGATGTTGCTCAGTCCCAGCTCATTGAAGGACAGAACGATAGAGGTGGGTTTGGCTTCCCCAGGGGCAACGCACTTCTTCCTGGTCAGGTGGTGCTTCCCAGGGTGCCCAACAAACTTTATGCCTTTGGGGACAGAAATCTTCACGTGCACCTGTGAAAACGTTGGCATGTCATTCACTGCAAAGCCATTTGGGAAAAGTCTGAACCCCCCCACCCCCAAAACGCCTCCCAAAAATCACAGTAGGCAGGTTATTTGCCCTTCAAGCTTTCCACTCATGTACCTGACTGAGAGCAGCCCCTGCAGCTCAGAATTCTACACATATTTCCAAGAGGACCTACTGGAGGGGGAGAGATGAGGAGTTGGGGGAGAAAAGAGCTGGGGAGACAGGATGTCTTGAAATAAAATAAACTACTTTTGGCAGTTCTCTGATGATGAAGGAAATTCTCCTCTGTGATTCAGAATGAGCTTCCTACCTATTTTTCCTATACTTTTCCCCATATTTCCCAAGGCTGCAAGGCACTTCAGACTGCTACACAGGGATAAATCAAGCAGTGAGTTTGATTTGTATTGAAAAGCAATATTTATCTTATCAAGGCCTCTGTGCTGAGCTTATCCCTACATTGACCTTCGGTCCTGTGCCTCTCTGAGAAGGCCAGGGGGTGAATCAGCAGTAGGGGAAGGGAGGGGAAGGGAGGGGAAGGTTTGGGCAGGGAAGGTTTGGGAAGGGAAGGGGCTGGGAAGGGAAGGGAAGGGGCTGGTACCTCCACACACACGGCCAGGTAGTTGTAGACAGTGAGGGGGATCTTGGTCTGCTCGCCCCGGATGACGTGGTAGGGCAGCGTGAAGTCGAGGAAGAAAGGCTTGAAGGTCTTCAGCTCTGTCTGGCTGGCAATGCCCAAGCCCTTCTCCTCAGACAGGGCCACGGCCTCGGTGATCCACGTGGTGATGGAGTCGGGCACCTCCACCCGCAGCTGGGCTTCCCCCAGCGTGGCACTGCCAGGGGAACAGGGCACAGCTTGGCTCGAGCACAGGCACTGAGTGCCAGCCCCGCATTTGGGGCAGCTCCCCCAGAACAGATTTACAGGACAGCAGCAGTGCCTGCTGGAAGGGCAGCTTGGAAAAGGATCAGTGTTTTAGCAGCTGGGACCTGGGAATGTTCAGAGGGAGCAGAACAGCAAGATGCTGCCTCTGCAAAAAGCACAGCAAGCAAACCTGGACTGGATTAAAGGCTTCGTTTGCAGCCTCATTATAAGGTGACTTTTCTGAGAGACAAATGTCTGCACTGAGTCAAAAAAAAACCCCAAAAATCCCAAAGTGAAAGGAAAGAATCCCAGATTGAGATCCCGCATAAAAACAGTTCAATGACAACTTATCTAAGAGCTGGTGAAATAAGAGGGCTTTTTGTTGGAACCCACTGTCCCTGTCTCCATTTCCACACTGCAGGCTCTGCTTGAACAGAGGGGCAAATGAGACATTTTCTAGACATCAAGTTCAGCAACTCCTTGTTTTGACTCAGGAACACTTTGGTTTGTTGGGTTTTGGAATGCCTTAGAAAATTTCCAAACCCATCATTTTCTCCCAATGAGGATTGAAATGAATAACTAAAATTCAACTCTCTGAGTGTTCAGCTTCCCTGTGCACACCCCAACAGGATGACATAAACCATGCTTTGCAATAATAGGAATTCAGTTCTGCTCACTATTTCCCTCCTGCAAAGCCTTGCAGGAACAGAAAACATTTCTGCAGCCCAAGAACAAAGCTGTTCCCTGGCTCAGCTGGCAGCGTGAGGAGACACCCCCAGGCTGTTCCCCTGCAGTTATTTATTCCCCAGAGCCTGGCACACACACTGCCAGCTCTGTGAGCTCCTGGGGGCATGGAAAAGGAGAGAGGAAGGTGTTCAGAAGAGCTGACAGCACGACCTGGTCCTTGTGAGCCCCTTCCAGCTCGGATCATTCCGGGAGGCTCCCCGTGTGGAACGCTGTGCCCTGCAGAGCTGCCCCATCCCAAGAACTGCTGCCCACACGGAGCTTGGCCATTGCAGGCACCACTGGAGCCCCTTAGTTTGGCTCCTCTTACACCTCTCTGGAGCTGCCAGACCTGCCAGGAGCCAGGCAGCACATCCTGTGCCTCTCTGTACTTGTGTCACAGCAGGGAGAGGGTTAAACCCCATGGTTTGATGAGAACTGGAGGTCCCAGTGCCCTCTGATGGGCTTGCCAAGCTCAGCCAAGCTCCAGGCACTGCCTTGTTCGTGGCTGCCCAGCTCAAACTCTGCCCTGAAGAGCCTGGGACATGCACTTGGCTTTGCAGCACCGAGTTATCACAGAGGAGAGAACGGGGTGGGTTGGGGGGGACCCCAAATCCCCTCCAGTGCCACCCCTGCCCTGGGCAGGGACCCCTCCCACCAGCCCAGGGTGCTCCGAGCCCCGTCCACCCTGGCCTGGGACACTCCCAGGGCTGGGGCAGCTGCTCTGTGCCAATCCCATCCTCACAGTAAAGAATTCCTTCCTGTTATCTAATCCCAACCTTCTTAAAAGTCAAAGTTATTTCCATTTTCCTAAGCAGGCTGTTCCTCAGGGTTTGGGTGCCCATCTAAGTGCAGCCCTCCATACCTGCCCTGCCTGCAGGATGAGCAGAAGGGTGTCCTGGCTCCAGGACTGGCACAAGCCCAGCCTGTTTAAGCAGACAATTTGTTGCAGCTGATGTTCCTTCCACTGGGATTTCAGCCCATAAGCAGCATTAACATTATTTTCACACATGAGGGCACTTACTCTTCTGGGCTGGGGGCCAAAGTACACACTCATTTCCAGCCATTAGACCCTCCAGCCAGGCTCGAGGAATTTGGAGAATTGCTTTGGGAAGTTGACATTAGGCTTTTGTTTCTTTTTTTTTTTTTTCCTGAGGATTGTATTTAATAATTATAGATGGTAGAAGAGAAAAAAAAAAAATAATAAAAATTCTTCCTGTTCAAGAGAGTGGAAATTAAGGAATGGTCAACTCAGTTGTTTCTAATGAAATGAAGTGGAGAAAATGCAATCTGCAACTTTTTATTCCACACTCTCCCACTTATAATTAACTGGCCCAGCTTGCTGAGGCCCAAACAGGCACTTCTGGAATTCTTTGTGTATTTGCACAAAGCATATTTCATGCTCAATTGAACAGATTTGAATACACTTGCTCCAAGTTCCTGTCCAATTTAATTTCCAGTCATTTATTGGGGATGAAGTTTACTTGCAAACCTGGGGAAGCCTTTTAATAATGGCTTTAAATTATCCCCAGTGTGCTGCTGCTGGGGGAGAGAGGAGTTATCTATTTCTGGGTTCTTTCAGTTCCAACGGGACCCAGGGGAAACCACGACTCATGGGGAGGTAAATGAAGGTTTGGGGGAAGAGATGACCCAGAGGAGGGACCTGTGGAGTTTAAAACTCAGTGTAGCCCCAACTGGCAGGTTCCACTGGCAGCAGGTGGATGCACTTCCAGACCAGCTGAAGTATTGCAAAGATAATTGATTAAAGTGCTAATGAAGAAAAACAATAAAGAAAAAACCATCAGGAAATGCCAGTGGAACTCCAGGAGGTGGCACAGAACCTTCTTTCCTGTAGCTGAAGGGGATATAACTAAGAGAATTCCCTGTCCATACCTGACATTGAGGCAGTGCCAAATCCACGTTTCAGGAAAGAAGGTTCTTTTTCTCTTCTCTGCTCTGCTGGAACAAGAAATAAGAGAATGGATTCTTTTAATAAGAGAGTTTTAAGGGCTAAATCAGAGGTCTCACACAACTGCAACTCACAGGACCAGCCCTGGCTCAGTTCAGACTCATCCAAAGTGAGCTGGTGATCCCTCCTAACAAACCACACGGTCCTTCCAAACCACCCCAGTGTGCACAAATAGGAATGGAAAAACCAGCCTGAATAAGATAAACTTTCAATCCAGCAGAAATAATGCAATCTAAGCTTACAATGCAAGTTCTTTCACCAAAGGAAGTGGCACCCTGTGACTTCCCAGGGTATCCCAGGCCATGGCCTGACTGACACCAGTTACACAGGCACTACTTTATATTCCTCTCCATTTCTTCCCTTGGAATTGTCTTGATCTCTGATATTTTAATACCTCAGTCAGTTTTCCCACACCTGAAGTGCTTCATTATCCTGTTGTTAATGAACCCCCCAAACTGTCTCTGCCCAGAGAGGCCCCCAGGAGGCTCAGGATGCAAAGGGAAGGCCCATCCTCAGCATTTATTCTTCCCGCAGACCCTCATTTTATCGAGTTTGACCCCCAGCTGAATGGTCAGAATGACAAACAAGGAGTGACTCAGAAACCAGCTCAAATATTGGGAAACAGCAACCAGTTCACAGCAAACTGACATATGGCAGAGAGCCAAATGATCACTTGGAAGAACATTTTTGCAGAATTCAATTCAATTTAACAAGGCAATGTCAGTTGTTTTGTGAAGTCTGTCGGGGTATCAGAAGAGTTTCCCCACACTGCCTTTAAACCTGGGGTCACAGAGGTGGGAAATAGCTGAGAACAAAGAAAAAAACCAGCTCAGAGTATCCCAGACAGTAGATATTAGAAAATCAAAGTTACCTGGGTGCTACTTTGGAATGCAGTGTGGCCACCAGGGTGCCAGTGTGGGGCTGGAAGGCGGGCACAGCCTCGTCCGTGTACATCCCTCCGTTCTGCCTGTGGTTCAGGCTGACCATGTCAGTCATCACCACCAAGCCACTCTCCTGGGATAGCCCAATGAAGGCCACAAAACACAAACCAGCAAGGAAAAAAAGAAATAAAGACATTAAAAGAATTAAATGTGCACCAATAAATAGAAGAGGATCCCTCAAGCCTATTCCAACTTCTATGGGGTAAATCCCAATTGGAACTTGGGGATTTTTTAAAAACTTTACATGAAAACAAAGAGGGTTCATGAGAAAACTCTTGTCTGCTTAAAATGGAAAGAACATCACACATGAGACCCATGACACTGGTTCTACAGGCCAGTCTGTCCTCCAGAGCAGCAAGTAGGAGGAGCTGATATAAAGTTGATATAAAACATTTCTAGCACAGCCTTTCACAGGGCATGTCCTTGTTCCAGGCCCTCAGGGAGCAGAGTTCCCATCCTGCAGAGGGGGGAAGGCAGAGGAGTGGGATGTCAGCAGAGACTGAAAGGGGGGTGGGCTCCACTGCCCAAAGGGAAGGAAGGGCCAAACCAGCAGAACTTCTCCAAGAGATGAAGAAACAACCAGTTTAAACAAAAGGGAAGCAAAAAACCAATGGAAAGAGTAGCATGTCTTAAACCTACAGGTGGCTGTTCTCAGCTCAAAGGACTGCACTGTTGGTATCCAAAGCAAGGAAGAAATGAATTAGTGCATGAGTACCTTAAAAAAATATAATTGTTTTAAAGGCTCAGCTTGAAAGTTGATGCAAACACACAGCACAGATGAAAGAATTTCAGATTTTTAAAATCTGGTCAGGTTTAACTATTGAAGGACACCAAGCAAGCATAATTACTTAAATATGTGGCATTTGATTTGATCAAGGACATGAAAAAAACATTCCTGATCTTTCATGGAGGTGGCCACAGAACCTGGAAGGACGAGGGCAGGAAAGGCATTTAAATGATTCCCCAAGGATAGTCCAAAAGGGAAAAGGCTCCAAGGAAAGACTCACATTCCACCTTCCTTCCCTCCTGCCAGAGGAGCTGCAGGACTGATGTGCAAGCTCAGCCAAGACTGGAGGGCCCTCCTGCTCCCTGCCTGGATCTCCAGAGCATCAGCATCAATTCCTTCCCCAAGAGGGGAACTGGCCCTGCCTCAAGACTGGCCACAATCAAACCACGTGCCCCCAGTGTCTCTACTGGAACAGAGTGTGCTCTGCTCTCAAACCCCACTTCCCTCCCTGGACAAAGAGCTCTGGTGTGGGCAAAACACCGGCCTGGGGAGCTGTAAAATCCCCCTGCAAAGGTGAAAGCAGAAGAGAGGAGGGAGGCTGAGTGTTCCTACTGTAAAGGCGAAGCGAGCGTCCTTGGTGATGTCCCAGTGCCAGGGGAACACCGAGGACCTGCGGCGTCGGCGCGAGGACATGCCCGGCCACCAGAAGTGCCCCTCCTCCTTCGGGGCTCCAAAGGCATCAGACACATCATACTCTGCCAGCTCCTCAAAGACCTGCAGGGAGGGAGGGCAGAGCCTGCTGTGCTCGGGTGCTGCAGGGGCTGGCTGTGCAAGGAGGGCAGTGCTGAGGTAAGGACGTCTGGGGCTCTGAGCATCCCCACCTGGCTGGCTGTCAGCTGAAAGCCCGTCTTCAGCAGGTACACACTCTTGTCCACCGTGGCAATGCACACACAGCTCGACTTTGCAGCCCTGACCTTGATGTTCACGACGTCTCCAGGCCTGGTCTCGTTGGCTGAGAGCTCCACAGCAACCTGGGGAGGGGCAGGGATGCAGCAGGGACGTGGGGGCAGGTGGAAGGGCAGGGATGATGCAGCAGGGATGCAGGGGCAGGTGGAAGGGCAGGGATGATGCAGCAGGGATGCAGGGGCAGGTGGGAGGGTGGGGATGATGCAGCAGGGATGCAGGGGCAGGTGGAAGGGCAGGGATGATGCAGCAGGGATGCAGGGGCAGGTGGAAGG
>JAWWMP010000082.1:2864093-2892986 GCA_035047865.1 Dendrocincla tyrannina
GACGCTCTTCCGATCTGCAGCAGTGTGTGGGCAGGTGGAAGGGCAGGGATGATGCAGCAGTGTGTGGGCAGGTGGAAGGGCAGGGATGATGCAGCAGGGAGGTGGGGGCAGGTGGAAGGGCGGGGATGATGCAGCAGGGATGCAGGGGCAGGTGGGAGGGCGGGGATGATGCAGCAGGGATGTGTGGGCAGGTGGAAGGGCAGGGATGATGCAGCAGGGATGTGTGGGCAGGTGGAAGGGCAGGGAGCCAGGACCCCCCAGCCCTGGGTGGTGCCCCGGGGCCCCAGGGCCCCTACCTGGTTCTCCAGGGAGGAGCTGACGGGGAGCTGCAGGCTGTCCGTGACCCCCTCGCCGTTGTCCCGCACGTAGTAGACGAGCAGCCGGCCCCAGGGAGCCATGGAGTGCAGCACAGGCAGCTGCAGGAAGGTCACACACACCTCCACCTCTGCTGCAGGAGGGCCTGGGGGGGCTGCAACAACACGCTGGGCTCAGCAAAGTCACTGCCCTCCTGCCCCGCCCTGCTGCCGAGAGGGGCACTCCCCATCCAAGGCTGGAATTCCTTCCCTGTTTCTGCTGGACACCTCCAGGAACTGGGAATCTTTTCCCTTTTTTCTCCTCTTTGTGGAAGCTGAAGGGCAATTAGCACCCTTAGCATAATGAGCAGCATGGAGAAGGTGGACAGGGAGCAACTGCTGTTTTTCCAATCATAAAGTCAAGGAAATACATGATAAGTTATCGAGCCATTGGAAATAACCAAGAAAGGGTCTCTGTTGCTGCAGAACTGCTGAGAGAAGAGGCACAAAGGAGTGTGGAAAAGGACTGTGCAGTTTCTGGAGCAGAGAATCTCTGCAGCAGCTGAACAGAACCCCACAGGGGTTTGGGTTACTGCAGACCTGTGAGGATCATCTAATTCCAACCCCCTGTGGTTGCCCAAAGTGCCATCCAACCCTGAACCCTCCCAAAGGCACAGCAACCACGAGGCCTTCAGGCAGCTGCAAATGCAACAGCTCAGAACAAACCTGCAGAGCAGGGACTCACCCCAAATCCCCAAACTGATTACAGAACCTGGGTGGGGACACAGAGGGGAGCTCCTTTTGCTCTTTCCCTGGCTCCCAAACTGGTTGTCACTGCAGACAGGTCACTAGGATAGACAGGCTTTTCCTTTGGATGGTCCCAATTCCCCATTCTTCATCCCAGACAGAGGTATTCCCCAGATTTGCACCTTTCTGTTATTCCTTGCTCAAGCTGGGAGGCCACACTTCCTTGTCCCCATGATAACTGTGTGATCTCCTCCTCTGCCATCAGTCCATCCAAGGGCCTCTTCTCAGTTTAAACTGCCCCAACTCCATCATGCACCTCCCTGCTGCCCTGCTGAGCCCAGGCCAAGCAAAGACTGGAGCTTTCCCAACAGAGAAAGGCTGCAGAAAGACTGGAGAAAACTCTCCCTCTTGGAGAATTTCTTTCCTGGATGACTATGGGTGCAATGGATATCACTCATTTTCCTGTAGGAAATTATCTGTATCCTTTAAGGAGCATCACATTGGAGAAAAAAAATAGGATACTTAATTTTGTGGAAAGGCTGTTTTTCCCTGAAAACAGGGGTGGTGAGGCTGCATTTCTGCTGCCAGCTACCTGTGCCTGGGAGGTGAGTGGTGCCAGGGCTCTCCTCAGGGGGGAAGGTGGCTCTTCTGCTCCTCTGCTGGGTGATGTTGCTGGGCTGGAGCCCCGAGAGGACGATGTTGCCTCGTGATGCCACCTCGTAATGCAGGGTGAAGTTGCAGGGACACGTGGACTTCACTGCAATCCAAGCCTCCTGTCCCACCTGCACCCAGAGACACAAAAGCAAAGGGCCTGCTGTGTTACAAAGCACATTTGGGTTTAGACAGCACAGAAAGCCCTGGGGGGTCCAGGCCAGGGCAGGGGGGACCCCTCTCCTCCCAGCCATTGGCACTGAGGAGGGGGTGACACGAGCACTGCTGTCCCAGCCATGAAAAGGGGCCTGTGTTCTGCAAAGGGCCCGGGGAGGGAGCTGGGGGTTGTGTGCATGAATGAGACAATGAAGGAATCTCTGGAATCCTGCAAGTTAAGCCTTTTGGCACAGAGCAGCTGTCAGAATTGGTTGAATTTTCGACACCCCTTCAGTAGCCCAGCCCCAAACCCAGAAAGGGATGGGTTGGGGGTGGGAAGAGACGTGTGTTTGCCAGTGTTTGCAGTGTAATTGTGATTACACACCACAATTACATCCCTGTGGCAAATGCTGCTTCAAACACAACCACCGTGGCATGAAATTACCAGCAACAGATCCGAGGGAAAACGCTCTCCAATTACACAAGTCTTGATAAGAATTTGTAAGTCTGGCTCTCAGAGAGGTGTCAAACACAGAAATGAATGAGAAGAAATCTTCTTCTTTGCCTGGGTAAGCTCCTCTGGTGCCTGCCAAAGGCTCCAGAGCAGCACTCTGGGCACTAAAAGAGGGGCTCCCAAAGGATGAAAACCCTGGAGGGAAAATCCCCCAAATAGCAGCAATGCCAACAGAGCAGACATCAGGCCTGGGCCACGTCTGGCTGAGCAATAATCCCTCTTTCCTAGGAACACAGACCTGGTGCTTCTGGCACCTGAGGAGCAGCTGACACTCGTGTTCTGTAGGATTTCTGCAGCAGCTTCCCCTCCTGACCCTCCTCTTGCCAAAGCAGGGCAATTCCCAACCAAAACTCTTCAGGCTGGATGTTGAATCCCCAAGAAATCTTTGGGAAAACTTCTCTCTCTTCAGCCCCAAGTGTTTTCCTTCCAGAGTGTGCCCAGGGTACAAACCAAAGGGCAGAATTGGACTGCAAGGAGCTGCTAATGGTTAAACAGTGGGAATGCCCTGGAGGGCAAGAAGCACCTCGTGACACCAAATATTCGAAGTATTAAGAATTCCCCAGTGCAAATGATGAAACAATTCATTAAAAAATGAATGTAGCTAATTGGAACACCAGTAAGAGCTGGCAATGCAGGGAAAGAGTTCCCACATCAGCTGGTCATCCAACCCTCAGCTTTCCCACAGAAGAATTAGTTCTAATCAGGTTATAACAAGAACAATGTGTTCAGATTAACAGAGTATAATCCCCTTCCCATACCTCAGGAAAGTTGTAAAAGATTAATTAGCCATTAAACTTCCATGAAATGCAAGGATAAAAAAAAAAAAACACGCTCTTATTGGGATACAAAGAATCTGAAACCAACCTGATAACAGAAATCTAAGTGTGTGAAATGCCAAAACCCACCTTTTTCCCCCCCAAAACACCTTCCTGGGCAAGAAGAAACCCCCAACAACTCTCAGAACTCAATGTGCAACAGGAATCAAGGTTAAATCAGACCTTTCCTCTAGGAGAGAAATGACTTTTATAGGGCAGGTTTGCATTTTTAGAGAGGCTCCCCCAAAAACTGCAAGAGAAGGCCAGGCAGCTTCTGTGGAAGATTAAACAGATCCAGTTGAGACTTCAGCTGGAAGTTCTAGTGGGGCTAAATGGCCTTAATTAATTAATTAAGCCACTCCCACTACACCAGTTCCAGTCATTTCCAGCAAACAATCCCTGCCTGGCTGCTCCTGGAGGGGCACAGAATATTCAAACTGAGCTGCTGCCAGTGCCCCCATCCATCCTCCCCCTGTCCCCACACTGAACAGCTCCTGGGGGGCTGAAGTGCAGCTCCTTCCCCCCTTGGAGGGCAAACAGGAGCAGCTCAGGGTCCCAGAAACACAGGGAAGAGTTTAGTTAGAACTAAAGGACTCTTAGCCAAGAGATGCAGTACGGGTTGGGATGGAATCTGAGGCCAACATACCTGGAAAGGTTTATCTGGTGCCTGGAGCTGGATGTGGCACTTGCTGGGCGAGTACCAGCTGCTGATGGACAGGTAGTTGGGCAGATATTGATCCCCAGAGGGTTTCCCATCAATGGCTGTCACTTTGGTCTTCAATAAAGAAAGGTCACATGTGAATGTTGTGCCCAGAAACCCTGAGTTTTGCTCTTTTAAGCTGCATCCCCTTCTCCCATCTTATACTTCCCAGCTGTTCCTTTCTTGCCATCTTTACACAGCAACAGCACTCCCCCAAATATTGGGCCTTTACTGCCAAGTGAAGCTGCATTTGGAGAAGCCCCTTCCCACCCTGGTTATCACCAGCAGTGCTATTGGCAGCAGGAAACAGAGCAAGTGTGTGCTGGGTTGAAATCCAGAAGCTGAAGCTAAAAAGGCACCGATTTCCTGTTTGTAGCACTGATTTATAAAGTGCAGGTTTGACAAGATTAGTTCCATTAAGGCCTGCTAATCCTCTCAAGAGCTTTTACCCACCTCCAGCCAGACATACTGGGCAGCTGTGGGGATGGAGGGGATCTCAAACTCCACCAGGCCATTCCTTGACACCAGCTCACTGGTATAAACATTGTCCTTGGGGCTGAGCTCAGCCTTAATGCGGATGGTCACTCTGTCAGCTGGGCTCCCATCAGGGTAAGTGACCTCCACCTGCAGGGGGACATTTGACAGCAACAGGGTTGGCACTGCCAGTCGGTGACAGGTGGGCAAACCACACCAGGACACGGTGTGGCACCCCGGGATCACATCAGGACAACCTTAAATCCACCCTGCCTCTCACCTTGCCTTTGTAAGGCAGGCCAGGTTTGAACTGCTTCCTGGTGTCCTTGGAGTACCTGATGTCAATGAGCTGCTTCTGGACGGGCGTGGAGTCGTCAAAGGTGACCTGTTTGCTGCCATCAGAGCTGACCACCGTGGCCCAGATGTTGACTGTGCCTCGGAAGTGCTCCGGGACATCAGCTGGCATCATGTCTTTGACACACACCTCGAAGGCAGCAGAGCCATCGATCTGCAGGGAGGGAGGGGAATGGAAATGGGAGGGGGCCAAAGGGGGGCCAAAGGGGGGGCCAGTTTCATTTTCCACCTCTATCCCTAGTCTGGTTCCATGACAGTCCCTCTCAATCTCCTGTCCTCCTCAGCCCCGTATGCTCTAAAACCAGATTAAGGCTATACCAATAAGTTCTCATCCCCCCAACTCATAAACAGACCATGCCAAAAATAAGTAATACTTTTCCTCATGCTGGAGCTAACTATTCTGTTTACTCCTTTGTTTTCTGACCTCCAGTCAGGAATGAAGCAGAGCTGTGGGATCAAAGGGAAAGAAGAGGGCTCCCAGGTGAGCCCATGGTCTGCCTCACCTGGGTGGTTTTGAGCACAGGGTGTCCCACCTCGTGCCTGTAGTACCCCACACCATTAATGGTCATATTGACAATTAACTTCCCTGTCACTGGTTTTCCAAACGTGTATCTGAAAGGGAAAGAAGGTCATGAATAACTTCCATCAGTTGTGCTGGTTACGAGAAGGCAGTGGCCGTGTCACCTGAGCCTCTGGTGATGATCAGGGATCCCCTGCAAGCAGCAGGGGGATCCAAGGGCCTGCCCTGCAGTCCCCAGCAATGGGAGTGGCTTTGGCTCCCACCTGGCATGGACAGTCCCCGTTTCACACCGCGACAGGTCCCGAATGTAGCGCGGGGGCTCGATCAGCAGCTCGAACTTGGGCAACACTGCAAGGAGAGAAACAGCAGAGCCTTTTAGGAGAGCCTCCTGCCCAGCTCCCACTGAGGGCACACACTGCTCCTGTTGCCTGAAAACCTGGAGACAACAGCAGTTGGGTAAAGCAGACAGCAGCTCTTTCCTGAGAGCTCTCAGTGTATAAAGCGTACAGAGATGTGTGCCCAGTGTAGGGGCCTTACAAGTTTATAATATTACTCAATTACCATAACTAATGGTTAAATCCAACCCAGGAACCCCTTAGCCCTGGTACCACCCCCAGAACTGCCCTGCTGGGGCACCTCCAAGGGTGTCTTTGCCTACAATATGTCTTGTTATTCTAGCCCTGCTACGTGTCCAGCCCTGCGTTGTGGCTGCTCTCTCACCCCTGAGACAGAGATGCAGGAGCTGTAAGCTGCAGCCTCAGATGTGAGGAATGATAGAGCTACATAAAAACCTACGAATGTATAAAACCCTATGGCATCCCTCTGAGCAGATCTCTGCCTGGGGGCAGTGTGGGGAGCACAGGGCAGGACAACACCCAGCAGAGGAATCAACCCCAGCAGCAAACCAAGATTTGCCTGGAAAACCCACCCAGTCACCCCTGTCCCTGTCCCACAGCTCTAAAGAGTTTCCCCCCCCGACACTTTAAGTGTTTCCTCCACGGGAAACATTTCACTGTGTCCTGTCCTTCCAAATGCCCTCAGGTTGCAGCCAACTCACCGTATTTCTGAACCTCAAAAGACTTGTTGTAGGTGTGGCCCTGCATTTCAGCAAAGATGAGCCATTCCCCAAACACAGGCTGGTCAGACAGAGGGAAAGTCACGTTGACAATACCTGGAAAAGGAACCTGTGTCACCCTTCAGGCACTGCCAAGGCTTCCTGGGCACACTGGAGGCACAAGCAAAGGAAAATACCAACACAAGGAGCAAAAGGAACCAAACTCACCACAACAAAAGGGCTTCAGGTCGCTCCACTCGATCATTCGAGACCCCCGAGGGTCCTGCAGGGGGTTCAGGGAGGAGAAACATCACCATGAAAATGAGCACCACTCACACATCCAACCCAGTTTGCAACAAAGAGCTTCCTTTTGGGACAGACACACCTCTCTACCAGCCCAAATGTAACTCATGCATGGCCAAAGTGCCCTGGAGGCACCTTGCCAGGGGTCTTTGCTTTCTGAAATGATTTATGAGCAGCAGATCTTCCACCTGTTTTAAGACACCTCTTTTGCATGGGACAAACAGACCTCTGGAGACACTTTCTCTCTATTCCTAAAGGGAGCTGTTTGACCAGCAAGAGAAATTTTGGATGACAAAGTCAGCTGAAATTAATCCCCCTGCTTTTGCCAGCATTAAATCTGTGCTGAATGCAAGCAAGAGGGTGAATTCTTCTGCTTGCTGGCAGCTAAACCATGGTTAAAAAAAATAATCAAAAATGAGACCAGACACAGGAGGAACTTCTCATTCATAAGAAGACAGGAGCATCCTTTCCTTGCCATGAATTTCACTGTCACAGTGTTTGGGTGCAGAGATGAGACTGGCCCTGCTCTGCCAGCCACAGCAAGGACAGCAGGGGGACTGTCCCACTGATAAATAAATACCAGGGAATCTACCCAGTTCCTCTCAGGCTGGAAAATGGGGAAGGGTTTTTGGGACTGAAGTAGAAAAGGAGGATATTTGTTGGTGATAACTAAACAGCAAGACACAAACACCAGTTAAAGACTCGGGATAAGGATCGTGGCAGGGGTTCTGCTTGGGGATGGCCAGAATGGCCTTGCAAAGATCCCCCTCAGGCCCCAGGGAGCTGGTGCCTCGAGAGGGCACACAGGTACTCACCACCACATAAGCTTCAATCTGCAAGAAAAAAGAACAAAAGGGCTTTAGGAAACAAAGCTGCTGTTCTGCTCCCTGTGATGCACAGACACAAACGAGGTGAGATACACAGGGTGACAGAGTTTGAGCATCTCTCCTGAGAGCAGCCTGAGGAACACTCATTTCACCCACACAACTAAGTGGAAAAGGAATAATTGGCATATCTGTGACTACCTGAAGAAGGTACAAGTCTGAAAAGTTCTTCATCTGCTCTGGCATATTTGCACCCTATTTTCCAACCCTCCAAAAGCCTCCCCCTTCACTAGGAATGTGACCAAGTGAAAAAAACTAAACTGCAAATACAATGAGCTATCACAAAATCAGTCTAAATAGGTTCAAAAAGCCAAGGCTATTTGTGCACAGCTGTACATTAGAATAAAATACAGGCTACCAAGTGTTGTGTCATACTTTACAGCAGGAAAGAAAAGGTTTCTTTACCCTGTCATTGACTGGTCTCAAGTCAGAGGTCACCATAAAGAGGTTTATCAACACTGAAAAGGAAAGAGGACATTTTTCAGCCAAGAGAACAGCTCATCCTTCAAACCACCCCTGGAGAAGGTTTGGCTTGAAAGCAGCCCTGGCACCTGGGGTGTCCTCCAGGCTCACTTTACCTTTCTGCTTGGGTTTGTAGACAGGCTTGTCAGTCTGGATGAACACAGAGGAGCCTTTGCTGTCGATGGTGACCGTGGTGTAGTTGTGGAAGATGTACCCATCCTCTGCCAGGTGCCTGTTGCCCCAGACTTTGAGGTGTGCCTGGCCACGGAGCCCCGGGGGCACCTGGAGAACAGAGCAGGAGGTGAGGAAGGCACAGGGAAGGCCTGAGAGGTTTTGGGGACTGTCAGTGACACCCAAGAGAGCAGGAGCAGCCACCCTGCATTCAGTGTAATGATGTGTTAGCAATGAAACAGGTGAAGGACATGCTGCACCTTCTACAACATCTACACTTCAAAGGAGGCAAGGCCATGCTAAAAACACGATGGGAAATTCTCTTCTGCCCTTTGTCACTCGAGCAAAGTGAATTTTGGTCTGTGGTCTGCAGGTGCATCCTCCACTCCCTGGGGGAATCAGCCCAGCTGGGAACACACAGCTCTTCCAACAGGGGAAAAACATCCAGCAACCAACACAAAAAGGTCCCCACAACAAAAAGTGCACACTTGCTCATTTTCAACCTGTTCCTCACGGACACAAAACCTGGTTAAAACCACCTCAGACTAAAAATGGCCAGGCAGAAAATCTGATAAAATTCCAGAAGCAGATCACAATTGAATATTTTGTTCCACCATCCCCTTTTCAGCTCAGAGATGACAAGTCCAAAGCCAGCCCTGAGTTTAGAGAGCCAACACTTGCAAAGGCTTGTTCTTCAGTCCAGCTCAACTTTGCCCACATTTGAAATAATAACCCCATCACTTACACAGAATTCTTAGCAAATAGCCCAAACACAGAACTTTCTGTTGAGCCACTGATTCTCTTCAATGGTTTAAGGGCCTGAAAGGTGAGCTGTGATGGGCCAAGGTTTGCCCTTCCCACTCTCCACTCCTCCTTTTGTGCAGTGTGGGCACCAGAGTGTGACACGTGTTTGTCCCTCAGCAATGCCTGACGTGGCTGAAGGAAAGTCTCTCATGCTTTCACCACCAACACCCTAAAATAATTGACACTCACCTTCAGTTTAATTGTTCCTTTATCTGAAATGAGAGAGAGAGGGGGAGTTATTCTCAGGACAAGGCACATTTGCAGTTGAGCACAAGGAGACCCCCCCACCAGGAGCTGCCACCAGACACCCCCTCACTTTGATTTCACTGCAGCAAATGATCCCCCTGCAGGCTGAGCAAGCTGGACCCAGCAGAGCTCTCCAACACAAACTCGCCCCACATTTATTTACAGGTTTTGCCCAAGGTAAACTGCAAAGTGCTCTGTGGTTGGAGAGTCCCACCGAGGCTGAGGTTTCAGCTCAGGGCAGCCTGTGCTTCCAGAAGGGTTTTGCTCTTAAAAGGAACTTGGCCTCTTTGGGGACTTGAATAATTCTCCAAACAAACAAGTGCTGGGATCTGTTTTGGTTGCTGGGTCCAGCCCTACCTAAGAGTTGCCTTGAGCATGTGCTGTGCACATGTGGAAGCATCACTCCCTTTGAGTTCCTCTGCAATTGCCAGCCAGTCTCAAGGACAACAAGGGGAGGACACAACCAGAGACAATCTGGTCCAGGAAAGGAAATGGCTTTTAAAAAACTCCCAGTTTTAACCCACAGCAGGGCTAAAACATGATGGTTCAAGAGCCTGATTGCCTGAGCCTTGTCTACATCCCAGCTCACAGCACCCCCAGCAGTGGTACTGGTGCTGCTGGAGTCCCACCAGGGCAAATTCACTCAGGGTTAAGCTGAATGTAATGAAAACACTCAGTCTTTTCTCACAGGACAGAGGTGTCTGTCTTGGATTTTAGAGACTCATCCAACTGCACAAATATTAGCACCTCTCTCAGCAAGGCTCAGACCTGAGGATGGGGAGATGGTATTCCCAGTGCTCATTTTTAATAAGGGAAGCAAATGATGATGATAGTGATGCAGATTTTATATTTTTCTTTAAAACAGACTTATTTCATTGCTTATGTAGCTCCCCAGTGACAAACATTCAGGCTTCAAAAGGAATGATATTCACCATAAAGCCCTTGAGTATCAATATCTCTGCATGTCTTGGTGTTCCAAAATTATTGGCCACATACATCAAAACCACATTAACACAATTAACTGAGCTGGTGCAGCAGCAGCCAATTAATTAGATATTGGTTTGGCTCCAGTTCCATCACCCCCTAAAGCAAATAAGAGGTCCTGACGTGCTCCCACAGCTTAGAAAGTCCTGCCCAAGTTCAGAAGGCCAGGCCCTCACCCAGAACTGTCCCGTGGCTCCGGGACACAGCCTCTCCTTTGACCACCAGCTGGATCTGCACCGTGGTCTCCTTGGCAGCGTTGAAGATGGTCACACTCACAGCCTCCTCCACGCCGGGGCGGAACACGGAGGGTGCTGCGATCAAATAACCCCTGGGGAGCAACGTGGGAAGGGCAGGTCAAGGCACAGCAGGAGGAGCAGCATCTTCACTTGTGAGCCACTTCATGTGGAGCCAAAGGAAAGGAGTGAACCACTTTGTGAGGTGTTTGCTCCTGCGTGGTCACGTTTGTGATCACCTCCATCCAATATGTATAAATGAACACAGGATGCACACAGAAACAGAGCCCAGGTGCTTACAGATCCTTAGGATTTAAAAAACCCCACTAATATCAATGTTCATTGCATGTACATTTAAAAAACCCCACTAATATCAATGTTCATTGCATGTACATAATAAGCACATTCATTTATATGTAACAAACTAAAGATACAAGGAGCTAATTATATCCTAAATTATATGGAACAAACTGAACACACAGCCAGTTTACCATAAAACCCCTGAAGTTCAGGAAAGAATAAGGAGGTCCCTGAACCTCTGGTGGAGTTTTGCAGCCAATGCTTTGTTTTGAAACAGTTTACATACTTCTAACACTTTTGCCTCGATTATTTTTCGTGGCTCCTTTTCACAGCTCACCTTCGCTGACAGGAGGAGAAGGGACTCTCAGGGCTGTTCTCAGCACTTCCCAACCCCCAGACTCACACACAGAACACACCTGAGCTTCCAGTTTGAGCAGAGGCAGCCCAGGCACTGCAGCTCCGGGGCTGGGCTCAAATCCCCCCTTTTTCACTCCAACAACTACGCCCAGCAAGTTTAAAAACCCCGGCAAAGAGGCAGTATTTCAGCAGGAACACCCAGGGGTTTGAAGGCACCCCAGGCGACCTCCCAGAGTGGCTGTGAATGGAATCTGCCCCACTCCTCTGCCAGTGGCACCGGGCCATGAACCTGTCACCGAGAGCACTACAGGCCCTGGGCTCTTTGATGCTTTGGGCTGGAAGCAACACATTTATGTTCTCTTCATGACACACCTTTCTGGGGGTTTTTCTACCCAAAAGGATTTTTTTTTAACACGAGGCAATTCCTCAGATGCCTCTCCGAGCTCAGTTTCCCAGCCCATGCCTTTCTACAGTCCCACGAGCCAGGGCGCTTTAGCTCATGATTAATTGTCACTTTGGGATGAGGATGATGGTGTTTTACAGCCCCCAAGTCATCTTTTATCAAATTCCAAGCCCATGTTTCTCTCTCAGCAGGCCTCATTGCCATGGAGATCCCATTACCCCCCAAAGGAAGTTCAGAACTCTGTGGCATCCGAGTTAAATTGCAAGGGTACTTGCAGATTCCAAACCTTCTGGCTGCCAGGTTTGGAAATTCATCACAATGGTCATAAATAGCAATAAAAAGTTACTACTGAGCCTGCAGATTCTTGGTAAGAGAGAGATAGCTGATGGAGTTGCAGGGGGAGAAAGAGTCCCAGGTGCACTGGGGATGAACTGGTGGGGTTTAAGCTGTCACCGAAGGCCAGCTCTGCAGTGCCATGTGTGAAGCACATGTACTCACATTGTTCGGCACTGCTGAGCTCCTTCTGAAGCACCAGTCCCTCGACACAAGGATTGAAATCACTTTAGAAGTGCCATTTGAATATTAAATATTTAGCTTGGCAACCAAAGAGTTAACTTGACAGTGACTGGACAGGTCCTTTAAGCACATTTGACTAACAACTCTGTCAGGCTACACCAAAACTTGGCAGGACACGGAATATTTTCTAGTAAGTGAGTGAAAAGTTCTCCATGGCACTCGCTTAATGCAGCTATTCACGATGCTGAGGGGCAATAATAAGCTAGGGATAAAGAACAAAGCAAACCTTAATGAAAATTAACCTAAGGGCGCCGCAAGGATTCCATGGCTAAAAAAGCCGGGGAACTTTCCCCGCAGTTTCCCCCGGGCTCATCTTCCCCCACGGCATCTCCCCACGCTGCCCGGAGCGCCCGGCATCCCCCTCCAGCCCCCCAGCGCAACCCCCCGGATTCCTCAGATAACTGCCCGCAGATAAAAGCCCGGCAGCAGCTGGAGCCAGGCAGGTATTGCCTGGGACCTTCCTCCTCCTGCGCTTTTTTGCTCCCCCCTCCTCCTGCCGAGCCCTTTGGCCCCGCTCTGCCCGTGCTTTGTGCGCATCCCGCGGGCCGGGGATGCTCCTGCCCGCGGCTCTCGGTACTCACTGCCGGTCCCGGGGCTGTGCGGCGCTCAGGCTGCCCAGGGCGAGGAGCAGCACGCCGGGGCTGCAGCGGGGCATGGTGTGCCCTGCCCGGCCGGAGGGAGGGAAGGAGCCTTTTGTTCGCGGCGAGCAGAGCCCGAGCGTCCCGCAGACCGGGCTGCGCTCGGCTTATCTTAGCGCGGCTCGGCTCGGGTGGGCTCGGCTCGGCTCCCGGTGCCTCTGCCCGCCGCCCCCGCCCCGGCCCCGCCCCCGGGCCGCCCCCTCCTTGGCCCCGGTGCCCGCTCGGCTCCGGCCCCGGCTCTTTGTCTGCCGATCCCCCGCCCGCCCCCGGCTGCGGGACCCGCCCCGCACGGCCCCAGGTGCGCCCCGGCACGGCCCGGCCGCGGGCACGACAGCATGGACCGGGCATGGACCCGGTTATCCCGGGCTGTCCCGGGTTGTTCCCGGTTATCCCAGGCTGGTCCCGGTTGTCCCGGGTTATCCCGGGCTGGTCCCAGTTATCCCGGGCTGGTCCCAGTTGTCCCGGGTGATCCCGGGCTGTCCTGGGTTGTCCTCAGTTATCCCGGGCTGTCCCGAGTTGTCCTCGGTTATCCAGGGCTGGTCTCGGTTGTCCCGGGTTATCACGGGCTGTCCCGGGTTGTCACGGGCTGTCCCGGGTTGTCCTCGGTTATCCCGGGCTGGTCCCAGTTGTCCCGGGTTATCCCAGGTTGGTCCCGCTTGTTCCCGGTTATCCCAGGCTGGTCCCGGTTATCCCAGGCTGGTCCCGGTTATCCCGGACTGTCCCAGGTTGTCCTCGGTTTTCCTGGGTTGTCCCAGGCTGTTTCGGGCCGTCACCAGTTATCCTGGGCTACCCCGGGTTGTCCCGGGCTGTCCCCGGTTATCCTGGGCTACCCCGGGTTGTCTCGGGCTGTCCCCGGTTATCCCGGGCTGCCCCGGGCTATTCCCAGTTACCCCAAGCTGTCCCGGGCTATCCCGGGCTGTCTCGGGGCTGTCCCCCGTTATCCCCGCTTGTCCCGGGTTATCCCAGGCTGTGTCGGGCTGTTCCCGGTTATCCCGGGTTATCTCGAGTTATCCCGGGCTGTTCCCGGTTGTCCCCGGCTGTCTCAGGGCTGCCCCGCGTTATCCCCGCTTGTCCCGGGCTGTCCCGGGTTATCCCGGGCTGTCCCCAGGGCTGTCCCGGGCTGTCCCCAGGGCTGTCCCGGGTTGTCCCCAGGGCTGCTGTGCCATCGGTGCCTTTGCTGCCCAGCCCGCCCTGCCCCTGCAGACCCTCCCGAGTCCCCGGGGTGCCCCAGGTGTGAAATCCGCGGCTCTTTATCAGGATGCCCCGGCCCGGTGCGGTCCCGGTAGCTGCGGCTCTGCGGGGCCGGGGCCTCACCGAGCACAGCCAGGGAACTGCTCCCCGAGGCCAAAGGCAGGGCCGGCTCCGCTGCTGCCCCGTCCTGCTCCAGCCCCAGGCCCGGCTCTGTCCATCCCTCTGTCCCGAGGGCTTGGGACAGGAGAGGATGCTCTCCGAGCAGAGCTCACAGGAACAGGGGCAAAGCAACCCCAAAGCAAGAGCAGAGGGTCGAGGTGACAGAACAAACGTGATCTCACAGTGAAAGCTGCACAGAAATACCCAGGGATGGTTTCACCAGCCCCCGGTGGAGACAAGCCAGGCATGCCAGGGGTCCCAGGCACCTTCAGCAGGGCAGGGTTCTTGCCCAGCACTAAATGAAAGCCCTCGATGGAGGGAGTTTGTTTCCCCCAATATTCTACACCTGGCTTAAGGTAAAGCATAAGGAAAAGGAAAAAAAATTATAATCTTTTCTTCTGGGTTAGCTCCATACTTGAAAGCAGTTTCATTTCTTCTAACGATCACTGGAATGGACCACAGCATTTTATTTAGCAAAAATACAGGTTTGGACCCAAAAGTCAGCCCAGGAGTTTCCCAAAGTCCCTTCCTTCTGGCTTCTGACAAGAAAAAGAGCAAGTTGCTAAAGCTGCTGTTATTTTCCTCCCTCTTGAAATAATTTCAGCCACCACATTTCATTCCTAGCTACCAAATTTTCTGCAAGTCAATCCTGAAAAGCAAAGTCATCAAAAGGAACAAGGATTCCCTGATGAGTTCAGCAACAGGACTCGGAGGCTGATCAGTCCTTAACGAGGAGAGAAACAAATGGTGCCTAAATTTTTATCTTATTTGAAACTTGCACTCATTTTAATGTCTTCCCTTTAAAATAAAGTCATTAACTCGGTAGGTTTTTGTCAAATTCAGATTATTTTCATGAATGGATAACAGTGTTAGATGTGGCTACATTTTCCTCCTTAAACCTATCCTAAATCAGCCTTGTCTGTCTTTTGTGGCGAGGCAGAACAAACCTAGAAAAAGAAAGAAAACACATTGTGACAAACTAGACAAGATTGGACTCCAGAACCACAGGGATCACTTCCCAAGGAAATGGGGCATTATGAGAAGGGACTTGTTAGAAAGTACATTAAAGGGGGAATGTTTAAGGGTTGGGGGGTTTTGTCTGTGTTTTTTTGGGTTTTGTTTTGGGACAAACTGAAACAAACTGGAATCCTTTGAGTAAAGGAGGCCAAATGGAAAGGCAGCAGCTCTGCTGTTCCCACACTGTGGCAGCCTGACTGATGTCCAGTCTCTCCCCAGGCCAAGCCAGGACTGCCACAAGCCCTGCAGAGATCAGGTGTGTTGGGGCTGAAACAGCATCGTGCTTTCACAGAAATAACACTTCATCCAAACCCTTCCACAGCAAACAGCAAATGGCTCGTTACAGACTCATGGTGAGATCTACAGGGTATCTACCAAAAAAATCACCACTGAACACCCACATTTCACCTCTGAGAAAGCTCTGGGTGAGGACTTGGAAGAAGCAACAGGATTCAGCCCTGAACTGATGAATGCAGCAAAGTGCAGCTCTAAAATGGAGCTCCATCATTTTCAGAATAACGAACAAACATGAATATTTCTACTTTTCAAAAATCCCATTTAGAAATTGTGTGGAATAGAGCCCTTTTGAATCATTAACTGTTTTAAAGGAGAGATTTCTTCTCAACTGAAGATTTTCTGTTTGGTATTTACTGAGTACAAGAAATCTCAGGCAATTACAGACTCTACAAACTGCAAACCATCTTCTAATTATGAAAGTATGTGCAATCCTGTAAATAAGGCTGGAATCAGCTTGGTCTGTTAACAAAAAAAAAAAAGGAGGCTTTAGATATAATTTCAAACTATTTACTTACTGAAATGGAATTTTCTGGGCTTGCCAAAATGAATCCCATTCAGTGTGATGCAACAGGTGTTGGAATTCCAGCAGCCGCCTGCAAGCCACATCTGGTCCTGGTTAAGAGTTTAAAGGCAGTTCTGTAAGAACTGCTTATGTATAAAAGCCATTCATCAGTCAGATCTATGGGCCATATTCACCCCCTGTGCATAGCTCAGATTTTTATTGCGTTTACGGAACACGTAATTCTGCTCCTCGTGAAGTTGGAGGAATCTCAGGCACTTGAAAGCTGTCCTGGTGTCACAGAGGTGAGGGAGGGACAGTGGTTTGGAGGAGAAGGTGTGAATGCAACTCTAGTGGTTCTGACTAGACCTAACTTACATCCTGACCACTTGAACAACCTCATCATTACCCTGCAGAGGAGATGATGCCCTCCACACCCCATCTATCTCATAAATAAACTGTGTGCAATGTGAAAATTATCAGGCAGGTATCTGATTTTGTGAAACAAAAAATGCTACTCTCAGCATTGAATCCTTTTGTCCCTCCTCCAATTGCAAAATTCAGTAAAATTCAGATCAGTAAGATTACTCACAAGAATCAAGTGGTAGGACCAAGCATTAATAATTAGGCATTGTTACCTGCCCCAGTAGGAGTGTTGGCACCAACTCGTCACACAGATGATCAGATCTAAAGGTATAAAAGGTAATACCTATTTAAAGATTTTGAGAATATATGTGAATCGTGCACATAAAAGATGTACTAAACCCAAGGCTATTAGTTATTCAGGTTTGTGTTGTCCTGTAAGCACAAGATTTCAGTGGAAGGTGAGTGAAAAATAAAAAATAAGTCATCAGTTTCCAGCCTCATTTGTCCCCCCTCCCCAAAGGGAAAACACTTGTCTCAGTCACTACACACCACCAGACAACACGAAGGTCTTGGTTAATTTTTACAGTATTATATCCCTGGTCAAAAAGCCACTTCCATTCTTTAACTCCCAGGCTGGTTCTCCCTTTGTGTTTCTGTGACAGCCAAACACAGATAGCAAATGCAGAAAGTGGTAAGAGCAAGCCCAGTGTCCCAGGCTCTGCCACATCCTGTGAGCTCCCAGCCCTGAGAATGATGGCTCAGCAGAGACTGACCAGTCCACAGGGGTGCAAACCACACTGATCCTGCCTCCCAGGAATACAGGCATCTCCAAAGCATTATAAGGAAGGGATAATTAAGGAGCACACTTTAAATTAAAAGGTAATCTGAGTAGCATGTAACAGGATAATGATACTGAGAACATAATTATTAAACAGTTCTGTCAAAAATGGTTATCATTGGTCTGTGGAACAGGAGAGTCTGATTTTTCACAGTAATATAACTTTTAAATTCCTGACAAAGTGACTGAAATAGTACCAGGAGAGCATTCACAGGGGCAGACACTGATTCAGAAGGAAGAGCACCGTGTTTATCAGAAATGTCATTGAGACATTTAGGCAGAAACAATTTCCCAGTTTTCTTCTCAACCCCAACCTGTGACTGGTGAAATACAAGTTTGGGCAGTGGAGTCACCTCCCCCATGCAATGGATACTGCAAAGTTTTGATATCCTCCAGGCCACCTCCAAACCCACTCTATCCATGTAAATAAAAAGGTTAGATATATCTGAAGAGGCAAGTTGTGTTTGCTCCCCTAAAAAAGCAAACTCAGGATTTAAGCAGGAAACTCAATGGCTCTTGTATATACATTATCACAGAATTATTATAAAATAAGAGGCGTCTGAGACTGCCCTGCAAACCTCGTGCTTGCTTTACAGGCCACACACAAATGCAGCGGAAGAAAGACCCCCAAATCATTGCTGAGAGCTGAGCAGGAATGCTCACATAATCACTGGAAATGCTCTTAATTGGTGTGGCTCAGTGGTGCATTGCAGAGCTGTTAGATCTTCTGCCGCTCCGGAGCTCTTTTCATGTCCTGGCACTCCCAGCCCAGCCAGCAGTTTGTTTATCATATTCAGGATGAATTTCCGGATCTCCAACAAAGTGGTATTTACTCCGAGGCAGGGAAGACTGCAGTAATCCAATAAGTTCTCATTAGCCTAAAATGCAGAAACATCTGCTGGGGTCATGAGCTGCTGACGTGCTGTTGGTGAGCACAGAGCCAGCTCCCTGCGAACAAAGAGCCGGGGGTGTGGGCAGGGGACACCCGGCCCTCCTGGGCTCCCAGGGCACCCCAGGCACGGCCATCCTGCTTTACCTCGACCCCGGAGAAAAGGAATTACAGCCCAAAATGCCTCAACTCAGCCCCCCCGAGCTGGTGGTCAGCCTGGCAACACCAGCCAGGAACTGAGGGGGCTGTGGCCAGAGCTCCCCAAGTCACACGAGGGGCCAGGCAGGGCAGTCTGCAGGGCAAACCCAGTTTAAAAGCTTTGCCAATGTCTTTTTAGACAACTTTTTATTGTCTAAACAACAATACTGCCACTTCTGGGATCCCCCTTCCACCCTGGCTCATTTCTCAACTGCTTTCAGTTTTTAGAAGAAAAAAGTTACCTTAGAACACATGAATGTTAACAATTAGTCAGGAAGAACTTCTGGCCTAAAAGATGAATAAATAGGTAATAAGTACTGCACAAGTTCAGACCAAAAAACCCTAAATCTTCATTGGTACAAGTTACAGAAGGGAAAACATTATTAATCCTAGGGGGGAAAAGAAAAAAAAAAAAAGATTGATAACCTGAATAAAAAAGAGCCCTTAATTTGTTTAGGATTCCAACCGATTTAGAGCATGTGACATTGTCAGAAAATAAGTGGAAAACACAAAATAAGTGGTGTCACATCTGTTTAGCTCCTGCTCCAGTGATTCTGCAGTTCTTTGTTGTTGTTTGTACAGTGTTCAATGACAGCATCCAGTTCCGGGGCTGGTTCAAGGTGGAGGAGCCTAAAACACTTCTGCAAAGAGCCAAAAGACAACCACTTAGAACATCCAGAAAAAAAGCAAGGAGGAGAAGCCTCAGTCCCACGTAGCTTCAAACCCTTTCCCGGAGGGGCCGAGCTGCCACTTGTTGTGCAGAGCTACCCCAGTGCTGGGTGTGAGGCAGAGCGCGCTGCCACGGCCGGGGCTGGGGACCAAGGAGCGCTCCGCGGCTCGCTCGGCACGGGCTGCGCTGGCTCCAGCCCCGAGCGGCACAGACTGCCGGCCCGGCCCCCCCGAGCCCTGCAGGGCATCGCACAGCGATCCCCTCCTTGCACACGGAGAAGCTGCATGGCTGGCTGTTGTTTCAGGGGGGGTTGGCGGTAGGGATACACACACAATAGGATCTCAGTGGTGGAAAACCTATCCTGTTCAGTTAACTGATTTAAGAAGATTTCTTAAAGAAAAATGTATTTTTAGAACAGCAATGAAATCCTAGGGAACATCAAGAAATCCTAGGACATAATATGTCTGTGCAGAGACATTATTATCAAGACATTACAACGTGGATTTTAATTTCAGTCCTCCCCTCTCCTATTTAAGATTTCATGACTTTCAGTCTCAGAATGACACACTGACCATAAGGAGGTTAAAGGTGTGAGGAAGCACAGCCCAGCAATAACCCAAACCTATTAAAAATAGAGCCTTCCTACCCACATCCCGATCCACCAAACTCAGCCTCCTCATTCGTAGCTCTGGCTCTGCTGGGCGAAGTTCCCCATCCAGTGGCCGAAGCCAGGGATGCAGCCCCTGCTCCGGAGCCCGATGGCAGCACCCACGGGGGAACCCCCACGGGCAGATCACCCACCCCGTGTGTCCCTCCAGCAGCACCGGCTCCTGGATCAGCTGCTGCAAACGTGACACTGCCATTATAGACAAGGAGGGCCTGGGCAGTTTGTTATACACTGGCTTCCCACCCAGGGCATGGCACAGCTACTGATCCAGTTACTTAATTGACTTCTAATTTGTAATCAAAGGAGACAAGAAATTAGAAGTTAGACCCTTAGTGACACAGGAAGAAAGCCTGAATAGCACTTGAAGAGGTGCAAGGAGAATACTCCAAGAGTTTTCTGAGCAGGTCAAAAGGTCTTATAGACACAGCTTAGGCCAGAAATGTACCACTCTGAACACAATACAAAGCAAAGCTTTTGAAAAACCATCACAGGAAGAGGTTCCAGAGCTTATAAAACACAGGACACAGCATGTCTTCCAGAGAAAAATGCATTCCATGCACCAAAAAGGGTAATCACGTTGAAGAAACACACCAGATCTGGCATGTATGCCCATAGCCCAGCAGGCTCCTCTCCAGCACTTCCTCAGTAATTAGGTTTGTTTGTGGTTTCTCTCCACATTCCCAACCCTTTGGGTGCTCATGGCTCCCCACTGGGACCACTCAGTGTGTGCAAGTCCATCACTGGGCTGTGTAGTATCACCCCTAGGCAAGCCCAGGTAGAAACAGAAGCTTCTGTAGGAAATCAGTGAGGATATTCAAACATGAAGGCTAGTGACACAGCAGTGGAAAACAGTCTTTCTTATTAAAAGGAATAAAACCCTTAAAGAGGAGTCAGGTTTATACAAAAGCATTTAGGATTTCAGTAATTTATTTACAAGGCAATTAGGCAACAAGTTACCAAAACTTCTCACTCACTACAAGTGTTCAGGCTTCTTCCACGTATCAGCCTCATCACCTGCTACCCGTGTAGCTTTTCCTCTCAGCACATCCAGAAACACGGGAGAGTTCAGAGTTCCTGCAGAAGCTGCTCCCTCAGTGACCAACGATCCATGCTGTGCATTACCATACAGGTCAGATTTGCCAGGAATAACATTTTTTATTATTTGCCTTTCAGTGTTGTCAAGGCAGAGAGTGATGAAAAAGCTGTCATGGAAATCCATGTTAAAAGAGAGCTGTGCTGTGTCCTGACAGGACAGCACCCAGAGCAACACTGCACTTGCTCTCTCAGTGCTGCTGGTTTCATATCCCCATATAAACAAAAAACTGGGCACGTGTTATGCTCACCCAAGAAGGAGAAGGATAACTGGCACTTTTAGTACCTACCCAGTAGTAAAACTATACAGAAACTTAGCTGAAATACCAGCCTTTCACAACATCCAGTCCGTGATTCTCCTCACACACACTCTGGTTATGCAGAGAAACTTCTTTACTGACTTCAAGCGACAGGTTCTGCACTTCTGTGAAGCTCCTGGAACACAGGAAGCTGAATCAGTGACTGAAGGACAGGAACTCCTGCTTTATCCCAAAGACATTCATGTCTTTCTCCTACTATGGCCTCATCAGAAGAGGAAAGAAAAAAAAAGTAAAATGTGAATTTTCTTCCCCAAAGGCAAGAGCCCCGGGAAGAGGAGGGGCAGATGAGTGGCCTTATGGTCTAGCAATCTTCAAAGATTTGAGCTGTAATCTCTTCTGGGGCAATGAAGGAAGGAAAGAACATGTCATGCTTTAGCTCTTCCTCACCCTCCCAGAGATACTTTGTTGACACAATACTTGAAGAAAAAAACCTTTTCTGTGTTCCCTCCTAAGGGATGATACACTTGCAGGGTTGTTATTTAAGACAGTGTTTCCAGTTCACTTTGCTGCCTCCCAGAGTTCTCCACTCCTACTACATATTTGCACTTACCAGGTCTGTTGCTGCTCACTGAAATTCCCAGCTAAAGTGTCAGAGAATGGCACACTAAAGTAGCTCACTTGGGATGCACAAACCAGAACAAAGGCAAGCACCCTGCTCTGACTGCAGGAGGGGCAGGCACAGCAGTGCAGGTGGCTGCTGTAAAGAGAATTCTACTCGGTGCCACCAAACCCTCAGTTAATCCTCCCCCGGTCTGTGTTCTGGCTGGACTCTTGCAAGGTCTACAGATCCTCCTCTGAGTATTTTAGTCAACAAGTCTGACACCCAGTTTTTGTAATTACCTTTTAAGCTCTTTATCCACTTTCTGAGATACTTCTTTAAGCTCTTTCAGTGCAGTGAGTACTTTTGCAGTGTCTTCTGAGTGGCTGGGCATGATTTCTGTCAGAAGCCCCTGTGTGATCGTTAATTGCTTTCCCAGTTCATCTGCAGGATGAGATGTTAAAGGTATTATTAAAAACACTGTGCCATCAGTTAATACAAGATACAACCAGCTGGAGCCAGGTGAACTAGATGATGTTTGTTCAGCTCTCACAAACACACCATGAAATTGTGAAAGCCAAATTAGTTTTCACTGCTGTGACTAGCACCAACATCAGGCTGTTAAAACTGCTAATCCAGCTCTCACTCAGAGCATGTCAGAGTTTTATGAGACAAATGCAAGAGAAGAAACACATTTTAAACACCTCAAACTCTCTGGCCAGTTACATGTATTGCTGTTGGTATTTATGAAATTTATCCAGTCATTTCCTTCAACATTCCCAACCCAAAAGAAATGGGACCTATTCACTTTAAGTCTTCTTACAAGATTTCTGAATTCTTTAATACACTTTTTCATTTGTTTTACAGTGCAAGATTATTGTAAATTGTTTCTTGCAGACCAGCAGTTTAAAATTGTAACTTTTTGTTCAGACTTCAGTATAAACCACGTTTTATTGAACAGTCTCTGATTCAAGACAACTCACAATAATATTTAAGCTCCAGTTCCACAAGAAACATGAGCAAGTTTACCCAGGTGACTGTACCCCTCAAACACAGAAACAGGAAGAGGTCACAGCACTCCCACAACTCATTCACAGAGTAGGAACAAGAAAGGAGGAGTAATGCCATGAACACAGTTAAAATATAAAGAAATTTGCTACAGAAGGTGTGTATGAAGACTCACCTAGCTTAAAAAGTTAATCTCTTCCCTGCTGTAAGATAAAAACCTTGTTCAAGTGCAGTGAAGTGTTTAAACAGAGATAAGAATACACCCAGCCCAACGTGTGACTAATGCTGCAGCCCAGAGTCCACACAAGCTCTAAGAGCACACAAAACTCCTCCAGTGGTCACAGACAGATGTAGCAATAACACTGCAAGAAGGTTTTTTAGCATAAAACCACTATTTCTGAAAGTAAATGTGGTAAACCAAACTGTCATACCAAGGTAAGTTTGTTTATCTCCTTCTATGTGAATGTTCTTTATGGGTAATTCATGCCTAGTGGCATCCAGGGAGGCTGCAAAGCTTTTGTATTGCTCTTGAAACTGTTCACAGACAGGAACCAGGGGAGACAGCACTTCCATCTGAAACAAACACACAATGAACCTGTCCAAAAGCAGGTGCTTTGCAGTTACAAACCTGGCTCAATACAGAAAAACAATTTGTTAAAAACCCCCAAACAAACACCACTCTGAAATGCTCACTGGCAGAGGATGTCAAGAAGTTTGTGGTACAATAATTCTATCATGCTGTTTAACATGTTTGCCTTTAGCACCTCAGAATGCTCAGACCAATACCAGTTTCTTTGGTCCTGGAGTTCAGAGGTGTCAGCAACACAGCAGGCAAAGACTGTATATGAGATCCTTTGACTGCAGTTAAAAGGTGTGCTCTGCAAAAGCCTTGTTTAATTTCTGCAATGCATATTTGTTGAAAAGCAAAGAGATTCAGTTTTGAAAATTAATTGTTCAAATATTAATATTCATTAGAACCTGCCTTCTTACAGGCAGGCCAGAGCTACTGCTGGGTAACACAGAGAGATGAGACAAAAAAGGATGTTCACTTCTCATTCAGGGTTGGCATCTCAGCTCTAGCAGAGAAATCTGCTCTGGATGAAGGACTACTGCACACGTGAGCTTGTTTCAGTGGAAGAGAAGCCTCAGTTGTACTGGGGCCTACCTGTTTGTCTAATGCTTCACGGAGCTTCTGCTCCCTCTCTCTGAGCAGAATTTCGCGTTTCAGCTCCCAGAGCTTCTCCTGTTGCCTCTGCTTTTCTTCACACAACAGTATCAAGTTTTTTTCTGCTTTTTCCTCCAGCCTGGCAAGATTTTTTGCTGCCTATTACAATCCAAAAGTATTCACAATTAAAGCAGTGCTACATCTAAGTAATTAACATGTTTTGAATAAACAGATGCAAGACTCAGACCAGGTCAAAGGGCTCCAGTCAGTGGAGACCTCACACAATAAGCACAGAACATCAGAATTAAAGTCCCCCTTAACCCCTTTTCCCCACCTCTCCTCTTTGTAAATACACACACAGCACTGAGGGAACAAAGTCCCAGCTACAGCCTTGAACCCCCCACAGACTCATGCACAGTTTTCCCAAAACTGCATCCCTCTAATTCCTGTGAACCAGCACCAGCTTAATAAACTGGCACTGAATTCAGTCTAAGAGTTTTCAAAGCAAGTAATACAGTTTTACAGCCATAAGCATGTGCAGTTACAAACCCCTAACTTTAATGGATCAGGAGGTATGTAAGAAATGAAACAACTCCTCAATGTCTCATCTGAAACACCAAATACCTGACTGCCTCTCACCGTTAATCTCAGGTAAGTTAAAAGCAGTGTCTCAGACTCCAGCTCTGCCATCGGATCACTGGCATCAGCTTCCTTCAGAAAACAAAACAATATACTACATCAGGTTTGTATTTCAGCAATTATTTTTTCAGTGGTCAAATTCATTACCAAATAAATTACCAATAGTCCAGTTTGTGCCTGGAATCATCACCAACAACAGTCAGTTCAATCAGAAAAGTTCTTTAAAGAACTCATGTTCATTAAATGCAACTTTGTTCCACCACCTTTTATAACATTTTCAGCAGATTTTCATAATACTGGTAGAGAATTTGAAGTTTAGTCCTATATTGAAGGAGATCCCTAAATAAGGCACCTCAAATTAGGCTGAATCAATGTCAGTTCTCTAAGAAAAAAGGTCACAAAAATCTCAAAGATAATGTGACAGAACTAAACAGGACAGGAATGCAGAAAGAATCCACCTGAGGAGATGCCATAATTGGAACAGATTCTCTACCACAAGAGACAGAAGCAAAGCTCTGGTCAGTGTCCAGACACCTGATAAACAAAGCACACATTGCCAGCAGCAGAACTGACTTCTGCCAGGAGGCTTTAAATCATCCCAGGACCTCAGCTGTAATCCAGATTAAAGATATACAGAAAGTCTTCATTTTACACATTGCAGGATCAATATCCTTACAAAAGACAGCAGTGAGACTCACCACTTCGCTGCTTTTCGTTGTCTCTGCATCTTCTTCTTCTTCAGCAGATTCTGAACAAACACTCTTCCTGTGGACAGGTTTATCTGTATCACAACAAAGAAATTAGTGCTCTCTTCTGCCAAGGTGAGACAGGGTGGGTCAACATCCCCTCAGGTTCTTCAAAGGCACAGCTAATTCCAAAATGATTCTGTGCACCAGGAAAGAAGAGCTGTGCCCTGTTTCTGGCTCTGATACACTCAGGAGCAGATGTGGATCAGTGAGCATTTAGCTTGAAGCGACAGTAACAGAGAGATGTGATCCACTTTGCAGAAGAGCTGACAGTCTAACACCCAGCTGTTATAGGAACAAAGATCTGAGGAGGGTACTTTATTCTTTCATTTTTGATCTTAACAAAAAACAACAGAGCCCCCACAAGAAACTACAGATCGAGAGGTGAATTTAAACCCCAAAGGTCTTAGTACCTCTGCTGAAATAACACTCACCCTATTTAACAAAATCCTTTTGTGATTATACAAGAATACAACAATTTCTTACCACCAAGTTTCAGCATGTGCATTAAAATAATAAACCCAGAGACAGAGTATAAATGAAAATTTACCATTAATAGCTGAAAGGTCAAGGTCTGGTCGCTTAATGTTTTCTTCATCTAATAAAGTGGACTGCAAGTCACCTTTCTCAAAGCTACTCTGGTTTAACAAGCTGTGGCCAACACCTGTAGAGAGAAGCTGTCATCAAACTAATAGAACTGGAGCAGGTTGTGCACAAGTCCCCATGTTGTAGAGGCCCAGAGAAGCTGACTTTAGTCACATCCCCCCACCTGAGGCCACACCATGAGCTGGGAAATGCTCCTTGGGCCTGGGCCTCGAGGAACCACAGCTGGCCCAAGTGCTGTCTAAGGAGCACCTGCTTTTTAACAGCCTCAGAAACTTCATCTTCTTGAACCCTCAAACAAAGTTACCAACTGGAACTGCATCCAGGATGGAAAAAGACCCTGACTAAAGCCCACTCTCTGATGACCCTGTAAACAGTGGCCCCAAGTGAGACCCTTCAAGCTCTCCATTCTCAGGAGATAATGGACTAATGTGTATGTCTCAACCACCTTGGGGCCAGCCAAAGACTGGTAGCAAAGACAGACAGGAACTGTTGGCAATAACCAAGGACTGCTGGCATTACCACACAGGGAGAAAGATCAGGATTGGCTGGAGAAGGGGGGCAGAGGGACAGGGCAGAAACAGGGCAGAAACTTTCTGTGAGAAAAAACCACAACACTGGACAGCACAAGCACAGGAATCATTGGCAGGAAGTGAACATGGATTATAAAGTGGGATTGGGACCACCAAAGACTCCCAAAGCCCTCCTAGCCATCTCCAGAAAGGCCTGACACAACAGGCTGTGCACGATAAATAATTTACACAGAAAGAGAGAGACCTGTCCATAAAAAGGTACCCCCCAAGCCCAGGCAGTGCCCCCCAGGATCCTGGACATCTCACAGGTGGATCACTGCTGAGACTGGGTTAATGCTGGAGCGAGGGCTGGTGATCCCTTTTTTCTCTCTTTTCCTCTCTTTCTTCAATTCATCCCTTCCTTTTTAATTTCTCTTTTGCCTTCACCCTACCCTTTTATCCAAACCACACTGCCTTGTCTTTGTATGATAAGTCAGGGACTACAACACCAATTCCCAAGGCAAATGTGCAATTTGCTAATAAAACCTGCTGCAGGTTTTGTGGACTCTCAAACCTGCCACTCCTCTCAACCAACGAGCACTTACCAACCTTAGGTGCTCCCCTCCCCTCCAGGACAGGTTGTCACATATGTGCTGTCACACCTTAAACACTCACGTATCTACCTTACAAACATCACTTGTCTTACCCATATCTAAGGTAGTTCACAACATATCTTCAATTATTTCACTGTCCAACCCTCCCAACTCAGATGTGAAAAGGGCATATCATAATTTCCTTCTGATTTTTAAGTCAAGGCTATGCCAGAGAATTTTTTTGCAAAAGAAATAAAAATGGATTGTTTTGCAAACAGGGATTTTCAGTCATTTACACTGAGTTTAATAGAAAGATTAAATAAATTTTAAAAAAGCAGAGTAATGGTGAAGGCATAGGAAAAGAACAGTTCAAAACTTTGTGCAGAAGGCAGGAGAGATACTTGAGACAACCCAAACAATTCCAGATCCAGCACCTGAGTTCATATCTCTTAAACCCACATCAAGTTTCTGAATTCCCTTTGTGTAGAAACAATAACGAGCAGCAATGCAAAGAATACAAAATATCACCACCTTAGAGTTGTTAAGAGTTTCATAGGTTGGTGTTGTGGGTTTCTCTCATTAGGTATTTTTATAAGAGGCACATTGGCTTCTGTTGGAAGCCCCTGGAAGTTTCCCTCCATCCTACACAGCAGAGCCAATGAGGGCCAGCTCCGAGGAAAACTTCCTGCTCTTGAACCATTAAGTTACACCCCTGTGTGAAAACATAGTTAAGGAGTTGTTGTGCAGTTAGAAATTGGTAGCCATGGGTTAACAACATCACAATGCAGACATCAGGGTCAGTGCAGGAGGGAGAACCAGGGGGAGGGACCCCACGGATCAGGGAGAGGACTTTAAGCTATTATTCCCTGACTATGTGGTGATGACCACAGTGATTACGAGCTGTTCCCTCGAAGCCCATGGGATCCATCGGGGTGTAAAGACCCCTTGCTGGAGCAGGGGGAGCCATGAAAGAAGCTGTTACCTCGAGGGAGGCCCCCAAGGTGGAGCAGAGTCCTGCAAAGATTTGCAGAGGGAGAAGCCCACACCTAAGTAGGTACAGCCAGATTTTCATAAGAGACTGCACCCCATGGAATGGCCCAAGAGAGAGCAGAGGATCTCTCTCATGGGGGGGACCTGACGGAACACAGGGGAAGGACTAAGAGTTGTGATTCCCCTGTGACCGTGGTGATGACTGTGGTGAAGCCAGCTGTCCCCTTTGCAGCCCATAGGAAAGCCCCCTGAGACAGAACTGCTGCTTAAGTCTTGGACTTCGATGTGTGAATGGCTGTACCCAACAACAACTGACTGTAAACCTTCCATTCCCCTGTCCCCTGCACCATTGGGGGAAGGAGGGGGCATGGACAGACCGAGGGGTGGTGGTGGAAAGGTGTTTCTAACCTATTTCTATTTCTTATTTTTAGTTTTTAGTTTGTTAGCAATAAATTTAAGCATTACTCTAAGTTCTGCTTTGCCCATGGTATTAGTCAAAACTCCCCTTTTGGTTGTTATCTCTAGCCATAAATTCCTAGCTGTTTTTTTTCTCTTCCCTCTGGAAGGTGAAAGTGGGCAGGGAAGAAAGGTCTTGAAACAGTTTTGCTGGACACCAGGCATTTTATCCAGAACAAACCACCACAGTTGGAAATACAAAAGAATAGCTTTTAAACACTGGTAAAACCTACCAGCAGAGGTTTCACGTTTCTGAGAAAGAACTGCTTTTGGTTTAGTCCCAGAAGATGGTCGAGCAGCACACAATGAAGAGGAACTCACTGATGCATCCTGACAACCAACAAACAGGCAAGGCAGAACACAATCAGCAACGTATCTTATCTTCAACTTGAATGCTGACAGCAAACAGCCACAATCCCTGGGCACCCTGGTGCTCTGAAGCCACCTGAGCACACCCCCAAGCTCCTTGTGACACGTCACAACCCCCTCATAACCCCAGAGAGTCGGGGGTTTTTCGCCCAGTCTCGCTGCCGCGCCTCGAGCCGCCCCTCGCATCACCTTCCCCTCTGCTGAGCCCGACCCTCGGCAGCCCCAAGTTACCTTGGCGTTCTTCTTGTCGTACTGCAGGTAACGAGACTGCACGGTTCGTCCTCCTGGAGAGAGGGGGGCAAAGACAGCTCAGCCAGGGCCGGCAGGACGGATCAAACCCCACATCCCTCAGCCGGGACGGATCGAACCCCACATCCCTCAGCCGGGACGGATCGAACCCCACATCCCTCAGCCGGATCCCCCCAAACCTCA
>JAWWMP010000082.1:2893086-2933245 GCA_035047865.1 Dendrocincla tyrannina
GTCCCGGGGGGGATCAATTCCCAGGGGCTGTCCCGGGGGGGATCAATTCCCAGGGGCTGTCCTCGGGGGATCAATTCCCAGGGGCTGTCCTTGGGGGATCAATTCCCAGGGGCTGTCCTGGGGGGATCAATTCCCCGGGTTGTCCTGGGGGGATCAGTTCCCACGGGCTGTCCTGGGGGGGATCAATTCCCAGGGCTGTCCTGGGGGGATCAATTCCCAGGGGCTGTCCCGGGGGGGATCAATTCCCAGGGCTGTGTGGGGTTCGGTGCCAGGCGCACCCAGCGGTGCCCCCCGTCTCCATCTCCGGGTACTTCCATCTTTCAGCCCGCACGACCTTCTGCTTTTTTTTCTTTTTTTACCGACTCTCGGAATGAGCAGCCTGTCACCTTCCGTATGAATATCTCAGCATCTTTCAAAGGTTGCGTTAAGACTCTCAGGGTTCTTTTGTTTCTCTGCGTTGCTTTGGGGCGGCTCTGTGCAGTTTGTGCTGCCGCTGTGCCGAGGTTGTGCTTTATCGTGGTGACCATCGTTGCCCAATTGATTCACGCCTCGGGCTCTGTGTGTGTCGGTAGCGCTCTGGCTTTTTTGGTAAGCTTGGTTTTGCAATCCCTGGAAAGTAAAACTTTTGCAAGCTGAGAACATCCTTTGTTACATGTTTCTAGACTAAAAGTAGCAGAGCACTACCCTGACTCATGACTCTCCTGACTATACAGCTGATATAGGTGTGTGCCATCCTAATGTAAGATGACTCCCCAGCGTCATTTTTAACCTTGTTTTCTATTACTCCGTAAGTATTTTGGCAAAATTCTCACCCACCTTTATTTGCAAGTGCCGTTTGTGAAAAGTGAGAAGCACTCTGGATGTAAATGAGCTCAGTATTCTTTGATTTCACCTTGTGCAAAGGGGTGGCAGTGGAGCAAAGGGCTGGCCATGATCTCAGGCCTCTGGCAGATGCAATTAGCCTTTCAGAGATGTCATCAGCATCCTCCCACGTTACTCCTGGAGGTGGATTGGTATCGGGGTGTCTGCTGAGCTGTTTGCAAATAGGTTTGTCATGGGTAATTAGGAACTCTTTGATTTCAGGCCTCTTAGCTGGAATCCATGGCTGAAGAACTTGCCCTGAAGTAACAGTGTGAGCTAACCCCGCAGTCTGGTTTGGGATGTTGGTGTCACACCCAGCAAGTTGGAGTAAGCCCTCAATGTCTTTAACTCAGAAACTTGTCAGGAACAAATACATTTAATGGAGGGGAAGCAGTTTAGGGAGCTTTTCATGCATATTCATATTAGCTTCAAGATTAATTTTGGCTTTTTTTAGAAAGGAGTTCATCTCGATTATGTTTTTTGTCTTTGAACCACGATGAGGTTCTCTGGTCTGCATTTAAAGTCCAGTGTCGTGGTTTTCAGGATGGTGCATCTGAGGCCACTTCCTCAATCTGTAGTCTTATTAGGTGAAAATTTCAGAGTTTCTGCAGTAATGTGAAGGAACTGTGTTTGTAGAACTGTACACTTTGAGTTGGTTGGGGTTTGGGTTTTTGTTTTGGTTTCTTTGTTCCCCTGCTTGAACTTTTCTCTCAACAAAAAGCTTTGCCAGCAGTTGGATGCTGCAGGTTCTGCAGTGACAGGGCAGCTCTTTGCACAAACCCAGTCCCAGGTTTGGGGTTTCTATTGGACTGAATAATTCAGGAAAAGTAAATGCAGCTGATGAAAAATTTAAATGAGGTTCACCTAGAGAGTAATGCTTTGCACAGCCACAGTTCTCTGACCAATAGTGATTCAAACATTAGCCCTCTTGAAGAGTTCCATGGGTGAATAACTGTTTGACTCACAGTTCAATATTCCTGATGCTAAATATGGCCTTTCCCAGTGAGAAGGTCAAAGGGCAGGATTTGCATATCCCAGGCATTTAAAAAGGAAATATTCCTAGGAAATGCAACAGTATTGGCTGTCTCAACAGCCAAGGGAAAGGGCAAAAAATTCTGATTCAACGAAAAGCTTGTGGTTCTGTACTTTCTTATGGATTTGGAGGCTGAAGGAGTTTATCACACTTGTAAAATACAAGGCTTGTTTATGCTAATACCAAGGAGAAGTAAAGCCTGAGATGCTGATAAGGGTTTATTTTTTTGATGGGAAGGGCTAGGAATGTCTTTGTGTCAGAAAATGAAGATTCAGAGGCTTTTCCTCTAATATGCCATGTTTTCTTGGTGTATCAGCTGACTTGAGCATGGCTTGTGCAGTTGCTTTTATTGAGGCTTCTTTGTGTTGTTTGTCTCTGATTTTCAAATGAAACTCGATGCAGATTCTAGAAAAATCTGCTCTTCCATGAAAGACCAAAAATATTAAACAATCAAAGGGGTTTTCAAGGTATTTTTGGCATTATAAGGTATTATGTGTGTTCTGTTCACACAAAGGTTCACCCTGAAGTTTCTTTCAGAGATTTCTCATCGGTGTCAATGCAGCATTAGAGCAGGGACATTTTTACTTCCCTTTGTTGACAGCTGTAGTACTGTTATGGATAAAATTCAGAAAGCTACAAAAGGTGATGGAATGGGCTCCAAGATCCTCTTGGCTTGTGTTTTTAACCCTCTCAGCAGGTTTGCCTTCCCTCCTGTTTCCTCCACAGGGATGCCTGTCTGTTCCCCCTGACTCAGGCTCACATGGACATGTGTAACCCTGAGCTCACACCTTTTGTGAGGTAATGACATGTAACACACCTTTAATGTCACTGTAAAGCCCCAGAAGGTGTCCCTGTGAGGAGCTGAGGTGGGGCTTTGGAGTCATTCAGAGGAAGGTCTCTGTGCCTGGGGCTGGCTGGAGGGTGTGGGCTGGGCTCTAGGGACCAGGGGAGTGAGAAGGCACTGCCTGCACCACAGGTGATTTCTGTGCCTTTTTCCTGCAGTGCAGGGCAGCTTCTCCTTTGGCAGGCACTCTGGGGCAGGAACTCCCCTGCCAGGGTTGATTGCAAGGAGGAGTTACAAACGTGTTGTAATTTTGTGTGTTCTGTTCAGAACTCCTCCTTTTGGAGTGCCAAGAGCCAAGAGCTTTGACTGACAGAAAACCAAGGATCTAAAATTGTTTAGTCAAGTGGAATTTTTTATAACCAAGAACGTTGAGGTGGGACTGGAATGCTAAGCAATATTCAGGGAATCTACAAATGCCTGGAATATTGGGGGGAAATTAAAATTAATTATGCTCAACTAACAGCACCTTCTGTCCCTATGCCATGAGGTAGGACAAAGGTCTTTGCCTTACCTGCCCTGCCCAGTTAATTGTGGAAGCTTTAGGGTGTCTCTGTAGGCTGTTTTGCTGGAAATAACTTGCTTTGGAAATAAAGGATCAGTAATAGCTGGATATTTTTGAAATTGCTATTTGTTTTTAGTTTGATCAGACAGAGCAGCCTCTTTTGGGGATGCTCGCTGGCAATTCTGGTGTTTAAGAATATTAGAGGTCAAGCTCCTGTGATCCATTTCTCCTTTTGTGTTGGAAATTACTTGGTGAAGAACAGGAGGAGTTTGAGTCTTTCTGTTTAAGGAATGCAGCACTGGAAATGTACATGAAAGTGGGAAGAACTGGAATATTATGAAGTTCATCCTCACCAATTTTGCTGTAATGGTAGCTTTCCCTTTTTAGCTTCACTGTGATTCACTGACTAAATATGTGCCTTCAAAATATGGCCTTATTTAAACTAAACAGATCCCTTGCACTGACTGGGGTGAAGTTCTCTGCTAGAGTTCTGTATTATGACGTGAACAGTGTCGGCTTATTAAAAAATTAGTTGGCTTAATGGAGTCTTGAAAACCCTATTAAAATGTCATCATAATTACCATTGGGAATTGGAATGTTTGGTTTTTCGATTACTTTTTGCTCAGACAATTTTAAAGCTACAGATTTGTTTCCTCCATGCGTTGCAAAGGGGTTTTTTGTAAGAAAGGGTATTGAAAGAGGTTGAGGTAACTGCAGAATTTCCACCTACAGAGAGCAGCCAGCAGTGGTGGTTGGGCTGCAGGGCTGCCTTGGTTTCACTCTTACCTTCTCCCTTGTATTTCTCCTTTTTCTCCCAAGTATTCTCTGCACCTGAGTTCAGGCTTGTGCTTCCGTCATGAGCCAACTCACACTGAATAATTACTTCATCTGCTTAGCATTTCTCTAAATAATTGGAGATCATAAAATTGGAAGGAATCATTGAATCATCTCTTCAGACATAAATGAGAGGATGGTACCTAATTAACTTTTCTAATTAAGAGGCACATTTGTGGCTGGAGACTGGCTGGTTTTCCACAAAGACCTTTGGCAGCCAGACCCCGTGGTTAGTGTCAGTTAAGTTTTTGCAGAGCAGTTTAACCTTCTGGTGATGTTTGTGTCTTATGTTTGCCTGGGTTTGTTTAGCTTCAAATTCCAGCCTCTGGCTCGTGTTGTGGCTTTGTCCTCCTGGCTGGGGATTGTACCAAACTCCAGGTCCTGTGCAAGGACTGACACTGATAACAGTCTCCTCTGTGTGCTCCTCACAGACAAAGCTTGGCAAGAATTTGGCTGCATGGAGCGTGTTTTCTAACTGATTTTTTGTTGTTGTTGCTGCTCCTATCTCAGCTTCTTGATTGAATTTTGGGTTTATTCTAGATGCTGTACTGGTCACGTATCTTCTGAGTACAAGGGTGACGTGGCTGCCTAATGAAATACTGATTTATGCTTATCTGAGGGTTATATTCCCTGTCATACTTGTGGTGTTATATTAGAACACTGTGTTTAAATGATTGCTCTGTATGGTTTTCAGGCCTATTTCAGGATAACTCCCATTCTACCCCTCTCACATGGATTGTTTCTTGGATAAATTTGATGTTGTGTGTCTGTAAACTGAGTTGAAACTTGTTTAGCATTTGTTTCCTTGGCTCCTGTACCCCTGACCTATGTAATCGAATGAACTTCTTGATTATTTGCTGCCTTCTCGATATCTCTGATACATTCTTTATCAGTAACTCTTTTCTTTCTTTTAGAACCATCATGAAAATGTTTACTTTGATGCCAGGAATCCAACTTGACTAGGAACTAATCCTCCAGTTACTTGAAGATACCCTGTCCTTCGTGAATACTGGGACTCATTAGGTAACCAACTTATAATCTGTTCACTGAATGCTCTTCTGCTTTTATGTTCTACTTCGTGGCTTGAAATACTGTTTAGTGGAAAGTCAGATGTCTGTCTCTCTTAGAGCAGTATTGCCCTGAAATAAATAAATTCTATAGCCTTGCTAAGAAAATCACAAGTAGTAGAAGACCAGCAGGTTTTCCTCAAACCTCTGTAATGACTGGACATTCTCAGATAGAGGAATTGGTTTTTCCAGTCATACACACCTGAGCAGACCCTCCCAGCTGTCACATTGCTGCTGGTTTGGCACTTGCAGAGAAGGGACATCTGCATTCTGGTTTCCTCTTTGGAAAGTGCAAGCTGAACTCTTGAGCAATGTCCCCCTCTTTGGTGGCTGCCATGAGGCAGGGTTAGGAGATGTGTGTTAGTGCAGTCACGGGTCAGCCCTGAGCTTCAGCTCTTCTGTGTTGGCAAGAAGCTGCTGCCATGATTTTTAGGGAGCTGTTTTGGCCAAAATGCTTACTGAGGGGACTTCCTCTATCTTACCAGACTGTGTGTCTGAAACTAATTGCTGGGGGGTGAAAAAAGGAAGTCTGCAAAAGGCTGTCTCCCTTGAACGGGCTGAGTAACTTGAGAGGAAAATGGTCACTGTTGTTCTATGTTTCTGCCTGGGCTCCACACTGATCTTCCCCATGAGCAGCTGTTTGCTGCAGATTCTACTCTGTGTCAAGGTTTGAGCTTTTATAGATGAAGAGTGTTTAACACTTGCATGTCAGAGATGCTTCAGACTTACTTCCTGATCAGTGATAATTAGCGGAAATGGAGAGGGGACTTGGAGCTCCCACTCCAGCATCTGTATGACCAGGCACTTGCAATAAGCCCTCCTTAATGAACGAAGAAGGAAATTTAATGGGGGAAAAACATTCTTGGGTGGATCACACCGTCTGCTCAGGGATGATTTTGGTTTGTCTTGCCATCTGTGGCTTGCTCAGCCTTCCTTCTGATGAGTAGTCACTAAAAATGACCCAGCTCCTCTCAGAGTGTCTTCTGTGAGCTCTGTGTTCAGAGTTCCCTTGAACAAGCTCCCCACTCAGAGCCTGTTCATGAGGCACGACTATGTCATATGTTTCTGTGAAGTGATTCATTGCTTGCAGTGGAAGTGGCAGCTGAATGCCTCCAACTCTGCTGATTTTAATTTGAAATGATTACTCTCTGTGGCCTTGTGCAAGTTCCTGTGCAGTTGTTTAGTGGCAAAAAGTAACTTCTTTGGCATTTCTCTGCCTCTTTCCTCTTTTTTTTTTCTTTTTTAATGTATTTGGCATGTAAGCGTATAATTAGAACACTTTGTTCTTGAAACAAAAATTGAACTGCTATTCTGGATATGAAGTTTTACAGACTTAAAACAAAGGGGTGCTTCATTATCCTTCTCCTTTTAGTACCCCTTGATAAGCAAATAAACTGTTGAGCTAAAGCAACATGAGCAAACTTAGTCCTGGGGGCACCAAATTGCAGGTGAGAGAGAAATCACCAGAAAAAGCACAGGCAGGAACTCAGTCTGGAGACTTTTAACTTGGCAGTGAGGAAGAGGTTGATTCTGAGGTGTTGATAGGTTGAAGTTGATGTCTGAAAGGAGTAAAAAGCAATCACAATGAATGATTTTTGAAGAGTCATGACTGAGGTTCCCAAACACAGTGAACAAGAGTTGATGGGATGAGTATAAAGGCTTGGGAACGAAGTGGGTTGTTTGGGATCTTGTTTGCTGCTGAAAAGTAGTTGCCTCTAGACTAATTTTATTTTGTTGCCTAAAATGGAAGATAAAAGGCACCTTCAAGCCTTTCTGCAGCAAGGATGTGGTTCACTCGAGTGAAATGAGCAGTCTCTTGTCTGTGCCAGTGATGCGTGTTTGAGAAATCCCTTTGGTGTGTCAGAGGGAGCTCAGCAGTGTCTGCTCTGCTCAGCTGGGGGCTCTGCTTCCCCCCAGCACCGTGGGATAAATGCTGTGCCTGGCCTGGACCTCTCATGGAAAGAGGCTAGCTGGGGGAAATCAGGGACCAAAAAAGGTGGATCTTGGTGTCAGAACCATCTTGCTCCTTGCACCTACGCGCTGATCCTGTGCCACAGCTCCTGGCTGCTCTGAGCTGTCACTGCTGAACCAGGAAGTGACCACAAACCCTCTTTCTGCATCAGGCTGCATGCACAGCTTTAAGGGAGAGTTGGTGTGGGAGGGAGGGTGGGTGAGCGCCTGTGTAGCCAGACAGTGAACCAGGTCAGGGAAAGCACCTGGGTTAAAACTAACCTGGGGACACAGGGAAGTTTTAATTTGGGCTTTTATCCTGGGTGATTTTGCTTTGGCTGCGTGAACACTTGTGCTGCCATAACAGGGGCAAGGGTGGCATGGGAATAGGAGGGATAGTGAAAGGAGGACAGGGACTGTGGCAGTTACCCTTTCCATGGGATCTTCCAAACAGACTGCTTGAAATAATATCACATATAGTGCATTTGCTCTTCAGTAATTGAATTATGTAATAACTGTATTCTCATCCTCCCCAAAATGCCTAATACCTCTTGTACACACTTCTGAACACCTGATTTTTCATTTCTCTTTATTTTTTTTCAGACAATGGGCACTGCATACTAAGCAGGGCTGGAAGACTGAAGCCCATCTGGGGACAGAATGAGTTTAAAAGATGCTGACAGTGCAGTTTGCCAGGCAAAGGCAGCCTATAACCTTCAGATTTACCCCCAGCTCTCAACAGAAAGTGCTCCCTGCTGCAAAGTGACAGCAACCAAGGACAGCACATCCTCAGATGTCATCAAGGACGTGATTAGCATCTTGAACTTGGATGTGTCGAAGCATTACGTGCTGGTGGAGGTGAAGGAGTCGGGAGGAGAGGAATGGGTGCTTGATGTGAACGATTCCCCGGTTCACAGGGTGCTGCTGTGGCCGCGGCGCGCTCAGGACGAGCACCCGCAGCAGGATGGCTACTACTTCCTGCTGCAGGAGAGGGACACGGACGGCACCATCAAGTACGTGCAGATGCAGCTGCTGCCCGCGCAGACGGACGCGCGGCGCCTGGTGCAGAGGGGCTTCCTGCCCTGGCACCAGGAGGACTTCGACGACCTGTGCAACCTGCCCAACCTGACGGAGGCAACGCTCCTGGAGAACCTCAAGTGCCGTTTCCTCAAGCACAGAATTTACACTTACGCAGGGAGTATCCTGATTGCCATTAACCCCTTCAAGTTCCTGCCCATCTACAATCCCAAGTACGTCAAGATGTATGAGAATCATCAGCTGGGCAAGCTGGAGCCTCACATTTTTGCCATTGCCGACGTGGCCTATCACACAATGCTCAAAAAACACGTGAATCAGTGCATTGTTATTTCAGGTGAAAGTGGGTCTGGGAAAACCCAAAGCACAAACTTCTTAATTCACTGTCTCACAGCACTGAGCCAGAAAGGGTACGCGAGTGGTGTGGAGAGAACCATTCTGGGAGCTGGACCAGTCCTGGAGGTAAAGTTCTGCTCAGATTGCCTTCTGTGGAAACTGGGCTTTGAAAGCTTCCAATACTGCTGCTGAGTGCTACCTTTGAGTCACCCACTGGGCTTGAAATGTCACTGGTTTAGGCTTGTCACTTGGTTTAGGCTTAAATGGCACTGGGCTGCGTGGTGTTTGGCAGCGTGGCCCGACTGCTTCTAATTGGTTTTCCTTAACTAGTCCTGCTGTTCAGTTGACTTCCTGTTGCTTGTAATTTATTTGTGACTCTTATTTCCACCACTGAACACTGATATTCTGGGACAGGGGTTACTTGTGTTTTCCATCTGAATGAAATGGTAAGCAAATGTTTTCCTAAAGGTTGTTCCAGTGAAGCACCAGCTCCTTGGTGTGATCCTGATCCTGCCTTTGTGTGTGAGTGAGTCCTGCAGCGTTTCTCTGCTCTCACTTTTTGAGGGAGTTATTTCCTTTCTACAACAAGAGAGCTGTGTTGTTGGTTGGGGAGAAAGGAGGAGTCTGGTTTGGCTTTTGATTATTACAGCATTGCCAACAGAAAGCAAAACTAAACATGTGAGAAGGAGGGGGCTCAGCTGGTCTTGTATTAGGTAATGGCAGGAGGAGCACAAACTGCCCTCTTAGGCTTCACCCTCTCCCTGTTATTCTCCAAAGGGAAAAGCTCTGGAAGTGTGGATGGATGCAATGGTCAACCCTAGTAAAATCTTCAACAACAAAGAGCCTGAACACAGCCATTGTAATTTTTAGGTTTAAATAGTTTCAAATGTAACAACACTTTCATGAAAAGAAGTGTAAGCTTTTTTTAAAGGCTTTTCTGTGAAGAATGAGGAATATATGCAAGTTCTTTTTTGCCTTTCTGCTGCTTGAAAGGAGAAGTAAAATTGAGGCTTGTTGGTTGCTGGAGTTCAAGTTTGCAGCTCTAAACAGAAAACAGGAAGGGGTCACTGTGGAAAGCCCTGTTTGATCAGCTGACCTTTCTGCCTTTGATATATTTAACTGTTTCATATCCTCGTCTGCAGACAGGACACAGCTGTGCCAAACCAGGCAGAGATGGAGAAGCCAGGGTGCCCAGTGAGAAATGCACATGTCCCTGGTTCCAGGCTCACATTCCTACCTTTGCTGCAGTCACAGGTCGGGGCTGTGCATATCTTGAGAACGTTCATGAAGAGATACTTGTGACTTCCTACCCTGAGTGGGGTTATCTTAAGAACCACAACTTCTTCAGACTTCCACTGAGCACTTAGTAAAGCTTTTCATAAGGAAATAGTCTTGTTAGCTGGAAATGTGATGACGGACTGGAGGCTGAGCTTGCACACTTGCCAAATGGCCTCTAACGTGGCTGTTGGAGTGTGTGGTGCCTCAAATGAAATTCTCAGAAATTTCTTGCTCTCCTTCTCTGAGGGTGTTTGTCACTCACAAGCTGGCTCAGTGTAAGCCTGTCTTCCCAAATATCCCAAAAGATCAGAGACTTTATGACAACTAAATATAAAAAAATGTAGGCACATCTGAATCCTAAAATACCTGTCAGAATTGAATGTGTGTTCATGTAAATTCAGTGTGCATCAAGAAGTGTCACTAGGTGTAGAACATGAGAAGTAAAATCCTGATTGGATACATCAGGGTGGATTCAGCTGGCACTGAAGCTTCCATGTTTCTTAATTCCAGTCATTATTTAAAAAACAAAGCCAAGTCTTGGTCCTTGGGAGGGATGCACAGAAAGCTTACATTGCTTTGTGGAAGTTAAACTTGCTGCAGACTCCTGTCACTTCTAAATCCATCCGTGGTGACTCACTTTGGGGTTTTACTGAAGGGAACTGAAGGGCTACAGGGAATTTTTCTTATGAGGGATTTTTTGCAGTGTGCCCAAACTATTTGAGAGGGTTCTGTTTAATTTTGAAGTTCTATTCTGAGTCCTCATCAAAGCTGAACGTGTCCCCTTGACTAAAAACCTTCCTGATGTAGAAACAGGTTGCGTTTTGGGTCAGAACTTCCTCATTTTAGTGGTGTAAAATGTGTCTGTTTCTAGGGTGACCTTGTGTAAAAGTTCAGGGAGTTAAAGCAGCCACTTCTAGCACAGAGGTTTGAGCATGATGAGGGTGTTGTGGAGGTGGATTCATAATTTTATCAGGGAACTTGGAAACATATCTTTTACTGAATCCTGTTTCTGTGTTGACTAATTCTGTACTCAAATCTCTGAGTGATTTCCAGATAAACTCTTGTTAATATTTTAGCTCCTTATTCACCATTTCTAGACTTTGAAGAATGTTTTGGCTGTACCAGAAAAGGAGATTTGACATTAAATGTTGCTTGAGATTCCTTTATCAAAGATCTGGGAAATGAAGGCCATGGCACTGAGCCAGCAGAGTTAAAGACTAAATCGGGTATCAGCACAAGTGCTGTCACAAGGGCTGGGAGAGGAAAGTGGTCATGGGTCAGCTCTGAGCAGCTTCCTGCTCCATCTCTGCTGTGTCTGATGTTCCCTCTTGGGGGTCTCCCAAGCAGAGGCAAATTCCAATAATTCTGGTTACCTTTGGCACTCTGTGCATCTTTCTGGAGGGGAGGAGTCCAAGGCTGGCTCCTTCCAGGGCACAGTGGTGCTCCAGCACAGCCCAGAGCTCTGCCTTGTGCTGCCTTTGAACAGTTCATGGGACATTCAGTTGCTTTAACTCCAGATTGTGGGGTTTTTAATTGTATCCCCAGGCTAAGGGAGGTAATCTCTAGTGAAGAGCAGTTTTTTAAAGCTGGTGGGAAGATAAATAAAAGCTCCATTTTAAGATACTCCTGAGATTTTCATCCTCTTCTAAATCTAGTAATTAAAATATAGTTCCCTGACTTGGAGTTTTGCCTTCTTGTATTGACTGTTAAGTTCAATTTCATTGCAATTGAAATGCTAGAAAGGAAGTTACATTATTATTTGGGTCAAAATGGGAATAATGAATCAAACCTTGGGGAACAATTACTTGGGTCAAATTGGGAATAGTGAATCAAAGCTTTGTTTATTTTATAGAGTCTCAAACAAGAGAGTGAAACCTTCCTCTACACACTGAAGAAGTTTCCAATAAATTAATATTTTCCTCTCATCAGGGAAAAAGTCTTAACTGTGTGTTTTGGCTATAAAATGCACAGTGTGCAGTCGAGGCCTCTGAATTTATTTTGGAAACCTAAAGTGAAGTTGTTCTTCAAGCCAATTAATTGAGTAAAGTGGCAGAGAATTGAGGGAGGGAATAGAGGGAGTTGGAGCTTTGTCTTCTGGCAGCAGAGCTGCCCTTGGCTTGTCTGCCCTCAGCTGTAGCCCTCAGGATCCTGGGCCTGTTGCAGAATTCCAGTTACTCCTTGAGTGTGCTGACAGTTCCTTTCCCTCAGAAATGGGAGCTGAGGAGGAGAGGTGGAACAGATACTGGGGGGATCATCATTTTTCATGGATTATTTTGAAAATCACTGCTTATTCCCATTTTGGATTTGTTCTTGAAGATTTCTGAATGACACTGAACTGTTCTTTGGGAAGAATTAAGGCCCAGATAAAATGGAATTCCAACAGGAAGCTTTCACTCAGTGATCTAAAGAAGAATTATTATTGACAGCACCATCAGATGGGGCTGTGAGATTTTCTGAAACTCACCATATTAAAAAGCTTTTTAAGTGTAATTGTAGAAAGTGTTATGCTTTACAACTCTGGGGCAAACAGAGTAAAGCCATTTGCTGTCAGCTCTGTTCCCCTCATGACAGCCCTGTTGTGCTGGTGGCTTTGGGATCAGATGGATTGGAGCTTCCACTCTGGTTTGCATTTGCATTTGCCATCCAAGCCTGCACATGCATTTCGTGGGTGTAGCCAGTTCTCTCCCAGGGAAAGTGGTTGTAGGGAGTGATTATCTGCATGTGTTTGTTTTAAGAATCATAATCAGAGGAGGAATGGAACTTCCTTTTTCCATTTGCCTGGATGTTACTGGTTGGGTTTTTGGTAGAAATGTCTTGCTGCTTTTCCCTGCTGCACACAACTCTTGGGGGAAGAACCACCTTGTCCTTTTTGAGTGTGACCATGGGGATTGTTCCTGGGACATCCCCCAGCACTTGGGATTGCAGAATTACCCTGAACGCTGCCAATTCCCTGGGGGTGAGTGGGCACTTCACAGCAGGTTTGTGAAGACCACTGTTAAACCGGGTTCAGCTCCAAAGGAGTTTCCCCTTCCAGGGTGTGGAGTTTGGGTCTTCCCTGCCATGTTAGATGGGCAGTGGCTCTGCCCTGGAGTCGAGGGGTTTGCATGGAAACCTCAGGAGCTTTTTCAAATGTTGGCAATTCTGAGGAAAGAATTAAGTGAGATTTTTTAATTGTGTTCCTGTGGCTTGGTTTTGACCACACATAAAAGGAAATGTGATGCTTTTCTGAATACTTTGGAATCTGTTGCTGCTGTAGGAGTTTTGAGTGTCTGAGTGCAGTTTATGCCTCCTGCATTCCAAGGTAAGAAGATTGGTTGGATGACTTCCTGCCTCCCGGAATAGGCCATTCCTGCTGCCCTTGCTCTGCTATTTTTGACTCACCCTCTTTTTACAACGCTGGTGTTGTGCATTGCAGTGATTTAGTTTTAGTTTTTCTTGGTTTATGTGCTTCCTCATTGACTCACAAGGGAAAGCAGAGAATGGATTGGGTTATAGAAAGGATTATTTCCTTTTTAGCTGAAATTGTCGCTTGTCCCCTCACATCTTTTGAGTTTATTTTGTACTCATCAAAGTATATTGAAGGACATGGTAACAGTTATTAGAGTTTGAAGTTAACTTACAAAGAAAACCAACCAACTATTCCCCACCCAAAAATGTTAACCGACTTGGAATGTTCTTTAAAAGGTTGTAGATGTTCAAGGCTCTTCTGAGGAACCCATTCAGTACATGAAAACTTTCCTAAAATCTGTTAATATTAGATCAGCTTTTAAGAATTTGCTGTGTGCTTTGGCCAAATACCAGACACATGAGATCATAAGAGCCTTTAGTTTTAAACTGTATTCATTACTTACATGAGTAATCACTAAGAAAAGTTTGTCAGGAAGCCCAAGTTATGGGGTTTCTTAACTCTATGATGCCAAAAATTCGTTCTTACAAAAGGCTGTGGCCAATGTAGCTGTAGTGTGGTTTGGTTTCTTGGATATAAGCAGTGAACTGATGGTTAACTGGTGGCCTGGGTTAGAAAACTTTAGAAAGAGAAGTTTTTGTGGGATCAGTTTGCAAGTCCATTATTGTGCAGCCTGGCAGAGTTCACTGCAGCGGATTTCCCAAGGCACAGAATGGGAAGTTTGTCAGAGAGCCAGAGTGGAGCCACTGTCCTGGAGAGCAAGAGGGGCTGATTTACAGGGCTGGCAATTTGCTGGGCTCCTGCCACAGGCCTTGCACTTCTCCTGTGGTCCCTGTGAGGAGCTGACCTGGATTTTATGCAGACATTAAAATGCAGGTGCATGCAAAGGGGGCTCTACAGAAACGAATCTGGGTGGTGCTTTGTTGGATGGAAGTTCCAAAACGATACTGGTGGCTGGTCATTGTAACAGGGGTAGTGTGGGCTTGGAAAATCGATCCAGAGGCTGAGCTCAGCCACCTGGGAGATGCTGGATACAGGTCCTGTCCCTCCAGCCTTGTGTGAGCATCTTTGGATATAAATCCTGTCCCTCCAGCCTTGTGTGAGCACCTCTGGGTACGGGTCCTGTCCCTCCAGAATCCTTTCTGCAGTTACAGCACAGTCACCCTGCACAGGGAGAGCTCCTTTAGCTTATTCCTTGAGGTCAAAAATAACAGTTGCCTGAGGGATTAGGGGTGTTCTCTGAGTTTGTAGGAAGTGTCTCAGGTTCTCTGAACACGAGGCAGCTGGTGGTGGAAACCTGCTTGTAGGAGAGCTTGGAGAAGCTGTTTGGGAATTGGAGATCCAGGAGTGCCACTGCAGGATGGCTGCAGCCCCTAAACCAAGGGAGAGGGGAAGGCTTTCAGGGTGCTGATAATGTGACTGTGCAGCCCTCCCACGTGCCCTGCTCCGGATGTGTGTGTCTGTGTGTGTGTGTGTCTGTGTGGGGAGGAGGAGGGTGGCATTTCTCTGCAGTCATTCCCTGAGTGATCCATATAAGGGGGTGGATTTCCTAAAGGGGGCCTTAATTGCTTGGGCTTTAAGGGGAACACCTGTGGCAGGAATGGCTGGGCACAGCCTGCCCCAAGCAGGGTGTTTTTGCAAATAGTTGCATCTCACACAAGGTTTCTTCTGCAGGTGCTGCACTGCCTGTGTGGCACAGGTGACAAGTTCCTCCTGAGCTTGGAACACAAAGTTAAGAGTTGACAAAGTTAAGGACAATTAATTTACTGGATTTTGAGATGTAATAAGTTACCTTTATGGTTCTTAAGCATGGCTCATGCAGAGGGTATTCTGTGTTATCACAGGACAGAAGTAAGGGAGGTGCACAGTTAGGGTTCAGAGGTGCACAATTAGGGTTTGTGTTTTGTGGTTTTTCCCCTTTCCTCATAATGAAACTACATGTTCTGGTGTGGTGTAGCAGAGCAGCTGCCCAGCGAGTGGTTCTGTAAACCAAAGTGGTTCTGTTGATCTTTCCCCTGTGTTTTGAATACACAACTTTGAAGATTCCTGGGCTCATTTTATAAACGAGATCTGAACATTCTGTCTCTCTTAAAAAAAAAGGGGAAAGGGTGTAGTTTGGGGCTTTTTTATGAGAAAGGCAGTTTCATGATAGTTTATGTCATCTTCCAGCTGAATATCCTCTCTAAGGTCCTAATTATTAGGGATTGAGTCTGATCTGTGCTCTCTAGCTCTGATAACCTGTCTTGTACTCTTAAAAATACCTCAATGTGTTGTTGCCTTCCCTCAGTCCCTCAAATATTATTGCATGGGGCAAATAATAAACATATATAGATTTGTGATGAGCTTGGGGGCTTCCTCAGCTGCCTTTTTGGTATCCCTGTGCTGCTTTTCCATCGTATTCCAGGGTTACACTGGAAGCTCCTGGAGGTCTGGACAATGACCAGAAGAGCTTGGAAAGCTGTCTCTTGACACGTTTAGTTTAATTAAAAATTAACTCCTTTTGCTTTATTGCAGGCATTTGGAAATGCAAAAACAGCACATAACAACAACTCCAGCCGTTTTGGGAAGTTCATTCAAGTCAACTATTTAGAGAATGGGATTGTCAGGGGGTGAGTACAGTGGGAGGGGGGCTGGGGTGGTCTCTGTGCTTTTGGGGCCATCAAATGCTGCCCTGCTGAGCTCTGCTCAGGTGAGAAGGTGCTCTGGGCTTTGGGGCTCTCTGACTGAGCTTTGGGGAATTATCAGGGGATGCAGAAGATCCTTGCTTTGCTGTACAACGGGTTAAGAATTTGCTGCTGCAGCTCTGCCTTTGTCCTAAATGAAGGCTTTTCCATAACACTCCATTTTGCATTGAAAACCAGAAGATCTGAGTATTTAAGAGGAGTTGGAGAGAAGTGAAATAAATTTGAGGAAGCATTTTAAAGAACCTGTTTAACCCCCAGTTACAGAGATACAGAAAGCTATAAAATTATTACTTTGATGAATTTGTGTTGCTTACATGGAATATTCTGTGCTTACCTGTGCTGGTTCTGGTGCACTGGGGGGTGTCAGGAGCCCTCAGTGACCTTTGTGCTGCCTTTCCTTTGGGTCATTGTTGTGTTTGCTGTAACATCAGTGTCTGGGAACTCTGTACCACATTAGCTTTGAGTGTTGTTCTGAACAAATTTGGCAGCTTTTCACACCAAGTCACTGGAGGGTGGTACAATTTGAATACAAGACAAGGAAAAGCTGCTTGGCCTTTGGCCCTGGTTGTTGTATCCCAGTCAAGGAGCTCAGATCCTCATTCAGGAGGTGGCTCTGGCACCCTGTGAGGGGTTTCTGGCTGGTTTCCCTTCCAGGCTGACTGTGCACACTGTCTTGTTAGACTGAGGGTCACACCTGGGGTGTTTTGGGCAGGTAGCTGTTAATGTCCCAGCATATAACATGCTGTGTCTTATTTCTGTGTACAATTTCCATCAGCACTTCCCTTGCTCTCTCTGCCTGTCCCCAGTTGTCTCCACTAACCCCAAGCACTGCAGAAAGATGTTCTGAGGTATTTCTTTGTTCCAAGCACAATATGGGCCTACTGAAATTCCCAGTTTAGACTGAAGTTAGTGACTAAGTTATTCTCTTGGATACTTCAGTGCAGATCTAATTATTTGAACTCTTGGCAGTTGTTGCCTGATGTTTTCTGAGGTCTTTTCTTCTTGCCCTCAAGCTTTTTTCACTTTCTGTGGCTCCTTAGGGCTGTTGTTGAGAAATACCTGCTGGAAAAGTCTCGTCTGGTTTCTCAAGAGAAAGATGAAAGGTAAGAGATTAATAGTTTTCCAAAGGAATTCTCTTCAATGGGAGAGTTTGAGAGCATCTGAGATATATAAAATAAGATAAAAACCATATTTTAATGAGGGAAATGTATCGACTTTGTAGGAACTACCATGTCTTCTATTATTTGCTACTTGGAGTCAATGAGGAAGAGCGTAAGGAATTTCACCTCAAGCAACCTGAAGATTATTTCTACCTCAACCAGGTAATGTGTGCCAGGGATTTACCAGGGCATTGCTCAGCTGTGTCTGGCTGTTGTGGCAAAGAGGAAAGCAAACAGGACACATTTTACTTTCCTTGTGATGTCCAGGCTTCGTTCTTTGCCTTTAATTGTGGATTTTCCTTCACAGCATAACTTGAAAATTGAAGATGGGGAAGATCTCAGGCATGAGTTTGAGAGACTAAAACAAGCCATGGAGATGGTTGGCTTCCTTTCAGCAACAAAGAAACAGTAAGTAGAATCCTTTAAGCTTCTGGTGCTGGCAGTTAATGTTCCCGAGTTGTGTTGGGATCACAAGGAGTTCAGTGGGAAGCAAGGAGGGCTGAGTGTTTGAGGGCAGATTCTTGGAGTAGAATCAGCTCTGTTAACCTGTTACAATGAACTCTTTTGAGAAAAATTCTTACAAAATGCAATTTTTCTTCCTCAGGATTTTTTCAATACTCTCAGCTATTCTTTACTTGGGCAATGTCACCTACAAGAAGAAAGCCACGGGTCGGGACGAAGGGCTGGAAGTGGGGCCTCCTGAGGTGTTGGACATTCTTTCCCAGCTGCTGAAGGTATTTCTCTTGAGCCTTATGTTTGACAGACCTGTTTGTCATGCTCTGCCTCAGCATTTCTCTCGTTGCTGTATCTTGATTGCACTACCTTTGCCTTGTGGGAGGGGGAACAGATGAAACTGGTGACATTATTTGGGTTAGACATGGACTCTAACCTGTGGCATGGAAATAGGGTTTGTTTGCTCACCAGTAACAGCTGGTGTGTTCTTTGCCACCACAGGGAAACATCTGAATGAAACTAAGCTGAGAATATTTTAAAGAAGCTGTAAAGCTGTTGATGGGTGATCAATGTGGGTGTTGTCAAAGAGATTGGGCTTCTCTGAGGACGTTCTTGTCACGTTGCTCCCTGAGGAGTTTGAGGGTGGCAGTAACTCCTGTTCTCTCTTGTTTTGAAGGTTAAACGAGAAATCCTGGTAGAAGTGCTAACAAAAAGAAAAACTGTGACTGCTAATGATAAGCTTATTTTGCCATATAGTCTCAATGAGGTGAGTAAAAAACATTACTAGAGTGATTTTAAATAAGTGAAACTTGCTTTATTGGACTAAAAAAGTTAATCTGGTACACTTTGACGTTGTGAGGGTGCTTGGAAAAGCAGAAGTTGGCATTAAAGGAAAACTTATTTTATTTGTCTCTGCTGGGATTGTGCCCTGTGAGTGGCACTGGCTTAAAACAGGAATGCTTTTTTTCAACTAAAGTTGTGACCATTGTTTGATCTGCAGGCAATTACAGCTCGTGATTCCATGGCAAAGTCCCTGTACAGTGCTCTGTTTGATTGGATTGTTCTCAGAATCAATCATGCACTTCTTAATAAGAAGGACATGGAGGAATCTGTTACAGTAAGTCTCTCACAGAAACAAATGTCCAGACAGTTGTGTGTTTAGAGCAAAGCTGTAGGTGACATGTTCAGCTGCCTGGGATAAATTCACTTTAAGAAGCCCATGGCAAAATCTTGGTCATATTGTTGGTCATCTCCGTTTTCACAATAGACAAAACTCTTAAATATTCCACTTAAATGTTCAAAATCTATTAAATATTCCACTTAAATGTTCAAAATCTACCAGCATAGGCTGCAGTGCTTTCTGTGCTGTTTATCTCTTGAGGGTTAAGGACTGTAGGACAGCTCATTAACCAGATTTCCATGTCTTCTCTTAGTGTCTGTCCATTGGTGTACTTGATATCTTTGGATTTGAAGATTTCGAAACCAACAGTTTTGAACAGTTCTGTATAAATTATGCAAATGAGCAGCTTCAGTATTATTTCAATCAGCACATCTTCAAATTGGAACAGGTAAGAAAGAAGAGCTGCAGAAATAAAACCTTTTTTATCAAATGCTCATTTATTGTGCAAACTTAACCTCTCTTCTGCAAAGCTCTTGGCATAATTGCTTGAATGTTTCTGAAGTATTAACTTCTTGTTTCATTATTGTCTGTTGTTTGAAAGCAGGAGCTTTGCTGTGCTCTTTAGTGCTCTGTGTGTACTGATGGTAGTGAAATGCTTCTTCAGAGGGCTGGCTCTGAGTTTCTGCTTGACTGCAGAAACCAAGACAACATCCAGGGGATCCCAGATGAAACTAAACTTTGGTATAGAAAATCTGTAAGGGCAGTGTTTGATTCAGGTTTTTGCTTTGTTTTAATGCTTGGGAAACAGTTTCTCTTCTTTTTATCAGTTTGTAAGTGTTTAATAACAGCCTCTGTTGCTTCTCCCACCCGAGTGCATTTAGGGGGTACAACAGTGTGTTGGTACTGGCAGTAGTTCTGAAATCCTGATATTACTGGCATATGTTGATTTATTTGTTTGCAGATGATATCACCTTACAGAGCACTTGGAGGGCTGCAGGAGCCAACAGATCCTGTTTCTGGGCTGAGCTTTGGGGGGGTTGCTCTAGACTGGGATTTTTTTCTTCTTTGTGATTCTCAGGCCACTCTGCTGAAAGAGAGAAGTCATTCTGTAGTATGTGAGATTCTGTCAGCAACATGTAGGTAACTTTAAACAAGCATTTTAAAGAAAGGAAAACTACCAAACATCCAAAGTTTGTGTGTAAACACATTGCTGAGGTCCCTGTTTTGTAACTTATGACAGAACTGGTTACCCAGGCTGACCAGAGTAAATAGTTACATTGTCTTCTTTTTTTTTTTCTAATGCCATTTTTCCAAATAAGCTTAATCCTTGAATGACCCATTTCCTGTATCTCTTGCAGCCTCAGGGCCCTCAGGGGGATCTCTATATCTCTTTAAAGAAAGGCTTTTTTGTCTGTGGAAAATGGCATTTTGGTTCTGTAAGGCAGTCTGTGTTGAGCAGGCTGAATTCTACCTATTTAAAAATAATGCATTTATCATCATCATCTCGACCACTGAGAGGTGTTCTTTGTCCTTTGTTTAGCACAAAACTTAGTTAATTTTGTTGGATGCTTTTTTATATTAGTACCTTATCATCAGTTTGTTTCCTGTGAGTGTTTACAGCATGGAGAAGATCTGATATTTGAGTTCTGTACCTTAGTGGGAAGCTTGTCCTGTTGGGCATTTGGGGCATTGTCATTTCAGGGTTTCTGAACCCAAGCAATGTCCACTCCTTCCCTGGGGAAGTTCTGGTGGGGTGTGGAGTTGCACTGCCTGCTTTGAAACTCCTGTTACTTCTTCTGACAGTGCAATTTGAAAGTTCTGAAACTCGATAATAAATATTTGTCACTTCCTATAGTACAAGAATTATGGAAGAGGAAACCAGACTTTTGCTCTTCTGATATGTGTACCCAGGGTTTGTGGAGTGCTGTGGATGTAATGCCTGAGTCCAGGGTCAGGGGCTGCTGATTGCACAGCAGAACATTCTTTTCTCTGCTTTAGTTTTTAAATAAGTTCCCCCAAAAGTGCACTGTTGACTGATGTGCCTCAGTGGACCTTTGATCTGAGTCTCTGCCTGCTGTTGTGTTCTGTTCTTATTTATAAATTGTCCCTGTGTTTGTCTCTGCTGCCTGAACTAACAAACTGCACTGGCTGCTGCTGTTCCAGGATGAGTTTTAAGCTTGTAGGACATCAAAGGTCAGGGCACTGTACTGATGAGGGAATTTTCTTGAGCTACACAGGAGGAATATAAGAGTGAAGGGATCACTTGGCACAATATTGACTATACTGATAATGTGGCCTGCATTCACTTAATCAGCAAGAAGCCCACTGGCCTCTTCTATCTTCTGGATGAAGAAAGCAAGTAAGCAACAAACATCTTCTGAAAAAACACTTGTGGCAGGGAGGAGGGAAGGACTGTGAGAGGGGACAGAAACGGAGATGAGAAAGGAGGGGAATGTTGTGGGGAGCAAAGGGTCATTTATGACTCTGATTTACACTGTAGTTTCCTTCTAAGGACTCCAATATGGTGGTGATATAAATTAATGCTAAAACTGAGCTTTGGCTTCAGCAAATTTAGAAACTTCCATGTTTGTGGTTTGCTGTGGAATTACAACTGAAGTAACACATATGTGTGTAATTCCTGGGAACATAAAGAAGCAAATGTGGTAAATAGTTAAGGTGGTGCTAATTAAACTTGGCTGGTGAAGTGGGAGGAAATATTGACATACACTTGAACCCTCAGAACATTCTGCTGTGTGTGGAGCTGCTTGGTTTGGGTGCAGAAATCAGACCCACCTCCAAAACTCAGAGCAGGTGTAGAGATCTTGGGCAACTAATGCTTTCCACAGGGGTCAGTAGGTGTTCACTCTGTCACCCAAAATAGCAAACCTGTGTTTGAGAAACCTCTCTTGTTCTGCATTCCCAGCTTCCCACACGCCACCAACCAGACCCTGCTCGCAAAGTTCAAGCAGCAGCACGAGGAGAACAAGTTCTTTGTTGGGACTCCAGTGATGGAGCCTGCTTTTATTATTCGCCACTTTGCTGGGAAAGTGAAGTACCAGATCAAAGTAGGTGGTGGATCTGATGGCCACGAAGTAATCCTCGCCTCTCTGGGTGTAGGAAACGTGCAGGGAAGGGGCTGGATTGGGAGGGTTCACAGAGGTGCTTTGAGGGTGCTGGTGCAGACTGGGGGGTGACGCATGCTCTAGTGGGAACCGTTTAGAACAACGAGCTGTTCTCACTGGTGATGCCTTGGGCCAACCCTTGCCTTGCAGGACTTCAGGGAGAAGAACATGGACTACATGAGGCCGGACATCGTGGCCCTGCTGCGCGGCAGCGACAGCGCCTTCGTGCGGGAGCTCATCGGCATGGACCCCGTGGCCGTGTTCCGCTGGGCCGTGCTGCGCGCCGCCCTCAGGGCCATGGCCGTGCTGGCAGAGGCCGGGCGCCTCCGGGCACAGAGGACTGCAGGTGTGCCAGGGGGCACTGCCAGGGGGCACTGCCAGGGGCTGGGCAGGGCCTGCTGGCTCCTCTGCTTCGTGGTAGAACCGTGCTGGTCGGGGGCAAAGCGGCCGGTGGGGAGGGGTCACACACCGGGGAGGGGGTCACTGCTCTCCTGAGGGGGTTCAGCTCTGCTGCTCCACTCACTGCCCCGGTGCCAGCAGGCTGTGCCAGCCTTGATGGGCCATTTCTAAAAGGTGGGGAAGGAAATTCTAGGACACAGTCTCATCACTAGGGGAAGGAAATTCTAGGACACATTCTCATCACTAGTTTTGATCTCAGACAGAAACTTCATGGAATATTGTGAGTCAGAAGGGCCCCCCAGGATCGTGGAGTCCAGCTCTTCAGTGCAGGGCCCACACAGGATCAAAGCCACAGGCTCAGTGTTATCAGCACCATGCTCTGGCCAGCTGAGCTCATCTCAGGGCCAATGCCTCTGCAGTTTCAAATGACTATTCAGGATTAACTGTTAATTTTTAGAAGCTTTTCTGAGCAGCTGTGATTTCCTTTCTTGTAGCAGGGAGTCTGAGAAGCAAAGTGCTGTAGCTTGAAAGAGTACTAGATAAACACTCCAGGCCCTTGGATATTTTGCATGTTACAGTTTTTTCTGCCTGTTATGCTCATACCTCTGTCAAAATGCAACCTGTTTGTTCTTCCCTAACAGGAGTGATGCGCCAAGGACCCAGAGTTCCCCTTGCAGAACTCCAGAGGTCAAATACACCAGTGGAAAAAGTTTATCGGTGAGAAAACCTCCTTAACCTGTCCAGGAGAAAGACCTGAATTGCTGAGTTGCATTTTTATATGTCAAATGTCAGCTACAACTCTCCACAAGGAGAGCAAGTTTCATTTCTTCTGTCTTGTTTTCTTTGGCCTTTTTAATCCTATCAAAACAACACTCTGGCTTATTTTATGTAAGATCCAGAGCTACCACGTGTTGGGGGCAACCTCAGATCCATTTACCTCTGGGGTTCTGAGCTCTGTGCTTGGTGTCTGTTCCTCTGCAGCCAGACTGTGTCACTGAAGGGTTCACAGGAGCACTTGTGTTGTGCAGCCTTGGGCCATGATTAGGAGGGAGGCAGGTCCTGCAGAGCTGCCCCCACGTGTTCCCTGTTGGCCTTTCTAGGGAGTATTTAGGCTTTATACATGTTCCTTTTGCAGCTCCTCAGTGCTTGATTTCTCATTTGATTGTTCTGAGGATTTCGCTATAAATGCTTTCCAAGACTTCATTCCTTTTCATGAGAACAAGAAGTAAGTAGCAACAGGCCAGGGAGGCACATTTCCAGCCAGACTGACCTTCTGAGCACACTCTGGGTGACAGTGAAGCCTTGGAGCACAGAAAGCATTAACTTCCTGCTGCCTCCTCATTGCTTCACCCTGGACAGCCTCTGTCAGCTGGGGCAACTCAGAACTAAAGATCCAATCTGGGTGAAAGGAATAGTCACAGCATAACAGATCTGGTTCCTTGGGATATCCTAAATCTTGGTAGTCAAAAATGTTCAGAGGTATCAAGGGGAGCAACAGCTGCCTGTAATAGTGCTGCTGCTCAGAGTGGTGAGAGCATCTGCCAGTCAGAAGTGATTCTTACACTTCTGTTCCTTTTGATTTGTGCCTCTCTGGAGAGTAAAGAAGGTAAGTCCTGTGCCAGGGCCCGGCGCTTCACGAGCACGCTGCATGCCTAAGGAATGGAATCTGCCACCAACTAGGGACCATCCCAGGCTTACTTTGCAAAGCTAAACTTGAATCAGTGTGAAATGGAAATGAAAACCAAAATTCCTTCAAGTATCCTTCTGACAGCTACTCTATAACTTACTTTTCTGATGTAAGTCTGTTTAAGTAGCCTCATTTTAGTAGTCAATTTTATATATAAAAATATTTATTGTTGATTTTTTAAGAAGCTCATATCTATCTGAAAAGGCTACTTGACTAAACAAAAGGGTTTAGTACATTTTGCTAAATTTCCCTCCCTTTTCTGAATTGATTGCTCGAGAACTTCCATTAAAAAGGTAGAATTAGAGAGTAAGTTTAGAATGAGACCCTGGCAATTAAACTCCAGGGAAGTGATGGACTGGAAAGTGCTGAGCTGACATCAGAATCCTTCGTGCTTCGGAAAAAGTAGCCTGGGATTGGCCTGCCACGGTTTGGAGCACACGTGCTGGTGGGATCTCTTGGGGTTTTACCTGCCTTTCCCCCTCCCTCACTGCTGTGTCTCTCTGTTTGCCACCCCGTGTTGCTGTGCCCGTGGTAGAGACATGCACGAGCAGATCATCGCCACCCTTAAAGGACTGCCCTGGCAGGGGGGGGATCCCTGCAAGCTGCTTCGGTCGCTCAGCCGCCTCCAGCACCGCCCCCCCTTCATGTGAGTTCTGTGCTCTGGGCACCGCTTTGCAAGGGCAGCAAGAACCAAGCAGGTGCTCCAGGCCCTAAAAGTGATGCTTGTCTGCTGCAAAAGGCTAAGCAAGGCAATGAGGAAGAAAACATCATCTTCTGTGGGCAGTGCTTTGCTGCTTTGTGGCATTAGCTGAAAGTTAAACCTCCTTCTCATATAAACTTGCTTTAAACCCAGGCACGAGGTTGTTGTTGCAAAGTACTCAACAATGAGATCTCTCACAAGGTGTAAGAAATGGTTTCCTGAAATTCAGGATGCTGATGCTAGATGTGTTCCTGGGTTAAGAGCCTTTACATGTGCATTCTCTGCATGGGTTAGAGAATGAATTTTGCTCCCCTGTATAAAAAGTCAATGTATAATTGTATAATACATAAGTAAACGCACTGTGTAATAAGTAAAGTGGCTGGCACGGAGCTGGAACCTGCCTCAGATCACAGAACCCACATGCTCAGAGTCAGGAGGATGTGAACTGCAGCCTTATTTCTGTGAGCTTCTGCTTCACCTCCTGTGTGCACAGGGGCAGTGCCCGAGGTGCGAGTGTGCTCCAGGCACTTCTGGGGATGAGCTCAGACATTCCAGAATTCCCAAGTGGGTGCTGGGACATGCACTGCCCTTCTGGGAGCAGTGAGGTACTGCCACAGGGGTTCTGGTGCAAGCAGCAATAACTTCTGGGGAAAATATTTTAGTATTAAATGAGGGTTCAGTGTGTACAGTTAAATAGAATAACTCACCTACAAACAGTCTGTGCGACAGTGCAGTCTGGAATAGCTTTAAGTTCAGAGGATATGTTTCACTTTTGAGAGCTTCCAGTACCTACAGAATTTAATTTTAAAAAAATTGGTCTTGTTGCAAAGCAGTTTGCTTTTCTTGCTTTGATCACTTGTAAGAAACGTGCATGAACACACCCTGGGGCTGTTGTGCTCATTTTCTGTCCATCTTGTCTCATGTCACTTATGGCTTTTACCAAAAATCATGTATCTTTTTTTTCTTAAATCATCTTTATTTTAACAGGAAAAGTAGAGGTATCAAACAAAAGCAGATCATTCCCAAGGTAAAGTTACTGAGAAAATTAGTTTTCTCTTGGTTTTGGGGGGATTTTTTGTGTTTGTTTGGTTTTGGTTCTTTGAACTTCATTTTGATTGACAGAACTCCCTTCAGAAAATACTATTTCACAGTGTAGGAAAGTTGTGTTATTTATCCTCTTCTGACAAGCTAAAGAATAGGTAAATGTTCACCTTTATAAGAATTGTTAACAGAAAGAAATTGTGAGTTGGCATCTGTTTCATTAGACTGGAGGTGCCATAAATGCATAAAGTCCCTTCAAGTCAGAGAAGGCAAACACAGCAATTGTGTAATTCCCCTTGTTCACCTTCCATTCTTGGGATGGGGCAATGCAAAGTTTCGCTCTTAAGAAGTGTTTTGGTCCAACATAGAAATAATTACACAACATAACATGCCATTGAACGGGGAGCTCTAGGTAGCTGTTTTCATTTTACTCCTTTTGATGCAGACAGAAGTATTTCCCCCTTAGTTAAGAGACCTGCACTTTGTTGATTATGGAACTTTCTTCCAGAACCTGCTAGACTCCAAGTCCCTGAAGCTCATAGTGAGCATGACACTGCACGATCGAACCACAAAGTCCCTTTTGCACTTGCACAAGAAGAAGAAACCCCCCAGCATCAGTGCCCAGTTCCAGGTAGGTGACACAGCCCTGGTGCACCCTGACCTCGGGGAACAGGCACTCCTGCTGTGGTCTAGGCTGGTCTTACTTGAAAAAAATCTTGGGATTTGTCTGCAGTAGAGTTGTTACTTCAGTTATTAAAGTCAGGGTTCATTTAGAGACTCCCCTTATGCTGTGAAATGTTCTCTGATCCACTCAGCCTCAGCCTTGTGTGCAGATCCCGTGCTGCTGTTACAGCAAAGCCTGCCTGAAATTCCTCGAGACAAGGGGAAGGCAAGGGCAGGATGTGCTGTGTGTGGGAGAACCTCTGCTGGGATGAAACAGGGTTCTGTATAGCCAGGAGACCTGAAACAGCTTTATTCCTGAGGCAGAAGCTGCACTGCTGTCAGACACAACTCAAAACACTGAAATCTGAAGAAGAAAAATGTTTCTGGGTGTGTCATTTCAGAATTCCCTCAATAAGTTACTGGAGACCTTGGGCAGGGCTGAGCCGTTCTTCATCCGCTGCATCCGCTCCAACGCCGAGAAGGTGAGGCTGCCCTGGGGCTGAGCTGGGCAGCCAAGGCTCCAGCCTGGTAATGCCCTCCTCCAGCTGGGTCACTGGCACCCTTCAGGCCCTTACTGTGTGTTGTCTGCTGCTCTCTTGCAGAAGGAGATGCTGTTTGATGAGAACTTGGTGCTTCAGCAGTTACGGTACACGGGCATGCTGGAAACTGTGCGGATCAGGAGGTCTGGCTACAGTGCCAAATACACATTCCAGGTATCAAGGAGCTGGGCTGTGCTTTCAGGAATATCTGCTCTCTCTGGAAACACATCTCGTGCCTCAGAGTCTTTTGTCCCTTCATATAGAGCTCATGACTTGGGGTGAGCTGTAAAAATTCATTGTAGTTTTGAGAGCCTGCATGGCAAAAAGTTGTAGTTAAATTGTCGTGGGAGTCGTCTACCAGTGAGTTGTTCCTTGCTGCATGAAGGAAAACATTCTGAGTGCAGTGCTGCTTCCACGTGGGACTTGGATTTCTGTAAAACACTCTGTGTAGCTGTAGAGATCACATACATTAACTGGAGACTCACTGAAGCCTGCCTTTCACAGAGCAGGAAAAGCAGCTCCAGTTAAGTACTTTCAGATTCCTGTAGCTCAAGTGTCTTAACCAGATTTCTCTTTTAAAGCTAAAACTTTAAACTTGTGAGTTGTCTTCTAACTCTGGTCTCTTGCTGTCTCTGCTTTTCACAGGAATTCATAGACCAGTTTCAGGTGTTACTGCCCAAAGATGCCAAAGCCTCTAAGGAAGACATTTGTGCTTATTTGAATAAACTAAAACTGAATGAAAACTACTATCAAATAGGGAAGACCAAGGTTTGTGAAACTTTCTGTAAGGCAGTAAGGAACACTGCAGAATCCAATGCAGTTCTTTTACTTACTCTACTGTGCATTTTGCACTTAAATTAGCTATTTTAACTAGCAAATGTTGGCACCGATGTTAGAGTGGCCTCCTTGGTTTTGATGCCAACCTGTTGACCACAGTACAAATCAGTATTGTATGGATACTGTTTGGGAGATTGGTCCTGTTGGCATCAAACAGATCAATGCTCTCATTTCACAAGGGCCCTGTGATCTGAAGGCTGTAGGTACAGTTGTATGTTTTAGAATCCAAACTCTGAAATTTAAAAGGACTTCATCTCTTACTTCATCTGACATGCTGTCAGCCAGTGAGGTTTGGTGCAGGGATAAGCATTGCCATTATCATTACACCTCCTGTGGGGGCTCAAAGGCTGCTCTCAGCTGCTTATGGATGAACTTCTCTCTGACTGGGTAGGTGTTTATGAAGGAGGCTGAACGGCAGATGCTACAGGACACACTACACAAGGAAGTGATCAGGAAAATCATCCTCCTTCAGAGCTGGCTCCGGATGGTTCTGGAGAGGAGGCGCTTTCTCAGGACGCGGCAGGCGGCCCTTGTTTTACAGGTATCTTTGGGAACTGCTGGCCTCATTTTCCACACAACCAACCAACCACCCAGGCTGTTGTGTAACTCTCCCCACCCGAGGCAGCCAGCCCTCCCTTAGCACAGCACTCTCCCTTCCAGGCGTGCTGGCGCTCCCGCTGTGTGAGGACGGCCCTGCAGAGGAGCAACGCTGCCACCGAGATCCAGGCGGCCTGGAGGCGGCACCGGCAGCGGAAACGCTTCCTGCAGCTCAGGAGGAGGGTTTGCCTCCTGCAGGCCCTGGTCAGGGGGCACCTGCAGCGTAAGAGGTAAAGCAGGAGGAGCAGCATGGCACGAAAACACCCATTTAACCATTTGGCTGCTTGGCTTCACCTGCCAAGCTCAGTTCCTGTATGGTGGGTTGACTTAATAAACAGTTTAATAATAAACTGCTGCCCAGAGAAGCTGTGGCTGCCCCATCCCTGGAGTGTCCAAGGCCAGGCTGGATGGGGTTTGGAGCAACCTGGGCCAGCGGAAGGTGTCCCTGCCCATGGCAGGGGTGGGACTGGATGGGCTTTAAGGTCCCTTCCAACCCAAACCATCCTGGGATTCTGTGATCTGACAGACTTACTACCCTGTGATATTTGAGTATCAAGTGGCCAGTGGTGTGTGGCCACTGGGTGGGTGCTCAGAACCTGAGCTTTACTGAGCTGAGCTGCACTGGTGCTGCCAGTCCCAACAAGCAGACACCTCCCTGCAGGAGCACTTTGTGCCTCTGTTGGAAATTTTTTTGACTTACGGGCATTAAATGTTTGTGTTTTCATCTTACAAATTCTTAACAGATATCAGATAATGGCTGCAGAAAGGCAGAAGGCCAAAGAGAAGCAGAGAGAAAGGCAGGAAGATGAAGACAAAGAGGATGATACGAGCAAGGACGAGCAGAGTGAGCCAACAACAGATGAGCTGCCTCTGAAACACGGCACAGAGCTGGATCAGGCTGCAGGGGAGGAAGATCAGGCTCAAAGTGAACAAGCTGGGGATCAAGCTCAAAGTGAACAAGCTGAGGATCAAGCTCAGAATGAGCAAGCTGAAAGCCTGGGCTCATCTGAAAACCTGAGTTTGCCTGAGAAAGCCACGTTACCCCAGAAGAACACGACAGAGGGCTCGGAGAAAATGAGCAGCAGCCGCGAGAAGAGGGAATCCCGTCGGCAGAGGGGGCTGGAGCACAACGACTTGCAGAACAAGCATGTCCTGTTGTCCTTCGAAGGACCATCTTCACTGTGCCTGGAGGAACGAAGCACTTGTGAAGAGGCCCTGGAGACTGTTCCAGTGCCAGAGAAGTCCTCAGCACAAGGTGATACTGTCCCTCAGGGAAGCAGTGAGGAGGAGAAAAGTCTGAGTGAAGGAAGAACACTGTCAAGTGAGATAAAAGAAAGTGGTTCTGTTCCTGAGCAAGCACCTGTAGAAGCAGGTGATGTGGCAGCTGATAGAACAAAATCACAAGGGAATCAGAGTAACCAAATAAAAGGCAGCCAAAGCTTTACCTGCCCTGAAAGGCCCACAAATCTTGCACTGAATCTTCACCATACCCTGTCTGCTGCCGGGAGCTTTTGGAGCCCCTCTGACCCCATGGCAGATAAAAACAAACGCCTTGGTCAGAGGGCAGCCAAGGAGCTGGACAGCCCCACGTCTGCTGCAATCCAGAGATACGTGGATGACCCAGAGAAGCTGAAGTTCAAGAGGGAGAAGTGGAAAGGCAAGAGACAGTCTGATGCTGGTCAGAATGACGTGCTGAGTCAGTCTCTGGACGGGAGGACACGGGCGGATAAGTCTCCTCAGGATCAGCTGGAGTAAGGGCAGCTTCCTTTTGATTTGCTTTACAGGAAACAGATATCTGGAATGTGTAAAAACAGATGGAGAATTCCTGGGAGCCTGTACATCTGGCCATGCTGTGGGAACAAAGGGAGCTGTGAACAACTTCTGCTGTTCCTCAGCTCCCAGTCCTGCAGTGAGTCTGTATGGGCAGAGTGTTTTCAGAAGCACACAAAACATACAAAGCCTCCTTGGCTGAATTAAATTGGACAGTCAGGGCTTTCGTTGAAGCAGTGACTGGAGTTTATTTTCTTGTGTCATATCCACTGAAAACAAGGTTTTAGTGACCTGCAGTTTGCAGGCATCATCTCTCTGATATGGCAGGAAATCTGACATTGCCATGGTTTTTTCACTTGTCCAGTACATCTTGCACTTAAAAGTGAGTTGCAAGAGCTGATCAGGGATTCTGTCCCAGATAAAACATTTATGTGTATTACTTAAAAGGGGTGAAATATTTAGAGGCTACAGACTTTATTAAAATATATATTCTGAAACTTACCTTGTAACACTGCAGGAAGAAGGGGAGTTCAGCTTCATTAAGTGATCTCTCAACACTGGCCCAGACTGTTGCCATGAATCAGGTACTGATGCCACTGTGCATATTCACACCTAATTATCTTTGTAATTATTAAAGAATTGTAAATAACTGTCATGTATTCTGTATGCCCGTGTTCCTTCACGTTGATTTTTTTTCTTTTTGCTTGATATCCATGTAAAAAAACCCCATTAGCAAATATTATACAAGAGTTTGAAAACTTAGTTTTATATAAATGCATCTTCAGTTAAATTCTTAGATATACTTGGATCTTATATTAGTAAGCTAATATTGATTGGGTAAAGTGCTTTGTCTTAATGAAGCAAACTTTTTTGACCATTCTAGTTCATAAAACCATTTAAAGAATCTACTTCAGTCACGGTACAGTGTTTGACTCCTCCTCTCCATTGTAGCAATCACCAGATGCAATAGAAGAAGAGAAAGGCAACAAGAAGTACCCTGTGCAGAAGAAACCCAGTGACCACTTACCTACCTCAGACACAGCTGTCTCTGTGCAGCCAGCAAGTCAGCAAGGGGATGCCAAGTATGTGCTGTGTGTGAGACTGGCCTGTCTGTGAGGAAACGGGGGAAAAAGGGGATTTTCCACTTGTGCTTCACTTGGGCATCTTGGGACTGAGGCTGTGGAGAGACACGTGATGGCATCATCTGCACGAGTGGCTGCTGCTGCCTCACACCTGACCCTGCTGAGAGGCAGATTCTCTGCTTCTTGCACAGCCCTTGTCTTGGAACTGGTTCTTTTTAAAATAAGAACCAACTTAGAGCTCAGATCAAAGGTCCATGTAGTGTCATACAACACCAAGAGAAAAGCTGAAGAACCCAGCAAGCATGTCATGCTGCTTCCCCAGCTTCTGGCACTCTGCAGCCCAGGGACTTCCTGAGCCAGAAATGGTGCTTTGGGGATGTGATGAGTTGTCTCTGTGTGCTCCAGTCCAGTAAATACCAAAAAGTCCAGGTGTGCTTTCACACTGTCTTTCCTTGTTCTTGTTGCTGCTTGCTTGTTCTGCAGGTTGGACTTAACTATTCCCAGTAGAGGGTAATCCTGGTGTGGGTTATTGCAAAGAGTCTGCTCTCTTTCACCTTCCACTCCTAACAGGAACACTTGTATCTGCTTTTGTGCTCAGGTCTGCTTTTAAAAGTCCTTTGCGCAGACTTTTGGGGAAAAAGCCAGACAAGAAAATCCCAAAGGAGAGCTCTGATGTGATTGAGGAAGGAGATGGCCTCTCCCTTGTGTCCTGTGTCCTCTTTCCAGACCCAGGAGGAACCCAGAAAGTCTCAGAAGGTGAGTTTGTGTGACTTACCCTGAGCACAAACCAACCCCGCAGGCCTCAGTGCCCCTCTGTAATGCCCAAATGCCTCCCTGTCCCAGCTGCCCAGGCAGGGGAGCGCCCCAGCAAGGAGAGCAGCAAAGCCAAGAAGAACAGAACCATCAAGATCAGCAAGATCTCCAGCGTGTCCCAGAACTGGCGCGCGTCCATGGTCCGGGAGATCGCCAACGCCAACGAGCTGAAACACCTCGATGAGTTCCTCCTGAACAAGGTACGAGCTTCTCACCCGCCATCACATTCAGGTCTGTGTCTGCTGGTTGTGTGGAAGTTCAGAGCCTGCTTTTCTAGGTGCAAGTTTGTGTCATAACTTAAAGCAAAGGAGAATTGACTGGATGGCTTGACTGAGTTAAGTCTGTATTAGGGCCCTTCCTAATCCTTTCTTGAAGTCTCTAAATGCATTATGTTGTATTAAATGCTCAGAGCATTCATGTTAGTTCCTCATCTGTTTAGAAATGAGTGGGCAGAAAAAGTTGTAATAAAACAGTAGCACGAGTTGTAAGGAAGCATTTCTCTAGAGCTGAACTGCCCAACTCCTGTTTTGTCCCATTATCATCACAGTGCATTAGGAAATGTTGTTTTAAATAATTGGAGTGCTCAGAGATGACAAAGCCCAGCAACTGAAGATGAGCTCTGGTGGGATGTTCTTGTTTTCATGAAATCTGATGCAGGTGTATTTGCCTTCTAGATCAATGACTTAAGCTCCCAGAAGTCTGGTGTTGAATGTTTGTTTTTTGAAGCCACAGAGAAGTTTAGAGGAAACATCAAGACCATGTACTCTGCTCCTGTAAGTAGTAAGTCTCAATAAAGCAAAGTTGGCAGGCAGTAAATGAGTGGAGTGTGCTGGTTAAAGGCCTGTCCTGCAGCTCTTTAACAAAGCAGTTCAGCAATTCTTAGCATGGGATTCAAAGCTGAGTGTTAGACTCATTTTACAGTTTGCTGCAATCTTAAGCAGATTGTTCCCTTTTCACATTCAGTCAGCCATAAATTTATTTTTAGAAATGGATGGATTTTGCTGTCTTCAGCCTCTTAATGCTGCTGTTTTTGAACACCAAAGAGAGGTGCCAGCAGCTTTCCTAATGCTGCTCTGACACTGCCTTGTCTCAGCCAAGTGCTGCAGGACAGTGCAGGGGGAAGTGTGTTAACCTGTTCTGTCATGGGCTGTTGTCTCTGGCTTTGATCATGGCTGTGCTGTCTCACCTCTGAACTTAAACACATCAAAGTATGAAACTGCCTCAACAGCGTCCAAAAAGACTGCCTTACAAGTATTTTTCCCTTCTCTAGAATGGACAAATCCATGTTGGCTACAAGGATCTGGTGGAAAATTACCAGCTTCTCGTTACAAATCTGGCCCAAAAAAGGGAAGAGAAAGAAGTCAAGCTGGTTTTGAATCTCTTTCAATCCCTTCTGGATGAATTCATCAGAGGATATACAAAAAAAGAGGAGTCTGAGCAGCCCAAGGTACGAAAGTTATTCTGTGACTGGCTTATGGGATGATGCAACACTGCTGCTCCCTGAGCATGAGGGACCTGTGTCACCTCAGAGACCTTTTCTGCAGCATTCCTTGTTATTTGGGAAACACTTGCCATCCACACGTGGCGTGTAACAAATTCTGAGTGATGCTACACCTTTTTGGAATTGTTAATCTTTTAACTGACTTAATATTTTCAGAATCTGAAGGTGTTTGTGCATGTTCTTTGATAAAAACAGAGGAGTTCTCTGGAGGTTTGAGAGGTGGAATTGCTCTGTCATCAGGCAGTGAGCTCAGCTGGTCTTTAGGAAGTTGGTAGTGTGAGCTCAGACAACCCAAGCTAAAGCTGCAGGATAGTATCTGGAATGTCTGGAGGTGAAGTAGAGCCTGGGAAACTCAACAGGGAAAAAAGGGAATGAAATGTCTGAATTTCAAAGCCTAACTGCAGTTTTGTATCCCACTGCAGCACACCAAAGCCCAGAAGAAGAAACGAAAACAAGATCGTGCAGTGAGTACTTTTCTGTGCAATAATCCAAGTCCTCAGGTGCACTCAGAGAACACAAACACCCTTGGAAGAGCAGGATTCTGTACTGATGTTTTATTTTGCATGCTAATTCACTTGCCTCTTATGAAGATGTGGCACGATATAAAACTGTTCTTCATAAATCAGAAATCTTGCTTTTATGCACTGATAGGTGGTACTCAAACATTTTCTTGCTTGTCCACAGCATCTTTTAGAACCCAATGTCTTTCTCAGTCATGGGCTGTTTAAAGGAAAATTACTGAGTAGTAACAACAAACTATAGCTCATGTATTGCACTGATGAACTATAAGACAGCAAGTTAATTATGAAATGATCCAGCAAACCCAACTGCCTTAAGATAGGGTGAAACTTGGTTTTGAGGCCAAACCCTTCAGCTGTGCTTGCAAAATAAAAGTGGAAAATCTGCTACGTGGTAGGTGGTTTTATTACAGCTAAAATCATGAATTCCCTCCTGTGCCCCACCAGATTGAGGAGCACAATGGCCACGTGTTCACCAGCTACCAAGTGAGCATCCGGCAGTCGTGCGAGCACTGCGCGTCCTACATCTGGCCCATGGAGAAGGCGTGTCTGTGCAGTGGTGAGTGAGACCCCACAGCCCTCCTTCCTGCCCAGCAGCCCTGGGAACAGCCTGCTTGGAGCTTTGGCTGCTGCACAGGGGCCTGAGGGAACAAACAGAGGGGGGGAATAACATGTGTTTTAATGTGATTTGGGTGCTTGTAACAATTGCTCCTTTCTCTAGTTTGCAAGTTGACTTGTCACAAGAAGTGCATGTCCAAAATCCAGAGCAGCTGTACCTCCTGTGGGAAGAAGGTAAGGCCTGTAGGTCTGGGCTGGGGTTCTGTGGTGCCACAAGTGGTGCATGCAAAAGGCTGCCTTTGGTTCTCAGCAAAGGATCAGTGGATGTCCAGGCACTGAGTCAAAATCCCTTAAATAGTTCTGCAGGTAGTCAGAGGCAGGCCCTGCACTTGCAGAAACACAACATTCTTCCAAGAGGAGATGCTTGAGCTAACTTGGGAGCTCTTCTCTCAGAGCATGTGTGCAGTGTTGGACAAATTGTGAGAAGAGAAATCCTTTAGTGTGAACCATCAGTGTTCTTTATTGCTGCAGCTCAGGAAATCTGCCTTGTGATCAAAGGCCTGTAGCAAGCAGGAATAAAACTCAGCTTTAGTTTAGTTTAGTTTAGTTTAGTTTAGTTTGCCTGGCAGCAAAAAAGCTGATTGTAGCATGAAGGAATGGAGTTTTGTGGCTTGGGAAGAGGCCCTCACAGTGCCTGACCTGTATGACCCCCAGAGCGAGCAGGATGCAGAACCACGGCACTTTGGAGTGTGTGTGAGCGCCCTGACCAGCGAGAGGAACTCGGTGCCTGTTGTCCTGGAGAAGCTGCTGGAGTACGTGGAGATGCACGGGCTCTACACAGAGGGCATCTACAGGAAATCAGGCTCTGCAAACCGCATGAAGGAGCTGAAACAGCTGCTGCAAGCAGGTCAGGCTCTGCTGCCCACCCCTGGCCTTCCTTGTGTGATACCAGTTTTCCCTGCAATTCTGTCTGAAAGTATCTGGCCCTTTTTAGTGTTTTGAAAACAGCTTTTTGGTGACCATGAAGGCTGTACTGTTTTTGTTGCCTGGAAAAAGCTGTGTAGCACCTCTACATGGCCATCAGTAGACTTCCTTTCTTTTCCTTCTGAATTCCACTTGGATTCTGTGAACGCAATTTGAGCGTTTCTAATCTCATTTCTTTGGGGTCTCGCTGTGAACGGAGGAATGAACTGCTCCTACAACACATTCCTTTTCAGACCCAAACTCAGTGAAACTGGAGAATTATCCCATCCACACCATCACAGGGATCCTTAAGCAGTGGCTGCGGGAGTTGCCAGACCCCCTGATGACATCGGCACAGTACAATGATTTCCTCAGAGCTGTTGGTAGGTTTTCAAACCACTCTTCAAACATTTCTTCTTTAACTCATTATGCCCTGGGGAGAAGAAACTCTTGAGATGCTCATGCTGGATGAACAGCTCCTTCCAGTGCACTTATAGCAAGGATTTTAGGCATTTTACATCAGGGAATTTCTCCACTAGTTCACTGCATCCTCCTTCAGGATTCCTTTTTTCCTTTGCCTTTGTCACTGCACAGCTGCTCTTTCTAAAAACAGTGAGACTGTAAATAAGTTGCCTTTAATGCTGGGTTTTTTCTCCTTGATGGCCTGAACCAGATCTTAATACCCAGCTATCCCAAACCCTTAAAGTCTTTTAGCATCAGTGGGATCAAGATACACTAAATGTTGTTGGAGGTCTTGATGTGTCACTTGATGATTGTTAACAGCAGCAGGACAATTGCAGTGCCATGGGGGGTACTTTAAAATTCAGCTGGTAAATGAAATGTCAGTGAGACTTATAAGAATTTAGGAACTTTAGCTTTCCATGAGCCTTGCACAGCACTGATCACCTTGTGCTTTCTCCTTTTGTGCAGAACTACCAGAAAAACAGGAGCAAATCTGTGCCATTTACAGTGTCCTGGAACAGCTCCCAAAAGCAAATCATAATACCCTGGAGCGACTCATCTTCCATCTCGTCAAGTAATGACTTTAATTACTTCATTTGTAGAGAAGCTGTGTGACTGAGTGCTCCTTGGAAGCCTTCTAAAGTCTTAAACTCTTTTAGTGTAGGGATTGTGCTGCTGGGTTAGACAGGAAAGAATTGAAGCTGGTGATTGTGCCTGAGAACAGATGCAAGGTTTCTTCTACTACCTGGTGTGTTTTGATCAAATCAGGCAAGGACAACTTTGAAGCCAAGGTAGATCTCACAGCCCTGGTGAGCCACGTGAACACCAGGGTTTATCCAGATGGTGGAGTGACCTGAGGATGAGCATGTGTGAGTCTGAGGAGCAGGGATGAACGGTGGTGCTAAAGGCACCTTGAGGATTTTCCAAGTGAGAGAGAACGTTTTTGGAGAGGAAACATTGAATCACCAGACATCTCCTGGGAGGCCACCAGACTGGCTTAACCTGGGTGACTCCCTGGGCCTTTCTCTGATGCATGACATTTTGTCTACTTGGTAGAGTGAAATACTTGTAAGGTTTTTTTGAGCTGTTTTATGTTCTGAGTGCCTGAGAGGCCTAGTTGCATGTTATTTGGGAACTGTGGCCTGGTGTGATCAGGTTGCCTGTATTCTGGCAAAGTTTGCTTCAGATGTCTTTCCCTCCTTCTCAGAGTGGCTTTGATAGAAGATGTCAACCGTATGTCACCCAACGCCCTGGCCATTGTGTTTGCTCCGTGCCTCCTGCGCTGCCCAGATACCTCTGACCCCTTAACCAGCATGAAGGATGTCTCAAAAACAACCATGTGAGTTTTAGCAGTCTAATGAAAAGTATTTTCTCCAAAAAAGTACTTCAGAATGGGATGGAAGGCCAGTGCTACTGCCTGCATTTGTGACAGCCTTGTTCATGTCAAGCAGACAAACTGAGGGTTAGGAATTGCTGATCCTGGCTCCACTAGTGCTGCCAATTTAGCATGAAGTAGGATGACTTATAAGTCTTAAATACCAGTTTTGTGTTTTACATCAAGATAATTTGGGGGGGCACTGTACATTAATCATCTGTTTGGCTGAGATACAAGCCATAATAAGCAGTGTGATATAGAATTAAGCTGTCTCCTGTATACATGAAACCCCCTGATAATTTCTTCTATGTTGTTCCTTGAATTGAGGAAGGTTCTGTTCTTGACCCTCTCTGTTCTCACCCTCCAGCTGCTCTGGCTTTCTGAGTGCCCCTTGCTGTGCATCTGCCTCCAGTGAAAACAAAGTCTGAAAATTTAGAGCTTTCTGTAACTTTTTACTGACCCCTGGGGCCAGAGAAGTGGAGAAGGGCAGTTGCAAATTCATTCTGTGCCAGCACAGGGAAGACAGGTAGAATCAGCAGCTGTTGGCAGCCGTGGTAATGTCTGTGCTCCCCATTGTGTGCAGTCAGCATGGGAGGCTCTGGCTGTCCCAGGGGGAACGTGTGCCATTGCCTTTAACCATCACCTGTCCTGTTCTGCTTGCTGTGTTGGACTCTCCACCCTGTCATCACACAGTGCTACCTGTAAGGGATGAGTTGGGGCACTGTGGTCACAAGCCAGCCACGTGTGTGTGACAAACACCCCCAGAGCAGGAGAGGCATCTCATCCCACCGTGGTTGTTCCAGAGCCTTTACGGCATGAGGCTGCCCCATAAACTCTTGCTCTTTTCCCCAGGTGTGTAGAGATGCTCATAAAGGAACAGATAAGGAAGTACAAGATAAAAATGGAGGAGATCAGTCAGCTGGAAGCAGCAGAGAGCATCGCCTTTCGACGGCTCTCATTGCTCCGGCAGAATGCAGTAAGTATTGAATAACTCACTGTCCCACCAGGCTTTTGAGAATGAAGTGCTATTTATTTATCCTGTCCATCCTGTTCAGTAAGTCCAAAAAAAATTGCAAGATAAGAAGAAAAGGGATTTGGACTTGCCCAAAGCTGTAGGTAGGAGCTACACACAGCTCAGCTGGAGTCTGAAAAATGAGGGGTGCAGGGGTGGGGATCTGCTCTTGTAGTGGTCAAAATCTATTCCCATATAATTCATGAGTTGAACTAAGGCTGTTTCTCTGACATGGCAAAAGAGTTCCTTCACTCCAGAGGTGGTTGCTGGGCAAAAATATGCTGTGTTCTACTAGGGCAAATACACTTTTTCTTTGTTTTTGTTGTACTGGTTAGAACAAACCAAACTGTGTCTGATCAGAAGCTGAATATAATGAATTGGTCTCCATCTCTCTCTAGCTCTGGCCTGTAAAACTTGGGTTCTCTTCCCCTTACGAGGGGAAGCTGGTATGTACAAGTGCATGGGCTCTTCTTATGGTACTGTTGCATGACTAAAATACTTACTACACATGTTGTAGTTTAGTTTCAAACACTCTTTAAAACAACCAAGACTGCATGTGTTGGTGCAATTCCTCCCCACCCCACACTGCATGCAGGGCTGCTGGCCTGTTCTGTGCTCACCTGGTATTTTATAGACACTGCACGTATTTATTGGATGTAATAATATTACTCATGAGTGACTACTAAAACTAAACCGGGGCTGACAGACCAAAAAAGGTAACAAAACCCTGGAAATCAGATGATTAGGAATTTTTCTCTTATATTTGTGTGGATAACTAACAGCTCTTCAATTCCCTCAGCCTTTCCTTTGACCTACTTGTTTTTCTTCCCCCCTGAAACTTGCAGACAGTTAAGACTGGTGCAGCTGCTTGTGACTGAGAGGTGTTACACATGAATTTGTCTTGCAGAGTAAAAGCTCTCAGGTCAAAGGAAATGACAGTGGCACCACAGAGCTGGACTCGGTGCATGAAGACGAGGAAGTTTCTGAAGCCAATAGCCGGGAGAAGGAGATTCTCATCGATCGCATCCAGTCCATAAAAGAAGAAAAGTAAGTCCCCCTCCACCTGGGTAGGACTTGGGGGCAGTACAGGTAGTAAAGCAGGATACCTTTTGCCCAAAGGGATCTAATTCCATTCTATAAAAGGGGAAAGTACAAAGGACTAGCTGACAGAAAGTACCATGAGAATTAGTATTTAATGACTACATGCTTCACCTCTGAACACGAGCTGCATGAAGTTGGTTGAGTGCTCCAACCCCTGTTTGGTGCAGGGAGGACATAACTTATCGCTTACCTGAGCTGGACCAGCGGGGCTCCGACGAGGAAAACGTGGACTCGGAGACCTCGGCGAGCACGGAGAGCCTGCTGGAGGACAGGCCGGGCCGGGTGGATACCGAAGGTCAGTATTAAGGTAGTGTGTGCTTTTTTTTTATTCTACATCTTTCTCTGCGTACAGCCAAGTGACCAGATGTTTTCTGCTCACAGTGGCTGCTCTCAGTCTCTAAGCATCTTGTTTCTTTAAAGCAATTATTGGATTACACTGCCCTGCTCAGAGCTCCAGCCTGCCCACCAAAGACGTTTGCAAAGTGCCTTCCCTCCCGCAGACCTCTCCCCGTCCTTACTCCGCCTCCCTGGCTTCGAGGCGCAGATACTCTCTGACCCTGTCCAAGGTGCCCCGCCGCACCCCAGTGATGCCAACAGCAAACATCAAACTGCCCCCGGGGCTGTTGAAGCACACGGAGTGCGGGGATGGCGGGGCGCTGCGGGGCGCGGGGGCGCTGCGGCGCAGGGAGCAGGGGGCACGGCGCCCCGGCAGCCGCCACTCCGCCTGCATCGAGTACGAGCCCACCGCCAAGCTCCAGCGCAGGTTCTCGGACCCTTCCTCTCACAGCCCCTGCGTGCACGACTGAAAGCCTGCAGTGAGCTCCTTCCTTGAAATCCCACTGAAAGCCTGCAGTGA
>JAWWMP010000082.1:2933345-2947359 GCA_035047865.1 Dendrocincla tyrannina
TGAGCTCCTTCCTTGAAATCCCACTGAAAGCCTGCAGTGAGCTCCTTCCTTGAAATCCCACTGAAAGCCTGCAGTGAGCTCCTTCCTTGAAATCCCACTGAAAGCCTGCAGTGAAATTCTTCCTTGAAATCCCACTGAAATCCTATAGTGAACTCCTTCCTTGAAATCCCACTGAACTCCTTCCTTGAACTCCTTCCTTGAACTCCTGCAGTGAACTCCTGCAGTGAACTCCTGCAGTGAACTCCTGCAGTGAACTCCTGCAGTGAACTCCTGCAGTGAACTCCTGCAGTGAACTTCCAGTGAAATCCCAGTGAACTCCTGCAGTGAACTCCCAGTGAACTCCTTCAGCTCTCCGGACTCCTCTGGGATTCGAGCCCAGCCTTTGGCTTTAACCCTTTTTGGAAGGCTGTGACTTCGCCCTGCCAGGAAGGCAGCCTGGAAATGTACAGTACTGTAAAGGTGAAGCGGGGCTGTGTAAAGCAAATATTCTCCACTTTAAATTAAAGCCTTGCTAAAAAGGTAAAACTTAATGTTGAGTGAAATACGTGGGTTGAGTGTACAGAAAACGAGCCCCCATTCCGCTGCCGTGCCTTTTCCATTTGCCTTACAATGGACCGTCATGGGACCAACAGTGAGTTTAGGTCAATGTGTGTTGCCTTAATTTTTTTTTATGACAATTTTCTGTGTGGTTTACAGAACTGTTTAACGTGTAATAGCCTTAACTGAGACCAAAATGTATAAAGACGTTTATTAAAACATTGCACTTTTAAATAATATGCGTGTTGGTTTATCAGTGTCTGGGTAACGAGCAATTTATTCTGAAGGGAGCCTTTAATCGGAGCTGCTGCCTTTATGAAGGACAGATAGAGGGTGGGGGAAGCTTTGAACGGGGGTAGTACCAACAAGGGAGGGTTTTGGTGCTTTAGAATTAAACCACAACCAGCCGGAGCTGCCTCACCCTTCCCCAGGGAGCGGGGACTCACCTTCGGCCGCGGGGCCATCGCTCCTCCCGTCTGTGAGAGCTGTGAAATGTAAATAATAAACTGGATTTTAGCCCGGCGCCGCGCCGTGTCGGGCTGAGGGCCGAGCCCGGCTCATCCCCCGCAGCGCCGCCACAACGCCCCCCGCGCCGCACACATCGAACAGGGTCAATTTTGGGGCGGTTTTGTGTTGGTTTGGTGTTGTTTCGCGGTGTGTTTTTAAATAAAGCGCGGCGGGAAGGCCGGCCCGGCGCTTCCTGCCCCGCCCCAAGATGGCGGGCGGCGCCTGAGGGGGGCGCGGGGCCCGCCATGGCGGCGACGCGGCTGGAGCTGAACATGGTGCGGCTGCTGAGCCGCTGCGAGGCGCTGGCGGCGGAGCGCCGGGACCCCGCCGAGTGGCGCCTGGAGAAGGTGAGGGCACCCATCGGCCCCGCGGCATCCCGACCGTCGGGCCCTCAGTGCCGCCGATCGGCCCCTTCAGCACCGCCGCCCGGCCTCTGGGTACCGCGGCTCGGCCCCTCAGTACCCCGGCTGGGCCCCTCGTATCAGCTGTGGTGCAGCTCCACAATACCCCCCGACTCTGCTCTTCGATACCCCGCGGTTCGGCCCCTCAGGAGCCCCCGACTCTGCCCCTTAAATTACCCCCGGTTCTGCCCCTCAATATCCCTCAGTTCTGCCCCTCAACAACCCCCTACTCGGCCCCTCGATACCCCGCAGTTTGGCCCTTCAATAATCTCTGGCTCTGCCCCTCAAATACCCCCTGACTCTGCCCTTTAATACCCCACGATTCGGCCCCTCAGGAACCCCCGACTCTGCCCCTCAAATAAGCCCCGGTTCTTCCCCTCAGTACACCAGGGATCGGCCACTCAATACCCCCCCGGTTCTGCCCTTCAATAACCCGCCGTTTTGCCACTCAAAAACCCCGCGGTTTGGCCTCTCAATATCGTGGTTCTCCCCCTCAGGAACCCCCTGACTCTGCCCCTCAATACCCCGCAGTTCTGCCCCTCAACAACCCCCAACTCGGCCCCTCAGTACCCTCGGTTCTGCCCCTCAATACCCTGTGGTTAGACCCCTTAAATAATCCCCTGGCTCTGCCCCTCAAATTACCCCCAGTTTTGCCCCTCAAATACCCTAACTCTGCCCCTCAATACCCCACAGTTCTGCCCCTCAGTAACTTCCTGACTGCCCCTCAATAACCCCCTGGTTTGGCCCCTCAGGAACCCCCGGTTCAGCTCCTCAATACCCCCCTGACTCTGCCCCTCAATACCCCTGGTTCGACCCCTCAAATAACCCCTGGTTTGACCCCTCAGGAACCCCCGGCTGGGCCCCTCAAAAGCCCCGCAATTTGGCCCCTCAGTATCGTAGTTCAGCCCCTCAGGAGCCAAGGTTGTCAAACCCACCCCCTCTGCCAGTATTTCCCCCTAAGGCTGTGTCCTAAAGCCCTGTTTCCCCCTCAGTATGTGGCAGCTCTGGAGGACATGCTGAGGGAGCTGAAGAAGCAGGCCAGGTGAGCACTGAGGTGTGGGCTTTGTGGTTCAGGGGAGGATATTGGGCTGGGTGTTAGGAAAAACCTCCTCATTGCAGCAGTGGGTAAGTGTTAAGAATGGGTAAGCCTTGTTGGAGCAGGTTGCACAGGGAAGTGGTGGAGTCACACACTGAAAATGTTCATAGAGCAGGTGGATGTGGCACTTCGAATGGGGGGATTCAGTTGAAGGTTGGATTGGTGGTCCTGGAGGTCTGTTCCAACCCCAGTGATTGTGTGATTGGATGGGCTCTTACCCCAGCCCACAAACAGCACAGCACATCCTTCCCTGTGGAGTGACCTGTGCCCTGAGCTCTCCCTGCCTTGGAAACGCTCATTTGCAGGGGGTTGCAAGTGTGTTCCTATCCTGAGGGTAAAGATGCTTCTTTGAAGAACCGTGTGGGGAGTTTTTCTCTTATTTTATTTGGAAAGTCACCTGAACAGTCAGAAATGCTGATAACTTTTGGGTTTTGTATTATTATCTTTCAAATCCAATAGCAAGCCAGCCCCCGAACTGCTGAATGAATACTCTCGCAAAGTGGACTTCCTAAAGGGGCTCCTAGAAGCTGAAAAATTGGTAAGATCTACTAGTTCAGCTTGAAAAAGCTTCAGTGTTCTCTCCTTATTCACCCTATTGCCTGGCTCCTGTGTTTACTTTTATCTTATATCTCAAAATAACGATTGTCAAAATCTTACCAGGCAGTCCTTGATAAAACTGTGAATAAATATATTGGATCCATGTTTTGTTAAAAGGAGGTGTTCTATGAACTCTGAAACTTCTTTGCTCCTTTTCAAAAGCAAAGCACACCTTGCCCACATCCTCCTCACTCCTTTGCTGTGAGATGCAGGGGCAGGCCCCTCCTTCAGCCCTGACACCTCTCTGGGTGGTGCCAAGTGCACCTGCAGAGCTGTGAAATGCCAATAAGCTGGATTTTAGCTCCAGTGCTGCTGGTCAGGCTGACTTCACTGTGGGGAGCAGCTGTGGCCTTGCAGCAAGGATGAGGGTGGGCACACCCCCAGGTGCCTCAGGCTGGAGAGTGTGATATCCATGACTTTTCACCGCTCCTTCCCACCCACAGTCCTCATCCACGGAGAAGGCTCTGGCAAACCAGTTCCTGGCCCCCGGCCGCACCCCTACAACTGCCAAGGAGAGAACCCCAGCCACCAAAACAGTCCATCTGCAGGCCAAGGCTCGCTGCACGGGCCAGATGAGGAGTGAGCTGCTTGGGACGGTGGGTTTGGTGCTGCTGCTGCTCTGCTGGTGCTTCCCAGACTGTCCTTGTGGTGTTCAGCTGCCTTGGCTGGCAGTTGCCTGAGCTGAGTCCCAGGCTGGGTGGGGAGTCACCTTCTTTCCAGGTTGGGTGGTGTGAATGCTGGGCACACTCTGCCAGGCCTGGGGGGCTGTCTGTTAACACTGACCCTCTGTAATCGGCTGTTTTGCTTCTCTTTCTGCCTCACAGGACCCCTTGGCTACCGAGGGTAAGTTTTATCAATTGTTTTCTGTGACTTTAGTCAACCTGAGTCTTCCAGGGAGAGGAGGAGGAAGGTCAGGTATTAGTTTGCCCAAGGGGTACTTTTAATTTAATGGCTCACTTTTTTCAAGATGGCAGATTTTAAAAGCAAACTAACCCAAAACCAGAAGTTTTGTTTTCAATGGTAGCAGGGACTTGCAGGAACCTCTTTTTGTAGAATTTGTAGAGAAACAGACATTCTAGTTACAGCATTAGCGAGGAAAATTTACCTTTATTGTTGCTCCTGTTCCCTTCTGCTCTGAGCAAATCATGTGCTTTGGGGCACTCGGAGTAGGCGTCGTTCAGTTCCCCTGGAATACACAGCCATGTTTTTCACGTAGGGAACTGGGAGGAATTAATTTGTGGTTTCCATGGCTACTGTTACAGTGGCTGGAGCTGGGCCAATCTAACGTGTCCTGAAAGAACACCAAGACACACAGGGCTTCAGCCCTGCCCTCAGGGATGTGATTCATCTGGGGTTTTTTTCCCTCTTTAGATGTTACATGTCCTCTTTTCCCTGTGGAAAGCAGGTAGGCATTTGACATCCATATCCCTTGGGGTGGAGGCCAAGTAGGATTTGAACATCTGAAAATCCCTTACAGAAGACTTGTTTCTTCAGCTTGTGAGTGCATGGGAATTTATAACATGCTAAACCACAAATTTAACTCTTTTTTTCTTTCAGATTCTGAGGAGCTGAACATAAGGAAGCGGAAGTAAGTCCAAATTCCTCATTCTAATGCTCAGCGTTTTGGAAACTGCTTTCCCAATGACCTTTAAATCCCAGATGTACTTTAATTTGGGTGAAGTGTCTGCTGATAGAAACCAAAATACAGTGACTTGACTGCCCTTGTTGCAGAGTCAGGGGAAACCTGGGGAGATGGACCCACAGGGAAGTAGAAAGCCCTTTTTCCCCTTGTGCTCTTGCAGAGGCCTCACATCAGACGAGAAGCAGTCTGCAGTGGAGCTGGATGCTGTGCTGCAGCACCACCAGGACATGCAGGAGAAGCTGGCTGAGGAAATGCTCAGCTTGGCTCGCAGCCTCAAGAACAACACTCTGGCTGCACAGAACGTGATCAAACAGGACAACCAGGTAGCACACACTGACACTGGAACCCTGCCCTGGTTATGAGGGAATGATGAAATGAGTGAAATCCTACACCTGTAACAATTCCAGGTGGGATTAGAGCGGGGACACTGGAGGCAATGCCTGCCTGCTGCTGTCTGTGTGCGACTGAACCTTTCCTCTGCTGGAGGAAATGTCAGCCAGACCTGCAGCCCTGAGTTTGACACTGTTTGCTCTCTCTGCTCCACAGACTCTGTCCCACTCCCTCAGGATGGCAGACCAGAACTTCGAGAAGCTCAAGGACGAATCCGACCGCCTGGAACAGCACGCCAAGAAATCGGTCAACTGGCTGCTGTGGATAATGTTGATTGTAGTTTGCTTTATATTCATCAGCATGATTCTCTTTATCAGGATTTTCCCCAAATTAAAATGATGATTTTTATTTAAAGCTTCTCATGTCCTTAAAAGAGGCTGTCCAAGCCCTACCCTTGCATCTCTTCCTTGTGCCCGCAGTGGAGGGTTTCATGGGAAAGGTTTTCCACACTTGGATAGTTGATTACTTTTTAAGTGGTGACTGTTGTTGGCTGTTGAGGGAAGAGCTGAGATAACGATGAGAATTCACACTGAACTGCTAACAAGGTCATTAGTGGATGCATACAGTCATTTTTAATGTGGTTGTGGCAAACGTTACAACTCCTGAAAGGCATAGTCAATATGAATATAAATAACAGCTGAAGTCTTACACTCTTCACAGCTTTTCTGTACTGACCTAGGACTTGCTGCCAACAGGATATTTAATTTCAGCTCTGTACATACACAGCTGTAGGTGCAGGAAGAGAATTCTGCCGTTGAGGTGCTTGCCTGGCTCAGATTCAGAGTATCGACAGGTAAAGCCCTTCTCAGGCTCACCTTTTTCTCAGGTGGGTATTTGGGACTTTGGACTTCACACTCTTCTCCAATTTAGGCTTACTATAGGTCTGGAGTTGCTCGCTGTTGCAATGTTTGCTCCCCCTCTGTACGTGCAAATGTTCTCCCTTCCCATTGTTATGTTGATGGCGTTTCACGAAGGAGAAAACACTGTGACCCTGCACTGTAGAACTGTACACACAGAACTCCAGGTGGCACAGACCTCACCTGTGCAAACATGTTTGCACTGCAAGATGAGGGCAAGGGAAGGTGGTGTCTTCAAGATGGAAGTCATAATGAAAAAAAATTACTCAGCCTTTCCTTTTGAGACAAATTATTCAGGTCAAGAGTGTTCCTGTCAAACATCTTCTTAAGAGTTCACTACAGGAAAATACATAAACTAGAATTAATATTTTTAAAAACAGTGCTACTGGTAGAAAAACTGAGACTGCAGTGATGCAAGGTTTGTGTGACAGTGTTGTAGATGCTTGTGGTAAGCTGAAAGCAAACCCTTCTGCACCCATGCTGGTGTTTGAGGAGTCCTCCTGTGGCAGGGGTTGGTGTTCACAGGGGAGGGAAGGGCACCAGGGGACCCCGTGAGTGCTTTGGCTGTCTCTGCTGCTGTTTGGAACCACCAGATGGGGTGTTCCAGCCCTGGCTGGTGATCCCTGCAGCCCCGGGCCAGGAAAAGGTGAGGGAAGAGCTCTGTCACTTGGGATAGACTTTGAACACATCCCAAAGCACCAGGCTCTCTGTCAGAGCTGTGTTCTGTCCTGTCCAAGCCCAGCTGTGTTAATGAGGACACTTAACACCTTTTACATAAAATATTTCTGTTCATTTAACAGGATGGTTGCTAGTTACTATGCTATTCACTTATGGAATCAATAAATATGAAGTACAGCTTTTTATTCCAACTATGATATCTATGTAATACACTCTTGTTCAAGCAAACTTATTACTTACCTTGAACTTTATAGAGATTTATAGTTGTTTCAATGGATTTATGGACATTTCTGCTTTTCCCAGTTGTTTTTCTTCAGCTGTAGTGTTTGACATTTCACTGTGCTTCATTAGTCAATGCTGTGTCACCAATTTATTTTTCAGTTCTAATTGTTTACTACTTTCCCTGCAGGCATTTCAGTGCTGAGCTCTTCTCTTAGAGGCTGAATGTGGTGCTGGAATGTTTTTTGTGTGTGAGATTTTTGGGCTGCAATATTAATGCTTCATGGTCTATAACATTTTCCTCTCTATTACTTGAAATAAATTATTTTTTTCTAGCTTGCAAAAGGTTTGGTGCATTATTGCAGACAAGTTTAAAGCTGGATTGTGCTATCAGCCATGTGTTGCCTGTAATTTTTGGCACTTACAAATTAGGAGCTCAGTTGGAAAGACCTGAAAGGGAACTATCAGTGACAGCTTGTCCCCAGGAAAACATCCACCCCTCCAAGTCACAGCAACTGCTTTCCAAAGAAGCCTGCACAGAGTGAGTTCAGAAACTGTTTAACTTTCAACTGTTAACGTTTCATGGGTGTTTGTTGTTTTGAAGGATGAACTGCCAGGATTGAACGCTGTAACTAATAACACCTTTTGTTATCTGGTGTGGCCGTTGAGCCCTGAGCCTCTGCCTCCTGGGGCTTCTCTGCCTGGCTGGAAGGGTGTTCCTTGTGCCCCAAAGCCAACGGGTCCCTTGGCTCAGCAGCCAGCAATCCCTGCACACGGGCTTGTTGCCTTGGCTTTCCTTGACTTCCTTCAGCAATTACAGTAATTCAACACCCCTTTGAAGGTGGGTGCCGGTAGTATTTAGAATAAACAATGACTCAAGGCTTTGTGACATTTCCCAAATGAATGACAGTTTTTATTTTGGACTAACCTATGGGGGGTGGTGGACTCCGTGCTGCTCCAGCCCTCAGCTCCCTTCCATGGCATGGGGCTCTGATGTGCTGCTCTCCACAGAATAATGTTATATATAGAAATCACTCTGTGAGAGTTGCTTAACTTTCCCAAAAGCTTGGGAAATCCAGATGGAGAGATGTTTATCAGGCACGGGGCTGGGCCTTGCTTGGCTTCTTGGCAGACTACCTACTTTGAGACAGCAAGGAAAATGAAGTCAAAAATCTTTTGGAGGCTTGGGTCATGTCAGGCCGGTGAATGCACTGATTCAGAGTCTGGCAGCTGCAGTGACTCTGGGTCAGTCTCAGCCTTTCTGGCAAACATCCTTGGTGGCAGAGACTGTGTGTTACAATACTCAGTGTTTAAGCAGTGTCCTCAGTCCCAGCCAGATTGGATGTTCTGGAAGGATTGTGTACAGGTATAGGCTGGAATGGCAGGAGCAGAGCACTGGATACCACAGCTCCTGTGGCTGGGCAGTCCCAGCTTGTTTTGGGGTTTAATTTGCAGTATCTGTACATCAGACTTGAGAGGCTGCGAGCAGCTTTCCCAAACTGGCAGCAGTTCTGCCAGAAGGGAGTATCTTGTAAAGGGTGAAAACGAGGGAGTGGGCAGAGCAGGGTTCTGCTCCTGGGTGTTCACTGCGTGACACTCCCTCCTCATTGTCTGCTCTAAACCTGCCAGGAAACCTCAGAATCGAGTCTTATGATTAAGAGTTACAATCTAGTTTCTTTTATGGAAGAAATTCTTCCCTGGGAGGGTGGGCAGGCCCTGGCACAGGTTGGGCAGAGAGGCTGTGGCTGCCCCAGCCCTGAAGTGTCCAAGGCCAGGTTGAACAGAGCTTGGAGCAACCTGGGCTGGTGGAAGGTGTCCCTGGCCATGGCAGGGGAGCGAAACAAGATGCTCTTTAAGGTCCCTTCCAACCCAAACCATTTTGGAATTCTGTGAATCGTGAAGACCGATGTAACCACGCTGCTGCAGCAGCTGGGGCAGAGACTCCAGTGTCCTTTGTGCTGCAGTGTCGGTGCCATTCCCGAGTCCTGCAGCACGTTCAGGGGCTGGCTGGAGCTGCTGTCCTGCCCTGCCCCACTGCTGAGGCTCCCTGTGCTCTCGCCCTGTGTCCCATTGAACGGCAGTGACATTAAAACCTGCCGCAGCTAAATCAATACCACCTGTCACATGATGCCACCGTGACATTTCTGGCATGAGCGCTCCCTCTAATAGGAGCTGGAAGTGGGAAGCAGCAGCAGTTAGTGAATAATGGATCAGATACGCCTGATTTGTAACATTTACAGAGAGAGGGCGTGTCTCCCAGCGACAGAACAAACCGGTTATCAAACGGGAACTGGGAGTTCTGGCTTGTCCAAAATGCAGCCCGGGAGCTAAAGCAGCGAGGGGCACACAGGGCTTGTGAGTCCCCGCTGCCAGCAGGGCCAGCAGGCCCTCCAGATGAGACTCTGGGTCAACAAAAACGTGGATAAGTGTAAGGAAATAAAGGCCAAAGGAGGGGGTGAGCTGTAGATGGAACTGGTGTGGCCAGTGGGTGTCCTTGTAGGACCAGTGGGTGTCCTGGTGTGCCCATGGGTGTCCTTGTAGGACCAGTGGGTGTCCTGGTGTGCCCGTGGGTGTCCTTGTAGGACCAGTGGGTGTCCTGGTGTGCCCGTGGGTGTCCTTGTATGACCAGTGGGTGTCCTGGTGTGCCCGTGGGTGGGTGGGTGACGCGGCTGCGGCCACCACCTTGCACATGGCTGATAAAGGACAGGGTGCCAGGCAGCAGGTTGTGCAAAGCACACGTGGGGCAGGGCAGGAGCTGGAGGGCAGGATGGAGCAGGAGGAGGCCACATCTGTCTGGCTGTCTCACCTTTGGGCCCCGCTCACCAACCCACCTTGGGAGTGCTCGCTGTCACTTGGTTCTTCCATGCTGGAAAGTTTGGTGCTAAATCAGACCAAAAATGTTCTAGTGAGGAATGCAAAGTAAGTCCAGTATTGGGTCTGCCTCTGTGGCTTCCCAAAATCAAGCTGAGCAAACCCAGAAACTGGACAAAAAAGGATAAAACCAGGCAGTGCTGAATTGGCCATGGAGAGCTGTGACTTCCTTTGCATCCTTCATCTCCAGGGTCTTTGACCTGCATGTAGCAGAGAGATGCCCTCTGCCATTTTCACCTTGGCCAAAAGTTTTATTTGCTCCTGTAACAATGGAATTCTCCAGAAGGATCTGACAGTGTTTCCTGTTTCAACAGTAAAAAGGGGGGATTTCTGTCCTTAGCACGTAAAGTGACCGGATCTCCATCCTCTGAGCCCTCTCCCATCGAGGAGAGAAAAGCCACTTATCGGATCTGGTGTGGACGGAAGGAAGGGTAAGAAAGGAACTTTGTCAATCCATGACGTGAAATATTTTATATTAAGAGATTTGGCAAATGGTTCTGTGTGAATCTAAACAGGATGAGATAATTTTCCAAGGTCTCCTGTGCTCTCAGCTTTAGGTTTAGTCACCGAGAAGTCAATTCTGTAGCCTTTGCAGCAACATCCTGCCAGTGATGCAGAACCTTGGCTGTTGTTGGCTTCAGCAGCAACTCTGCTGCATCTTCAAAGGCCAGGAGGCTGGACAATGTGAGTACTGCATGGTGAGAAACTTGTGAGCAGGAAAGTATGTCTGGAAATCCATAAAAGCAGAGAAACCCACGCCATGGAGTAAGTCTTCACCCAGACAGTTGTAACCTGTTAAGAGAAGGTCACCCTTGAATAGGTGAAGCAGAAAGGGAGAATTCTGACCCTCAGCTCAGCCTCCTGCTTGTGTGGCTTTGGCTCCTGAACTGGTTTTCAGATATTTAATTCTTAGAACTGGTACCAATGTACCTTCTTGGTGAGTCAACTGTTCCAAAGCTCCTTTTGGGCACAAAGGTTGTTCCTAGACTGATTAATTAGCCAGGAACTTTAATTTGTATGGCTAAAAACACCCAACCTAAAACCCAGCCATGTGTATTTGGTTCCAGTGTACAGAGAGAAAGATGTGTTTGGTTTTCCAGGTGTGAAGCTTTCAGGAAATGCTGGTGATGGGGAAGCTGAGCCATGTTCTCTCTCCACATGCACTTGTGTCAGCACAAGGATGTCACTGCTCTAATGCCAGGCTGCCTTGCTTCATCTTCCCTGTTCATTCCTGCAAAGGGGATTCCTGCTGCCAGAGATGTGACTGCCAGGGATGGGCTACAGGGACTTCAGTTCCTGGCAGCATCGGTCTGGAGGGGCTGGGATCTGTCTGGAAGTTGGTACACTTGGGTTGGTTTCATGTGGAGGTATCTGTAGGGCAGAGCAGTAAGGACTTTGGACAAGGGCCTGGAGCAATAGGACAAGGAGGAATGGCTTCCCACTGCCAGAGGGCAGGTTAGATGGGATATTGGGAAGGAATTCTTCCCTGTGAGGCTGGGCAGACCCTGGCACAAGTTGGGCAGAAAAGCTGTGGCTGCCCCAGCCCTGGAAGTGTCCAAGGGCAGGTTGGACAGGGCTTGGAGTACCCTGGGCTAGTGGAAGGTGTCCCTGCCCATGGCAGGGATGGGAATGGATGGGCTCTGAGGTTCCTTCCAACCCAAACCATTCTGTGGTTCAAATAAGCAATGGACCAACCCAAAATAAGTGAGTCCTTATGGGGTCAGACAGGTGGATACACTCTATTGCAAGTGTCTCTGTATTTATTTTATTAAGAGGATTCAGAACTGAACCCCCATGGGCTGTGTCACAGTTCATAGCAGACACTTCTCACTGTTGATTTCTAAGTTATTTTAACTAAACCATTGAGGAGAGAAAGAAATGTGACCATTGTCGATATTTAATATCTCAAACTACTGATTTTTAGTAGTTCCTTGAATCAGAAATTAGGGAAGAGCCTGCATTGCAGCTATTACAAAAAAAGAGAAAGAGTAAGCAGGTGTTGGCTCAGTCTCTTTGCGCCCACATTGCTCCTGTTGGTTTATCTGATTGCAAACCAAGTGCACTGTAGCGTGATGAATATGTAGCAGTGAGTGTATGGGAAAGATGCTGGAAAGATTGCACCCTGATGTTCTTAATCAGTAATTAGAAACTAAAAATAGTATTTTAAGGAAAGATAATAAATCTGTAGCCTTTAATCCTCCTGTGCCAATGTGTAAGCTGATATCATTATTACATGAAAGGCAATAAGAACCTAAGTGAGTAAGCAGGAACAGGTTGCTATTAGAGTCAGAGCATAAATTCCACATAGCCCGAGCTGTCTAGGTGATGTTTGGCTCTGTCAGTTTTTATGCAAAGTCTACAGTCATAAAGCAGGTTAATTTGCAAGCAGAGAATGCATAGTTTTGCTGTTTATTTCCATCCCTGAACTGCCCTTACTTCCTGAAGTGTCCCAGAACGAGGGAGGCTCCGAGTGTGCCCGTGCTTGTGAGCCGGGGGCAGCAGTGTGGGGTTGGGGAAAGGGGCAGAGAGCGGGGAAATGCCTTCCCATGACGGCACCTCTGACGCACCAGCGGCTGAATCCACAGCTCCTGTGCCGTGCAGACACACATCTGCTGTGCTGGTGGCAGGGAAAGCATCCCCGCTCAGGCAGAGCCTCTCCTCTCAGCATTTAACCAAATGCCAAGATGTCCTTGCTGTTGCACAGGTACCGTCCCTGCTGCTGGTCAGAGCAGGCCCTCAGCCTGTCCAGCAGGGAAACCTCAAACAGCGTCAGGGAGTGAGTGATTCACACAGCCCCGATTTCACTGACCAGTCCCCCTCCTGTTCCCACCGTGGCACAGCCCTGTGACCTCTGCAGGGGCCCTGTACATGCAGAAGTAACACAAAGTCTTTAAACTCTCAGTGCAATGCAGAGTCCAGACCCAGGAGCTGAGGCACAGTGACCTGCTGGCCACCCCTGTCCTGCCACAGAAGTGAGATCTGTTGAAAGCTGAAGAGGGTGGGGGAAAGATTTTAACAAAGAATGTCTATTAACCACGTGTTTTTTTGAATTAAAATAAAAAGCTTTATTCCCAGCAGTTTGTAACTCATTTGTCTTGCAGAAATGGCTGAAAGCAAGAGCCAGATAAAATTACTGGAAGCCACCAGGAAACGTACTGTCAGGGCTTAGTGTGAGCACAGAGCAGAGATGATTAAAAAAGGCACCAAATGGTGAGTCCCACTGGAAAAAGAACCAGGAATCTGCACTGGCTCTCTGGGCTCTGTGATACTGAAAGCAGTGCTGGTGGGTGGGCAGTGCCCCCACCCCGAGCTCTGTCCAGAGGGGCTCGGGAGCAATTCATCCTCTCCCAATGCCTGATGAGAGGAGGAGGAGGCACATGGGCTGTCGGCACTGGGGACAGCGAGATAGAATCCCAGAATAGTCTGGGTTGGAAGGGGACCTTGGGGATCATCTAATTCCCACCCCCTCCCATGGGCAGGGACACCTTCCACTAGCCCAGATTGCTCCAAGCCCAATCCAACCTGGCCTTGGACACTTCCAGGGCTGGGGCAGCCACAGCTTCTCTGCCCAACCTGTGCCAGGGCCTCACCCCTCTCCCAGGGAAGGATTCCTTCCCAATATCCAACCTAAATTTCAATCTGGACCCACAGCAGGACGGTGCTGGCTGAGCTCCCCAGTTTTACTCTCTCAAACACTACTGGGGTCACAGTGGCTCCTGAGAAATGGGTCTGACAGCTGGGCTGGGATCACAGGGGGAGGGAGGGATGGAGGGAGGAGGAAAGGATGGAGGGATGGAGGGGTGGATGGATGAGAGAGAAATGGGGGGAGGGATGGATGGAAGGAGGGATGGAGGGATGAGGAAGGGATAGATGGAGGGATGGATGAGGGAGGGAGGAAGGGAGAGGTGAGAGAGGGATGGATGTATGTATGGATGGAGGGATGAGGGATGGATGGATAAATAAGAGTGTTGGATGAAGGGAGTGATGGAGGGATGAGGAAGGGATGGATGGATGGAGGGAGGGATGAGGGAGGGATGGATGGTGGATGGATGGATGGAGGGATGGATGGATGGAGGGAGGGATGAGGGATGGATGGAGCAGTGGATGGAGGGAGGGATGAGGGATGGATGGATGGATGGATGGAGGGACGAGGGAGGGATGGAGGGATGAGGGATGGATGGAGCAGTGGATGGAGGGAGGGATGAGGGATGGATGGATG
>JAWWMP010000082.1:2965013-2975684 GCA_035047865.1 Dendrocincla tyrannina
GGGCAGTGGGCACGGCCCCAAGGCTGCCAGAGCTCCAGGAGGGTTTGGATGATCCTCTGGGGGACAGGGTGGGATTGTTGGGGTGTCTGTGCAGGGCCAGGGGTTGGACTGGATGGTCCTTGGGAGTCCCTTCCAGCTCAGGAGATTCAGGATTCTGTGACACGGGCAGGGCAGGAGGATGCTCTGGACTAACAAGGAGCTTCTGTAGCCTCCGTGGGAATTCCTTAATTCGAGATTGTGCTTCCTTCCCTGCCCTCCTGGGCACCTTGAGGGGCTGGAGGAAGATGATGGTACAAAGGAAGTCCCACCAAAGACTTGAAAATAAACTCTGGTTAAAATAATGTTGGGATTAATTTTCTTCTACTTATTTTTAAAGTACTCAGGGGTGTGTGTGGTTTCTCTGGCATCAGTTTGGTGCATTCCTGAATACAAACAGAAAAGGGGATTTTAGTCCTGTGTATCAGGTTAGAGATGCCCTTTCCCAAGGGTGTCAAGAAAAACTGTTCCACTGGGGTTGGAACTTGGGCAGCTGCAGCTTTTGCAGACAGGAGCTGCCACACTGCAGGCACCAAAGCACTGACGGGACTGGGCAGGGGAGTTCTCAGGAGTTCTGTCCCTTGTCAGGAGTTCTGTCCCTTGTCAGGAGTTCTGTCCCCTGTCAGGAATTGTGTCCCCTGTCAGGAATTGTGTCCCCTGTCAGGAATTGTGTCCCCTGTCAGGAATTCTGTCCCTTGTCCCTTGTCAGGAGTTCTGTCCCTTGTCACGAATTGTGTCCCTTGTCAGGAGTTCTGTCCCTTGTCAGGAATTCTGTCCCCGGTCAGGAATTCTGTCCCCTGTCAGGAATTCTGTCCCTGGTCAGGAGTTCTGTCCTTTGCCAGGAATTCTGACCCTTGTCAGGAATTCTCACCCTTGTCCATAGGCCTGATGAGTGTGATGGGTATTTAGCAAGATCAATCTGATGAAGACTAAAATTTGCAAGGTCTTTTCAGCTGGGAAAGAGGAATTTGTTTAATCTCCAGTTGTGTTTCCTGTGCAGTTTGGAGGCTTCTGGAGCTGGACACGTCCTGTGCTGGTCCCCTGGGACTCCCACAGAGCTGCTGGTGTGTGGCCACGCTGGAATTTCGGGGCCCTGCTGTGATGAGCTGAGCCTGAGCTCAAGTTCCAGCACAACACTGATGGGTTTTCAGCCAACACACAGAGTTAAGGCAGCTTGGGGAGCAAGTTTGTCAGAGCTCAGAGAAAAGCCCTTCAGACTGAGCAGTGACTCCTGCAGTTCTGCTCTCTGGTGCCTCGTGCTCCTCTCAGTTCACTGTGGTGTGACCCCTGAGCACGATTCCTCATTCAGTGGGTTTTAAAGTGTGGCTGGTCTGGGGCAGGGAGGGAGGAGGATGGTCCCAGTGTGTGCATCCAAACAAAGCCTGCTGGACTGCAGGAGTGGGAGCAAGGGAAGGTTCCCAGGGCAAGGGAGCAGGCACAGCTTGGAGCTGTGGAGACATAATTTCTAGCTCAATTTTTGATATTTCCTCTGGGTTTGTAGCTGGGGGAGTTTAATTATATTAAAAATACATAGCATTCTGGCAGTGTAAGGGTGTCATCCCTGTGGGGTCACAGGGAAGGAGCCCTGGGAGGGAGAGGTTGGGCTCTCCAAGGCATTCCAGGGGAGCAGGGACAGACACACCTTTCCTGCTGGGAGTTGGGTGCTGGGCTGTGCCAGTGGCACTTTGATGGCACAAAATGGGGTTGCCCATTTGCTGGCTGATTCTTTGACATGAAGAGCCCAAATGTGACCCTGGGTGTTCCAGGGGTGGTTTATTTGGTGTCTCTGGGAAAGCTGCTGGACTTGGCAGTGTCGCTTCCCATAATGTGAGGGGGATGCCACCAGCTCTGAGTTTGTTCTGGAATATCTGCAGTAATGGGGAGCTCACTAAACAACCTGCAGCAAAAAACCCCAAATTCCAGCTCTTGCACTGACCTGGGCACTGGGAGATCCCTCACACAGACTAACTCTGTCATATCAGCAGTGTTTTAGGATGGATAAAGGACGTGAAGAATGCTTGGGCTTGAGGGTGGGCTGATTGGAAAGCCCCAGGAATGATGCAGGGAGCTTTGTCCCTGTGTGTTGGGCTTCACAGAATAAGGCACGTGCAGATGTCCCAGGATAAGGAAGCATTTTGCTGTTCCCATTTTTAACTTCATTAAGCACATCCATGTTGTGTTACACCGCTGGAGTTTAATAGTTAGTGAGAAATGAAAGGATTCATTAAAATCTGAGTATCAGACAAATGTTCTCCTTGTCTTTGCTGTGAAGACAATCCAATTATACTCTCTGGGTAGCGAAAACAATGATTTAATACAGGGAACAGGATTGTTTTTTCTGGTCTTCAGTCTGTTCTGCATGTCCTGGTTGTGCAGCCAGGCCGATGGCACTGCTGTGTTTGCACAGCTTCACTGGGGGATGGAGGAGGCCAAGAGTTCCCTTTGGGTACCCCTGAGAGCTCCCAAAGCCAGGGAGGAAATGGAGCTCCTCTCGGAGATGTCTGACTGTCTGAAAGTCTCGCCCAGTGGAGCTTTAACATGGCTTAAAGGAATAAGGCTTTTGTTTTAAAACTGCACTCGAAGGGAAGCCTTTAAAGCTGCATAAACTGTTTCTCTGTCCGTTCAGTTCCGTGGATTTTCGGCTCCTGGGATCTGGGTCTCTGGCAGGGGGGAAGTGCAGCATATGGTGCAGTCTTACCTGGAGACTCCAGCAAAAAGCCTTTCTGTGGAAATTGGTGATTTATCTGAAACAACTTCTCACCTCATCAGTGTCTCCACAATTCCTACAGGAGCAGGAGAAATGCCATGTGTAGGTTGCCTTTTCCTTAGGCTCCTCTTCCACCCTCCAACAACCCCATCTCCCGGGCTGCTTAAATAACTGGTGGGGTGTTTGGCTTCTCTCAAGTTTCTAGCCCACAAAACCAGCCTGTTCCAACCAGGTGTCTGCACTGCGAGTCAGTCTGTGCTCTGGGCACCAGCACACGTTGTGCTCTGAGCCCGTGCAGGGTGTGGGGTGGGTGGGTGTGATAAGGACAGCGTGCCCGTGTTTTCCACGGCCGCCTGTTGATCAGCGCTGGGGAAGAGCGGGGTGTTTTTCCACATGGCCTAGTCTGTGATAACAGAAAGAACTCCAGATTGGGTTTTCCCAGCACGCCTTGGGCCTCTCGGGGCTCAGATTTGCTGGTGGCTCTGGGCTGTGGTCACAGGTCCCCCCTGGTGTGGGGTGGCACAGGGTCAGAGAGGTGCCCGCTCTGCGCCTGGGGGAGCCCGAGCCGGACCCAGCGAGGAGCTCTCAGGTGTTGTGCAGGGCGTCAGGAGCTGGGCATGGACTTTGGCATCCCCTCTCTGCTCTTGGCACTGCCCTTGGCCCCGGGGGTGGTTCTGGGCCCCCCTCTGTGACTCCCACAAACTTCAGCTGGGGAATGCAGGGAGCGCCTCGGGGCAGAATTAGCTGTGAGATGGGTTCAGACAAACAACCATGAGCAAGGTCTTAGGTGAGGTATTTGATGTGGCCTTGGACAGGTGGGTGGGCTGGGGGGCATCCCCAAAGCTTCTTGGGCTCCCTTCCAGGGGCAGACTGACTGCAGTGCCAGCAGCTCTGAGCTGAGCCTTGAAACCTCCACAGTTCACCTGAGAAAAAGACTCTTTGTCCCTGGAGGGGCTGGTCCAGCTCTGGGTTTCTTGTAGAGGACAGTCCCATCTTGTTTTCTTGCTGTTTAATGCTGGACTGTGTGATTTCCTCCCCCCAGAGGGCTCTATCCATACATGATTTCCATACATTCCCACAGCTGGGGATCGGAAGGTGGCCGTGGCTGTGGCATCAATTAGAGCAGCTCTGAGTAGTCCTGATTGCTCTGCAGTGGCCAGTGCTGATGGGCACTGGTGGTTGGACCATGCCTGGCTCCCCTCATGCCAAGCTGAAGGGTTTCAGCCCCGTGGCACATGCTGGGTGGTGTTGGCACATCCTGCTCCTCCCGATGGCCGAGCGCAGCTTCTCGCACCGATAATGAGACTTGTGCCACTCCTGCCCTTCCTTGGCATTGAACAAAGTGACCTCAGTGACAGGCAGTTTTATTTTCAGGGCTTCCTAAGGCAGGATTGTCACAATTCTGACCATTGACAGCTGGAGCCATAAACTATTGTGGAGGAGGGATTGAGAATCCCAGCTCACCACTGAGGTTAATGGAACGGGGCTGATTCAGTTCCCCCACTGTTGGCCTTGTTGGGATGGCACAACTAGTTTGGCATGAAATCCCTTCAGATCACAACTTTCTCTTGCATAATTGACAAGGAGAAACAGCTTCATGGCCTCCAAGGGTGGCTTGTGCAACGGAGCTAATGGGTTTTGTACTCATTTGGTTTTCCTCAGGGTCGGCTTTGTGTGCCTTTTGGTCATTTTTGTAACTTCTCATTTGGCACTTGGGTTTGAGCAGCAGAGGGATGTGGCAGAGTCACAGGGGACCAGTGTGTTTGGAAGGAGAAGATCTGGATATCTGGAGAGAGCTGAGCTGGAGGGGTTGTGCAGTGCCACATGTTTATATCCAGTGAATTGCTTGAAAATGGGCATTGCTGGTATGCTGGGGATGACGAGGGCGAGTAGTAAATAAAACTACATTGCACATGGCTTGGCTCTGCAGGCAAACAGGATCTATTTCAGTCCTGCTCAGGAAATTCTTACACCTCGAAATAAACCGTGGTGAGCGTGCAGAGAGCACGGGGCAGAGGGGAGGGTGGGCAGAGCAGGGGGCATGAGCTGGGGAGGGCAGAACAGCTCGGGTGGCTGGGAGGGCTTTAGAGGGGTGCTTATAAGTGCTGGGTTTGATACTTGTGTACCTGGTAAGGAGGTGCTCAAGAAGTTTGAACAGCGGTCTGAGGGACAGGGCGGGATTGTTGGGGTGTCCTGGGCAGGGCTGGGAGTTGGACTGGGTGATCCCTGTGGGTCTCTCCCAACTCAGTGGATTCTGTGATTCCTCCTTTCCACAGTTCAGGTGTTGTTTTGGAAAAAAAATTGCTGTAGATTCAGGGCAAACCATGACACCTTTCACATGAGAGCAGCCATACTGGACAGTGCTGAGTTTGGGGTGTATCCCCCTGGGAACCAGCTCTGGCAAGTGGAGGGGGTGAGTCCTGCCCCTGCTGGCTGCTCACTCGGGGCAGGACTGCTCTGGTTTGATCCCTGCCAGGCTGGGCTGAGGTGAGGGCAGCTGCCCAGCAGCTCCTTCCAAGGGCTCTGCCTGCTGGGAGAGGCTCTGGAGACCTGGAGTCTCGGGTGGTCAGACTCTCCCTGGCACTGAGCAAGGCCCTTTGCCCTCAGAGTGGCTGCAGAGGGACAGAGACTGGTATTATGATCCCATTCCCACTGCAGCCATGCCCTGGCTAAGTGGGCAGCAAGCTGAATGACTGTGCCCTGAACAGTTTATGCATCCTGGTAATTTAAGGGGGAAAAAACCCCAGTCTGGTTGGGAGAGCTGGTTAGCTCTGCTTGCCGGGAGAATCCACCCTCCAGATGTTTCTTTGCACAACTGGCCTTCAGGTGATGCTTTGCCTTCCCCTCTCCTCATCCCCTCTGGGAAGGGGGATCTGGAATAAGTCCTGTTCCTTCTTCCTCTCTGCTTGTTTTCGGTCTCGTCACCCACAGACACAAATTGGGTTTCAGTGTCGATGTTTACAATTCGTGACCACGCCGTGAAATCTGCCCAGATTAAAATCTTAACCTCTGCCTGCCATTTCTGTGTAGATCATTAGTTATCAGCCTAATCTCCTTGTGGTTAATCTTATACTTCCTCCCATTCCATTGCCTTTCTCAGTTATGGACAGCTCCATTTTCCTGCTTGCTCTGAACTGTGTGTCCTTTTAGTGTAGATTTGTTGTTTTGTGTGTCTGGATTACATTTACATAACATATCGAGAATTCCATCTTCCTCAGCCCCACACAGCTGCCTGTGTCAGCTTAGCTTTCCTTCTTTCATGCCTTGTTTACTACAACATCCTTCCCTGTGGCCTTGAGGAAAGGAATCTTGTCCCTCCCTTATCTCTGCAGAAAGCAAAGGTTGGACATTTCGCCTCGTGCTTTGATCCTGTCGCTCCCTGTTTTCAGGATGGGGTTTGTAGGGAAAAGTAATAACTTGTCTTAGACCTGTGTTTGGAAAAATCAGGGGGACCTTGGTCTTAAACCATCACCCCACGCTGGAGCCCTTCTGTGCTTGTCCTCCTGTCTCTGTTTCTCAGGTACCAGCTCCCAGAATCCTGGAATATCCTGAGTTGGAAAGGACCCCCAAGGATCATCCAGTCCAACCCCTGGCCCTGCACAGACACCCCAACAATCCCACCCTGTCCCCCAGAGCACTGTCCAAACCCTCCTGGAGCTCTGGCAGCCTTGGGGCCGTGCCCACTGCCCTGGGGAGCCTGGGCAGTGCCCACCACCCTCTGGGGGAAGAACCTTTTCCCAATATCCATCCCAGCCCCCCTGGCACAGCCCCAGCTGGGCATGAAGACACTTCTCCTTGTGCTTCTCTTTTAGGGCTTGCCTCAATCCAGCACTTTCTCTCCCTGAGCTGCTGACTCCTTATTCTGGTCAGACCCTGCTGCCCATCACTAAGAAATAAATTGGTGTGATGAGACATTTGCCCCCAGCACTGCTTTGGGGGAGGTGGTTTCACATCCTGCTGGTTCAGAGAGAGGAGATCTGTATTCAAAATAGAGACTTCACAGTCAGTTGGATTTGTTTTAGGACATCCATGGCTGACTGGACCACTTTCCTGTGATCTGAGTCTTCTGGGATCACAGTGAGGGAGCAGGTTTGGCTGGAGTAGGTTAAAGGGAACAGGGATGTTTACAAGATGCTGTACATTGGAGAGTAATATGTAGTTAAATATTAACAGGGAGCTTTCCTGAGGCTCCCAGGTGGCATCAACCGTTGAGTGATAACACCAAATCCGTAGGTTGTAATAAGGATTGAAATTTAACAAACCATAACAACAGGAAAACAACCTCATTGCTGGGAGTAAAATTATGGTCAAAGCCTTACAGGAAAATGCCCCAAATTAAAGATTCTGGTCTGGGTCTAAATTACAAATTGTCTCTTCTGATGTACAGAATCAAATACAGGGGGAGGTGGCTGATGTGCAAACTACTTTAAAATGACCTCCTTACAAACCTCCATGTTCCCCTGAGGTTCCTGCTCCTTTTTGTAGGCAGGCACATTTTACTCAGTGACTCCTTTGCAGATCAGGGAGGGACTGAAGCTCAGAGACTTCTGGTCTCACAGTCCTCAGGTACCTGAGGGACAGGGGTTGGGGTGGTGGCTTTTCATCTGCTTCAATTCCAAGCCATCAAAGGCACCAAAGCCTGGATCAGTGTAGACGTGCAGGGGGTTTCACCCACAGAGAGAACTGGCTGTGGCCTCCAGGCTGTGCTGGAGGTGTGGGGTCAGTTTGGGGGATGACATGCTAAATAACCAGGCAGCAGGCAGAGGTGGCTGCGTGTTCCTCATCCCTTGACTGTGCCAAGCTCCCGTGTGATTCCCAACACAAAGTACAAGGAGCAGGCTCGACCTGCTTGCCAGAGAATGGCACAACAGCACTGGTGGAGACTCTGGGTAAAGTATTGACAGCTTCCTGTGGCTGCCCTGGGGTGCACTTTGTGTCCCTTGTCCCTCCCTTAGCAGTGCTGCTGTGTTTTCACAGCAAACTCCGTGTTTTGGTAGGTTGAGTTTGATGGCCAGCAGCTTTAGCCTGATTTCTGCAGGTTGGTTGTATCAGCTTGGGGGATCAGCTTGATTGAAAGGTGCCAGGAGAATGAAAACAGACCTAGTCTTGCCTTTTCATTTCTTCATTAGTTCTGGTTTTTTCAGCTTGAGGTGCTTTGCTGTGTAGGTTGAGTTCATGAGAGACTTGCAGCTGTGGTGTAAACACCACGGGCACTGCTTAAAACACAGGAAAGGAAAATGTTTCTTGGATCTTTGACTGGGCAATATTAGGGATCCTCGAGTGGGAGACATCTTTGTAAATAGCTGGGGTGACAGAGGAGAGCAGGAGTGAAAACCTTCAGGGGAGACGAACAGAAAGGGCTAGAAAATCCACAAAATGAGAGCCTGTCCTGAAGGTTCAGTACAAGAAGGTGGGGGACTTCTAGAAGTTGTGTCCCCAAAAAGAAGAGATGATAATGGGGCTGTCTCAAGGGGGACAGGCATCACATCTGAGTTCACACAGGTCTCTGCACACCTGGGCACAGGTACTGAGCACACACTCTGTGTGTGAGGGGGGTGCATGTCTGGGTGAGCTGCTCTTAGCACGTTTCCACGTCCCTTGGCACAGTTCACAAAGGACTAAACACGTCTTTCCGGGGAAATGCCCCACCAGCAGGTGGATTGCAGATGATAATAAATTCCTCCCCAGTCTAAACAGCAGAAGGTTGGCATGGAGGGGCCTGAGCTTCTGGAGGGATCTCCTCTTATCTGCCCTTGTCCTCTGCAAACAACCCAACTCAACCTTTCCCCCTATCTCCATTCAACAACTTCCCCAGGGCTCCGAGCGCTCCGCTATCGCTCCAGGACGAGGTGGCACAGGACTCCAAACCCTTTTATCTTGCCTAAACTTGCATTTTCTGAGCCCCACACATCCACACAACAATACCAGCATCCCCACTGGGGTCCCATTTAGCTGTGCTGGCTCTTCCTGGCTGGGAGCACCGTCCCCAGTTGGAATACTGGAGACATTCTGTGGAGCTCCACTTGAGCACGTCATTTGTGAAGGGGTTGGGAGGAGGAACAATTTTTTTTCTTACCCTTGCTGATAGAGGAGATAAGAGTTGTGAGGTTGTCCTGAGAAATGTCAGTGGGAAGAGTTTCCTTTGCGTTGCAGTGAGTGTGTTGTTTTTGGAAGTCACTGTCCATGGGAAGGGAGGCACCTGCAGTTAATTTTATCTGTTCCTGTGTAAATAGGGACCTCCTGGCGTTCCCAACTCGCAGCTCAGTGGGGTCATGGCATTATGTACTGTAATATCTTTATTTTATAAATAACACTTTATTTTAGTGCTGATTGTAAAATCTTGGGTTTATTTGGCCCTCGCTGCTTCCCGAGCTGGTGCTGAGAACTGTGGCCCCGTGCGTGGGTCGGTGCCTTTTGGGAGGGCTGTCCCTGGGTTGTCCCTGGCACTGGGGAGAAGGGGGGGATGAATGTGGTTAGAGCAGCTGAGCCCTGGGAATAAGTGGCATCAAATTCACTTGAGCATCTGGTGATATTTCCTGAATTTCCCTCCATCAGACACCGGGCGTTGCCAGCGGGATCTTGGTAGCAGCGTGTTAACTTCTTATTTTTTGTTCTCCTCCAGTTTCTCCATTTCTTTTGTGGATTCAGGAAGGGCTGGGAGAGCTGCTCTTGCTGGTCCCTGAGGTGATCAAAGGGCCTTGTGCTCTTCGCAGCCCCCAGGACGTCTCCAACCCAGTTCCTCTGCCGTGGTGCCCTGGGAGCAGCGTGGCCAGGGCAGCCCAGAACTGCTGCTCCTGGGTTTGGGGTTTGGGTTTCTGCCTCTCTGCTCCTGGTGACATGAAGAAATAACTGAAGGAATAAGTGGGGTTGGCACCAACCCTCTGCCCACCCTCTCTGCTGGGGTTGAAATTTATACCCAGTCTTCCCTGGGCACAGTTTCATGTGTTGGCTCTTTTCAGCCTTGTGATGCATCAGTGCCCTGCATTAGGTGTTGTCTTGGCGTGTTTGGATCAAGTAAATGCTCACAAGAAAACAGATGCTGATGAGTGAAAAAAATGAAAATTGGTTTAGGCATAAAAATTAAGTTTATGTAACCTTGTCAGAAATGGTACTTGACGTGGTGAATTTGGAGTCTTGGCAGGAAGAGAAGGGGTTAATCCTGAGGAAAGGGATCAATTCAAAACCACTGTGTATGACAACAGGATTTAATACACTTTACCAGGAGGGAGATCCACGTGGATTTCCACAGCAGTGGAGCCGCTCAGGCCTTGCAGCAGCAGCAGCAGCAGCAGCAGCTCAGGAGACAAGCCCGGGCTCTGTAGTACTAAATTAGGATCACATGCTCATAACACACTCCGAGGAGCTGCTGGTGCTGCTGGTGCTGCTGGTGCTGGTGCTGCTGGTGCTGGTGCTGGTGCTGCTGGTGCTGCTGATGCTGCTGCTGATGCTGCTGATGCTGCTGCTGCTGCTGCTGGTGGTGCTGGTGCTGCTGGTGCTGCTGGTGCTGCTGGTGCTGCTGGTGCTGCTGGTGCTGCTGCTGGTGCCAGCAGCAACTCAGCCCTGCAGCTCCTGTTCCCTCCTCCTTGGTTGGGCTTTGCTGCTCTTTGGAACCACGAGACCCGTGGCTGGAGCTCGCTCTGACCGCAGAACCCTTGGGCAGTGGAAACCACTGTCACCCAGGAGTGTGACCCTGGTGGGACCCTGCGTGGGCAGGGCTGGCCTGGGCACACTTGTGTCAGGTACCACAGCCTGGGCACACTTGTGTCAGATACCACAGCCTGGGCACACTTGTGTGTCAGGTACCACAGCCTGGGCACACTTGTGTCAGATACCACAGCCTGGGCACACTTGTGTGTCAGGTACCACAGCCTGGGCACACTTGTGTCAGATACCACAGCCTGGGCACACTTGTGTGTCAGGTACCACAG
>JAWWMP010000082.1:2983450-2996863 GCA_035047865.1 Dendrocincla tyrannina
GCACTGCCCAGGCTCCCCAGGGCAGTGGGCACGGCCCCAAGGCTGCCAGAGCTCCAGGAGGGTTGGGATGATCCTCTCAGGCTCATGGTGTGACTCTTGGGGCTGGTCCTGTGCAGGGCTGAGGGTTGGACTGGGTGACCCTTGTGGGTCCCTTCCAGCTCAGCTGATTCTGTGATGCTCTTTTGCTTTTCTACCCTGAATCTCAGAGAGATTCACACAAATAACCACAAAGCAAAGGCTCTTGAGGTGTCACTTGGGTTTTTATGTTAATCGAAGTTTGTAAGGTCTCACAAATTAACGTAAAGCAGTTCTGTTTGATGTGTGTGGGCTCTGATATCGGTGTTCTCTCAGTGGTATCACAAAGCTAATCCCAGTGTTTTCCTCTCCACAGATAACATTGCAGCTGAGCTGGAGGCCAATCTTGGCTTGATAGAGGAAATCTCAGGTTACCTCAAAATCCGCCGCTCTTATGCCTTGGTTTCTCTTTCTTTTTTCCGGAAACTCCATCTGATTAGAGGAGAAACACTCGAAGCTGGGTGAGTTCTCTCAAAAGAGCCTGTCTGTGAACGCTTTGAAGTGCAGGCTGCCAGTGCAATCAGGGTGATTTGTGCTGGGAAACAATCCCTAAGTTATTTTTAAACGTTCCCCAGCTTGCCTTCACTTTGCTTTGGTGTCTGGGTTAGGGCAGGAGGCAAAAAGAGCTTTCAGTGTGTCCCCTCCCAACCCGTGTTTTCATTCTTCTGCTTTCAGCAATTACTCATTTTATGCCTTGGACAACCAGAACCTTCGCCAGCTCTGGGACTGGAGCAAGCACAACCTCACCATTGCCCGGGGCAAGCTCTTCTTCCACTATAATCCCAAGCTGTGTCTGTCAGAAATCCACAAGATGGAAGAGATCTCTGGGACTAAGGGGCGCCAGGAGAGGAACGACATAGCCCTGAAGACCAACGGGGATCAAGCCTCATGTAAGAGCCTCACAGTGCAGCACTTCCATCCTTCTGCTGTTTCCTGCCCTCAGCCTGGCCCACGATGTTTGTCCAGGGACTGTCCTTGCCCTTTTGGTGAAGCACCAGGCCTGCCACTTGCCTGTGCTGGGAGGGAAGTCCCATGCCAGGAGTTCTCTCTCTGTATTTCCCAGCTTTGCTCCCTGGGGTTTGCTCTCTGTGGGCTCAGCTCGGAGGTTTTTGGGGCTGAGTGTATTATTTTTGAGGAGTTCAGCACAACATCACCTCAGTCCAGGCTGGGACTTGGTGTTACTGCCCAGTAACAGTCCTAATCTCCTTTGCCCACGTCAGGAGGTGGCAGGAATAAAAGCAAGAGAAATGGGATTCCCACCCATCTGTGGAGCCACATGAGGGAATTGCCATGACAACAGTCAGGGAAATTTTCCCAGCAGTTTCTGCTGTGCTTCCCAGAGGTTTCTGAGCCAATGGCTTTCTTCAGGAACAGGGATCAGGCATGGCCTGTGTCAGCATGGTTGAGGAACAGACAGCACAGGGTTAGAACCATAGAACAGAATCAGCTGGGTTGGCAAAGACTTCTGAGATCACCGAGTCCAACCTTTATGCTCTTGCTGAAGTTGTGCTCTTGAAGATGTAGTTTTGAAGACACTTTGGCAGCAATGGTGCCATAAGTGCAGTCCTTCTGCACCCCCAGCCCTGCTGTTTGTTCCCTTCCTGTGCCACACAACCAGTCCCCTTGCCCTGTTTGTGCCAGTCAGACACTCCCAGGGCTGTGTGGTGAACCCGACTGTGGAAGTCACCTGGGGGAGAAAATACCCAGCTCTGTCCTTGGCTGGGGGCATCTCTGCTCTGATTCCCTGCTCAGCCCCACAGGGTTTTACCTGCACACGAGAACAGGAGCACACAGGGGTTGGCATGAGGTGCTTAAGGAGGTACTGCCACCACAAAGCCCAGCATTAGTTAAACTCTGATTTCAGATCCTTGCTCACACCCTGCAGGGCAGCTTGGGTCATCCTGGGCCTGCACTGTCCCTCTGCCTTTGGGGACAGCACTGCTAAAGGTCCCTTTCAACCCAAACTGTTCCGTGGTTCTGTGATCCCCCAGTTCTACCCTTATTGCCCTGATGTAGCTGTTTGTGGGGAGGCTTAACAAGTCAAGATCTTCCAGTTGACTCAGTTTGCTGGTCTGGTTCTCCACATCTCAGCACATGCAGCCATGCCAGCATGGTGGGAGGAGGGAGTGCCAGGGCTGTGACCTGAAAACTGGCAGTACCAGTGAAGAGCACACAGAGCCACGTCCTGGGGGGCACCACAGCCCCAGCCTGGGCAGAGGGGAGGGACACGAGGAGTTAGCTGTCTGTAAAGTTCATCTCCTCCCATGAGGCACTGAAAAGCTCTTCCCACATCAGGGGTGAGCCTGGGTTTGGAGCTCAGACCCAGCTCTGCTGTGTGGCAGCTCCTGGGCTGGTGTTGGGTTTGAAGGCAGCTGGAGGAGACAGTTGGGTTTCTCTTTCCCAGCTTTACCCCTCCTCTGCTGAGCTGGTGTCTGTGCCACCCCCACCTCAAACCACAGCTTGCCAGGGTGTTTGGCTTTTTGTTTGCTTTTACATTTCAAGTTTAGTTTTCACATTGGCAGCATCCTGTTTACTAAAAAAAATAGAAAGGAGAAAAAAAAAATAAAAGCCCTTGTTTGTTCTGGATGTGGTGCCAGTGAAATGAATGTTCTTCCTCCCTTTGCAGCCACTGCAGGAATAGCAAATCCAGTCAGAGCCAGAGCCTGTCCCTCTCAGGCTGCTGGGACAAACCTCCTGCAAACACCCTCCTGTTTGCTGTCCTTGCCTCCTGTTTGCAGAGGGACCAAACTGCTCCTGGGCAAGGCTGGGCATTCATGTGCTTCATTTTTGTGGCCTCGTGCCTTCAGTGCAAACCCTCTTGGCTGGGCTCAGCTCTGTGATCATCAGTTGCAGAGTATCTTGCCTTTAGACTTCCCACCTTTTAGAGTTTAGTTCAGCTCTTCTACCAAGTCATTTTCATCAAATCATAGACAAATTGAAGGTGGCAGGAGCCTTTGGAAGGCATCTGTCCCAACCCCTGACTTAGGGTAGGAATGGCATTGAAGTGAGATGAGGTGTTGATAAGCAGCTCTTCTCAGTGCTGACATTCTGATGTTTATCTCCCACTTCTCAGGCCATTAAAAATAGAAACCCTTATTTTATAACATTAATACCTTGTGGCTTCTCGTTTCTCTCAGGTGAAAATGAACTGCTGAAGTTTTCTTACATCAGGACCTCCCACGACAAGATCCTGCTGAAGTGGGAGCCGTACTGGCCTCCCGACTTCCGAGACCTGCTGGGCTTTATGCTCTTCTACAAGGAAGCGTAAGTGCCCCCCACCCAGGGCCCAGGGCAGTGCCCACCCTGGGCTCCCCCACCCAGCAGCTGGCACTGAACAGTGGGCACCAAACCTGTTGTGGGCAGGGCTGTTTAATCTCTCACTGTGTGGCTCCCACACTTCACTTTCCAAAGATACCCTTCTATCAAGGTGTTCTTTGGGATCCCTGACTTGGGCACAGCCCAAATTCCTCATGTAACAACAGTCCAAACACGAGTTATTCCAGCTCTTCCAGACATGCATAATCTAACCATGGAGTTTGTCATCTCCCTCTCACCATGGAGTTTGTCTTCTCCCCACCATCTCCATGGGATAGGTTTTTCTCCCCTTTGAGATGGGAAGGATTCTTTCAGAATGGAGGTGAGTGAGCTGATTTCCATACAGCTGCAAATCAGTGGTCTGGATGGAGATGTTGGGGTCAGGTGTGGCACAGGACCTGCCCTGTCAGGACACTGGGATGCCTCACTTTTGGAATACAGTGAGATAACTGCACTTCCTCCAGAGAGCAAAGAATGGCAGCTCCCAGTGTGGTCCTTGGAACTGTTGTTTTGAAAAGCTTGAGGGAGGATTCTGCTAATTTGAGCCTTTTCTCTCCTCAAGTCCCTACCAAAACGTGACGGAGTTCGATGGCCAGGACGCGTGTGGGTCCAACAGCTGGACAGTTGTGGATGTTGACCCCCCCCCACGGTCGAACGAGCCCAAAGCCCAGGCCCAGCCAGGCTGGCTGCTGAGGGGCCTGAAGCCCTGGACACAATATGCTGTGTTTGTGAAGACCCTCGTCACCTTCTCCGACGAGCGGCGCACGTACGGAGCGAAGAGCGAGATCATCTACATCCAGACCAACGCCACGGGTCAGGGCCAGCACCAGGCACCCAAAGGAGAGGAGGGGCAGGCACTGGCTGAGCTCTGCTCTGGGGGGACCAGGGACAGCACCCAGGGAGGGGCTGGGGCTGTGTCAGGGGGTTGGGATGGATCTCAGGAGAAGGTTCTTCCCCCAGAGGGTGGTGGGCACTGCCCAGGCTCCCCAGGGCAGTGGGCACGGCCCCAAGGCTGCCAGAGCTCCAGGAGGGTTTGGACAATGCTCTGGGGGACAGGGAATGGTCCTGAGCAGGGCCAGGAGTTGGACTGGACGATCCTTGTGGGTCTCTCCCAACTCAGCTGATTCTGTGATTCTGTAAATTGTCCTCTGCCTGGGAGCTGTGATAGTCCCACATCCATGAACTTGCTATTGCTGCTGTACTTTGGGAGGAAGGAATTCCCAAACCAGTTGAAGGATGTGGGATTCCCTGCATGGGAAGATGGTGTCAAGTGTGTTCTCTCCCATCTGGCTGGAAAAGACCTCCAGGATCCCCAAGCTCAGCCTTTAAGGGCCTGTGTGCTCTGGTGTCCCTGCTGGGGGCCCATGGGGTCAGTGGACCTGCCAAGGGAATGCTCTGTTCCCCCTGGGATGGGGACTTGGCTGTGTGTGTCCCCCAGCCTGTCCCCTGGCAGGGCAGGGAGGTGACCTGTGTCTCTTTGCCCACCCCCACAGTCCCATCGGTGCCGTTGGATCCGATCTCCGTTTCCAACTCCTCCTCCCAAATCATCCTGAAGTGGAAGCCGCCCTCGGAGCCCAACGGGAACATCACGCACTACCTGGTGTACTGGCAGCAGCAGGCAGAGGACAGTGAGCTTTATGAGCTTGATTACTGCCTGAAAGGTGAGTGGCTGCTTCTCTCTCGGGCCTTTCCTTGAGTCTCTCTCAGAATTCCCTGGAGGTTTTGCCTTGGAGATGCTCTGGGGGCCCAATTCTGCTGTTTTCAAGAATGTTGTTCAAGAAACAGGCTGAGATGCAGCTGTGTCCTCCCCCTGCTCATTATACATTAGGTGCTCCTGCCAAGGTAGGTGCAAAAGGTCTCCAAAAACATTGTCTACATCTCCCTTCTGCCCTTGTTCTTATTAAACTGAGCTGTAAGTTTAACAACAGCTATGGAAATAATTTAAAAATTAAATAAGTTAAAAGTTCCAGTGCTTCTGGAGCTCAGGGCCAAGTTAATTTTTGAAGGCATCCTGTGCCTGGTTTGGGATCCCCTGAGAAGATCCAAAATCTCACCTGCTGCCCTGTGTTACCTGAACTGGGATGGGCTGGGATAGAACTCTGCTGAGCTGCAGCAGCATCTGAGCTTCATTTCAAAACCAGCATTTTTGAATCAAAGGCCTATCAGCAAAGTGGGGACTGCTCAGCTCCAGATGTGGAAGCTCAGGATGTGGCCCAGATGGGCTGTGACTCCTGTGTTTGGAGATCCCAGTTTGGGATCTCTGTAGGGTCAAACATCTGCCGAGTCAAGCACGAGTGACACTGCAACTGTTCTATCCACAGGGTTAAAACTTCCCTCAAGGACGTGGTCTCCTCCTTTCGAATCTGAAGACCCCCAGAAGTACAATCAGAGTGAAAATGAGGATGTCAGTGGGGAATGCTGTTCCTGTCCCAAAACAGACTCCCAGATCCAGAAGGAGCTGGAGGAGTCTGCTTTCCGCAAGACTTTTGAGAACTATCTTCACAACGAGGTTTTTGTGCCCAGGTAGGAGCATCAGACAGTGCCCAGCTGGGCAGGGGGAGGGACATGTAATGGATTATTAATCAAAAATATTAGGCTGGGTATGTTGCCATCTCTGGGCTTGCATGAGCCTGTGCAGTCCAGCTGCACATGGGTGTTGGAGAGGTGAGAGCTGAGCACCTGCTCTGATGGGTCTGCACACTGGGAAGATCCTGCCTTAGTTTCCTGTCTCTGAATCCTCCTCAGCCCTGAGAATAAATTGAGAACCTTTAACAGGTTCTCAATTCTGCAGCTGAATCCTGCAGCTCACATAAACTCAGGTGATGCCAAAAATAGTGGGGTTTTTTTCTGTCTAAAAATCTTGGGGCCAAGTTTTTCATTGAGGTGAAAAGAAAGGGAAGGGGCAGTGTAGGAGGCCACAGCCTGGTCCTTCAGCGTGGCATTTGTGGTCTTCCTTGCACTGAGTGTGGGAAATACCTCCAATACCATGAGGAATGTGAGTGCTGTGGGTGGTGAATGTCCTGTTTTGAGTGGCACACACAGTGTCACATTAAGTGGTGTTGAATGTCTTCACACTTCATATGCAGCCCAGGGAGGAAGTGCTGGGAAGCAGCTCAGAATCTGGGATGATTTACCCTCTTCCCTGTCACGCATTTTGTGCTCTAAATTTATTCTCAGCTCGCTGCCCTGAGCTAACAAACCTTGATTTGCAGCTCGGGTCACTGCATGGAGTGTTTTCCTTGTGGGATGCATTGCTGGGGTGTCCCTGCTGGGCTGCTCTGGTGCCTTGGGCACAGTCCCTCCCTCCTTGTGCCACTCCCTGGATGCTGGTGCCCATCAGGACAAGTTTCCCTGTGCCAAAGGATGCCAGGACATGGTGCCTTCCAAGCCATGTGCAAAAGCCAAGCTCCTCCTGATGTAGGCAGACAGTTCTGGCAGTCTGATTTCTTTTTTTATTTCCTTTTTCTCCCAATTTTATTGTGCAGCCAGCCCAGGATGCTTCTCAGGCCAGTTTCTGGGGTATGTATTTTAGGAAGAAACCAATCACCAGGATGTGCCACCTTGTCAGCCTGCTGAGGGACAAATCTCCACATCCCTGGGCTTGGCTAATCCTTTAAAAGAAGCCCTTTTGCTGTTTTAGGTCCATGGTAAAGAAAGCTCCCTGCTGCCACGTGTCCTGCTTGTCTTCCCTAGCAGGTCCAGGCTGTCTCCACATGAATCAGAATTATTTTTCCTGGGAATCCTGTGCTATCAGCTGCTCACAAAGCCTGGCAGTGAGCAAGGAGTGTGATTTGCTTAAGGTGCTTTTCTGTGGCTCCTGAGAGTTCAGTGACCTCTCTCGAGGTGCTTTGTGGCCTCTCCTGGAGAGAAGGGACCTGCCAGTCACAGGAGGAATCTCAGGGCTGGGGCCAGCAGGGAATCCGAGATGGCAGGAGGCAGAATCAGAGCAGTTTCTCCCTGATGTCTCCTCTCCTTGGTTTCCGTGTGCCATTGCTCTCCTCCTCTCCTGTTCCCAGCCATCTGATCCCTGGGCAGGCTCTTCTCTGCTCTGCTCTGCCCTGCCTTAGTTCAGGGCTGATCTCCCTCTCTGGAAATCCCAGAGGTTGTTCCTTGCCCCTGTGCCCACGGATTGCCTTCTCCAGGATGCTCTCCCAGCTCCTGTGGGTCACTGCTCTGCCACTGACCAGGCAAACCAGAAGCTTTGGGGTGTTTGTGGCCGTTCCCACCTGCTCAGGCAGAGCTGTGCTCACACCCAGCTGCTCTGTGGCCTCCCTTCAGAGCTGAACAAAGTGGCCATCACAAGCTGGAGCTTTGTTTCTTCTTTCCTCTCTTATTTGCTCTTACTTGGGAAGAGTTTTGCACAGGTTGGGTGGTTGCACAGTGGGACAGGCTGCCCAGGGAGGTGTGGAGTCTCCATGGCTGCTCCTGCTTTGGGCAAGAGGAGCCTTCCAGCCTCACCTGGCTCTGTGGAAAGCATGGAAAGATTTCAGGAGTGAAAGTCCTGAGAGGCAGAGGGGGAGTAAATGGCTGCTGTTCAGGATGTCATTCCATGTATTCCCTCCAGCAGAAAGAGGAGCAGTCTCTTCTGTCTCTGTCCTCTGCCACATATATTCCTGCCTTTCCCAATATTCCTGGGGTACAGAGTGAGCAACGCCTGGGAAATCAGTCACTTTAAAAGTCAATTTTGCCCCCTGGGTTTCCCAATTCAATCAGTTGTACATACAGATGTGAAATGCTTTTGCCAGCACAGGGGGAAGCCAGGCCAGGTGTCCCAGGGTAGTTTCAGGTGTATGGAAAAGCCAGGCTTAAGGCATTTTTAGAATCCTCCAGCACAGGCCATGGTGCATGTGAGGAGGTGTCCCTTGCAGCCCCTGTGAGCCCCACACTGCTGGTCTGTGGCAGCAGGAGGAACCTGGACCTGAGCATTTCACAGGGAGCTGCTGAAACAGCCCTAGTGCAGATTGCACTGCATAACTCTGAGAAGAATCAGAGGTTTGAAAACACACAGAATTTGACCAAAAAGTTGCTACAAATCCAGGATATTAAATATGGGGAGATTGGGGTTTTACACCTTCTTAAGTTTTTCTTGCTTTCTGTGACCTGTGAAGGAAGGAATTCTTCTCTCATTTCACCCTGTGTTTCATCAGTGGTCAAATTACTATTCTACTTGTGAAAAACAAAATTCCCTTGAACACGAGGATCAGCTGAATCCACACTTGGTAAACAGAGGCTGGAGCTTTGCCTTTATGCAAACAAGGCTCTGCCTGACCATAAGGAATCCTTCCCAAGGAGGGAGGTGACATGACCCAGAGCTGGGTCTCTGAACTCTGCCCATCCTCAGGGCGATGCTCGGGCTGAGGGAACGGCACCTCCTAAAGGAGTTAATTAGTAATTAAGAAAGAGAGAACTAAAAGCTGGAATGTGATTGCTGAACCTGCCATTTGGCACCTTCCCTGGTGAGCAAGATGAGGCCCTGGCACAGGATGGCCAGGGAAGCTGTGGCTGCCCCTTCCCTGGAATATGCAGGGATGGGGCTTGGAGGAGCTGGGCTAGTGGAAGGTGTCCCTGCCCAGGGCTGGCGTGGGCTGATCATTGCCTGGCAGTCAGGGGTGCCAGTGGAAAGTTCAGTTCAGCAGCTTCAACAGCCTGGTACATTTTTAGAGACTGGAGATGCCTCAAGTGTGGGTTCAGCTCAGGTCACCCTTTGTACCCTTTAATAGCTGCACACACATAAAAAGATCATCACCCCCTTAAAATACATGGTCTGGATTTCAACTGGCATTAATTCCTTTTGTGTAACTGAATACAGTTACTGATTCACCACGTGTTGGTTCCTGACCTGGAATTCCCCATGGCAAATGTGTGGCAGGACATGAAGTGTTAGAAGGAGCAGTTTTGGTTTGGTACTAAGCTCTTCTCTCTTTTTTTTATTTTTATTGCCAAGAACAAGAAAATGAAATTTGTGAATGGCTCTTAAGTCTGTTGAGTTTATCCTGTGTATTTACTCATAAAACCTGGCTTTCAAGCTGGCTGGTGGCACTCACCTGCAGGCAGGGGAGGTGGCAGGGTCACAGTGCTGGTGCTGCTCTTACAAGTGCAAAATACATTGATTTTCAGACTGAAATGCAATAATTTGAGAAGCTCCATTTGGTTAACAAAACCACACAGCTAATGTGTAATCAGAATCACGAGGTTTAAATGCATCTCTTGCAAAGGACTTAATAGATCTGGTCTCTTAGGAAAAGCTCAGGATGATCGGTGTATCCGTTGAGGTTCAGCCAGAGGGTTCAGGGTGGCAAATACATTGCAGGGAGCTGTGAGAGTGGCCTTATGCTTTATAAATGCAGGTTAGTGACCCTTGGGAGATGTGGCACTTTTAAGGGCATCAGAGCCAGGGCTGTGGGGTGACCTCGTTTGCTCGGAGCTGAAACGTGTGGGAGCTGAACTCCCAAGCATTGCAACCCTGCACGAGGCATCCTGGTGAAGTCAGACCCAGCTGAGACACCCGGGAGAACTTGAATTCTCCAGCAAATGCTCGAGCCTGGGCTTGATTTATTTTTATTTTCCTTCCCTGAGTGAAGTTGTGCAGGGAGAGAGTCTCGTGGACACGGAATTTTAGAAAGACAGATTGGCGAAAAGAAAAGAAATCCTGAATTTTTGTTGCCCTGCAAAGACAAGGCTTGAATTTGAGTTTTCAGGGGCACTCTGAACTCCTCCTGGTCGGGTGGGTGAGCTCACCCGACTGACCTGGTGCCCTGTGTTACTGAACAGGCCATCGAGGAAACGCAGAGACCTGGGCTCAGTGGCCAACGCCACCGTGGTGGTGCCCACCATGGCAGCCTCTGCCAACAGCTCTGCAGCAGCAGCCGAGGGGGCAGAGGAGCAGAAGCCCTTTGAGAAGGTGCTGTCCAAGGAGTCCCTGGTGATCTCGGGGCTGCGCCACTTCACCGGCTACCGCATCGAGCTGCACGCCTGCAACCACGACGCCCAGGAGTCCCGCTGCAGCGTGGCAGCCTATGTCAGTGCCAGGACCATGCCAGAAGGTAACTGTGCCCCCCAGCCCCCCTTTGCCTGGGGGGCTCTTCCCCAAACCCTGCTTTTCTACCTGCAGTAGAGCCATCGTGCAGGGCCGGGGCTGCCCTTCTGTCCTGGCAGGGCAGGGGGATGGGTGCGGTGGTGGCAGGTTTGAGTTTTGCCCAGGACGTGAAATCGAGCTCGTTAATCCTGACCTTGGTTGTAGCTAAGGCTGATGACATCGTTGGCCCAGTGTCCCACGAGGTGGTTGAGAAGAACACGGTGCACTTGAAGTGGCAGGAGCCGAGGGAGCCCAACGGCCTCATCGTGCTCTACGAGGTGAACTACGGGCGGCTCGGCGAGACCGAGGTGAGAGCTCCTGCCTCTCCCTTCCCCCCCTCCTCCTTCTGCCTCTCTCCCTCTGGAGAGGTTTCTCCACCTGGGAGCTGTGCAGGGTTTCACAGTCCTTGTGCACGCAGTGCCTTGGTTTCCTAGATTCCTGCTCTGGTTCCCTGGTGCAGGACACAAAACTTTAGTGGTGGATTTGCCTCCTCTGGAAATCTGTCTGGGATGGCATCAGAAAATGATGTGCCTCTGTGGTGCCCATCTGGCAAGCAAGTTTAGCTGGTTAACTTTGTGCATGGATTTTTTCAGAAATCCTATTCTAGCAGGACAGACCCCACACATTGCTGTGCCTCGGGTGAAAGGACGAGAGGAAATGGCCTTAATTGCACCAGGGGAGGTTCAGATCGGATGTTAGAAAAAAATCTTTCATGGAAAGAGTGGTCAGGCATTGAAACAAGTGGGTGGAGGTGTTCAAGAGGTGTCTGGATGTGGCCCTTGGGGGTTTAGGGTCAGTGATGGTGGTGCTGGGCTGATGGTTGTACTTGATGATCTTGAAGGTCTCTTCCAACATTGGAATTTTCAGTGATTCTGTGAAATTTAAGTTGCCTGAAGAAATTAGAGAAGTGTTAAGAAGTCCACGAGCTCATGGGGAATGCTGGTGCTTGGGTAGGTGTCAGTGCCATGGGGACAGTGCAGGTGTCAGTGCCATGGACACAGTGCAGGTGTCAGTGCCATGGGGACAGTGCAGGTGTCAGTGCCATGGACACAGTGCAGGTGACAATGCCATGGGGACAGTGCAGGTGACAGTGCCATGGAGACAGTGCCAAGTCCAGTTTCAGGGCTGAAGGCTGGTACAGCATGTGGCATTTACTCTCTGTAACCTGAACCTGTCAGGGAGCTGTGGATGCTGCAGAAATCCCAGGGAGCTGTGGATGCTGCAGGAGCCCCAGGGAGCTGTCAGGGAGCTGTGGATGCTGCAGGAGCCCCAGGGAGCTGTCAGGGAGCTGTGGATGCTGCAGGAATCCCAGGGAACTCTCAGGGAGCTCTCAGGAAGCTCTCAGGGAGCTCTGGATGGTGCAGTAATCCCAGGGAGCTGTCAGGGAGCTCTGGATGCTGCAGGAGCCCCAGGGAGATGTCAGGAAGCTTTCAGGGAGCTGTGGATGCTGCAGGAGCCCCAGGGAACTCTCGAGGAGCTCTCAGGAAGCTTTCAGGGAGCTGTGAGTGCTGCAGGAATCCCAGGGAGCTCTCAGGAAGCTTTCAGGGAGCTGTGGATGGAGCAGGAATCCCAGGGAGCTCTCAGGAAGCTTTCAGGGAGCTGTGGATGCTGCAGGAGCCCCAGGGAGATGTCAGGGAGCTCTCAGGAAGCTTTCAGGGAGCTGTGGATGGAGCAGGAATCCCAGGGAGCTCTCAGGGAGCTGTGGGTGCTGCAGGAATCCCAGGGAGCTGCCAGGATGCTCTCAGGGAGCTGCCAGGGAGCCGTGGGTGCTGCAGGGGGAGGGTGGCACAGCCTGCTCTGCCCACAGGAGGCCCATTTCTGCGTGTCCCGCAAACACTTCGCCACCGAGCGCGGCTGCAAACTGCGAGGGCTCCAGCCGGGCAACTACAGCGTCCGCATCCGCGCCACCTCCCTGGCCGGCAACGGCTCCTGGACAGAGCCCACCTACTTCTACGTGGCTGATTATTGTGAGTTCACTTGATTTGCAGCATTTAATCCCTGGCAGAGCCTCGGGGTTGTTTTGGAGGGTGGGGTTATCAAGCAGTGCACAGAGAACTGTGGGGAGGTATGAAATGTTTCCCAAAGTGCCCGACTCCAAGAACCTGAAATTACTGGGACAACGTGGCTTTTCCTTCTGAGTTCGCACTCTGAAAGCCCCCCCATATTCTGAACTAGCCTCTATTTTCATATCTGTTCCAATTTATTCAAGGGGGAGATTATACTGAGGAAAAAACTTGGATTTTGGACCTACCTCCAACTCTCTCTTTCTTTCTCTCTTAGTGAATGCTCAGCCTAATATTGCTGTGATAATCGTTCCCATTATTTTTGCCATAATAATTGCTGGAATTATTGGAGCTGCTTACGTGCTGGTGAAAAAGAGGTGAGTGCAATTTTTCTCTTGCTTTCACCAAACCTTACATCCAGAAGTTTTGTTGATTTGTTGGGAGCCAGTTTTTGTTTATTTTCTAAATTCCCATAAAGATTGGCACGTTCATTCAGCCTAGGAAATCTTTTGTGCCTGTGGAAACAGGCAGAGTCTGAGTTTCCTGCATGTTTTGGGAGTTCATCAAACTGCCTGCACCTCGAGTGTGGCAGAGGCTGCAGATGTGCTGGAGAACTTGTGTCTCTTGCAGACAAACCGAAGGACCAACGGGGCCCCTGTACGCGTCCTCCAACCCCGAGTACATCAGCGCCAGCGACGGTGAGAGCGCCAGGGCTTCCTGCAGGGATCAGCTCCTGCCCAGGCCCTGCAGCAGGACGGGCTTGGAGTTGTCTTCGTGGAGTTCTCTAGTCTGTTTTAAATATTGAAGCCCATGGTGTCCTGTGGGAGGGGGCAGTGAAGATGGGGAAGGGCCTGGAGGGGAAGCGTGGGAGGACACTGAGGGCACTTGGGGTGTTCAGCTGGAGAAGAGGAGACTGAAGAGAGACCTCATTGGGGTGTTCAGCAT
>JAWWMP010000082.1:3001867-3024664 GCA_035047865.1 Dendrocincla tyrannina
GTTGGAGTGCCCAGCCCTGGAGGTGCCCAAGGCAGGACTGGCCGTGGCACTCAGAGCTCTGGGCTGGGGGACAAGGTTGGGATGGGGCACAGGGTGGACTCGATGATCCTGGAGATCTTTCCAACCTCAGTGATCCTGGGATTCTGTGAGAGGAGTCACACCAGAGCAGTGGGGAGGGGAAGGAGCCCTGGCTGGAATGGGGAGCACAGATGGTAACTCGCTGGGCCTGGTAACCTCTTCCCACAGCTGCTTCTGGCCAAAACAGCACTTCAGAACCATAAAATAAACATGTTTTGTGAGTATCCCCAGGAAAAAAGCCTGCTGTGCTGGACATCTGTCCCATGGCCAGTTGCAAACTCCAGTTTGAAACTATTTTTAAGTTCTTTCTCCATGGTGTCTGATAACATGTGACCTCTTGCTGCAGCCTTTCCTTTGGGTGGGATGTTTACAGGACCTCTGTGCTCTGCCCAGCCTCCTATTTTCCTTGAAGTTTTAGGGGCTTTGTTATCCTTCAGGCTGAGTTAAAATTAAAATGGAATCAATTAAAAAGCTCTGACCTGGCTGTAAGTGCATGCACACACTGAGAGTCTGTGAACCACAGCCCTGTTTCCTTTGGGAGCCAAGTTAAGAACAATTGAAGGAATTGGAAGGAATTTTTGATCTAGACAGAAACAGGGAAAAAGGAGTGTCAGGATCTCCAGGCAAACATGGGGGCTGGAAAGGGAACAAACCTCTGGGGGTGTCAGAGGGGCAGTGTGGGCAGTGGGTGGGCACAGCCCTGACTGTGGTTCCTCGTGCTGCAGGCACAGCCTGATGCAGATGTGCTGGCAGTACAACCCGAAGATGCGGCCCACCTTCATCGAGATCATCGAGATGCTGAAGGAGGAGCTGCACCCCAGCTTCCACGAGGTCTCCTTCTTCTACAGCGAGGAGAACAAGCCTCTGGAGACCGAGGAGTACGAGATGGACTTCGAGAACATGGAGAGCATTCCCCTCGACCCCTCCTCATACTCCCAGAGGGACAAGGCGCTGGGCAGGGACAACGGGCCCTCCATGGCCCTCAAGGGGAACTACGAGGAGCACATCCCCTACACTCACATGAACGGTGGCAAGAAGAACGGGCGGATCCTCTCCATGCCCAGGTCAAGTCCTTCCTAACACTTCCTGTTTGGCCCCAGGGTTGTGTCTGCTTTTTTCCCCACCCCCCTCCACAAATCTCAGGACTCTCGTTGTTGCTGCCACAGTGTATGACACACATCTACAAACTCTGCAGATTTTTAATCATCTTACGAGTCAATTTTTTTTTTTGTTTTTGCCAAGTTGACTGGTTGTCAGTGGACTTATCTGTGAACATAAATGGAAGAGGTTTCCATGGCTGCTGTCCCCTCTGTAACCATGGTTTCACAACAGGAAGCGACCGTGTGAGCTCAGCCCAGGGAGAAGCCTCTGCCTTGGCCAGCGGCAGACGCAGAGCTCGGTGGTGTCTGAGCTGAGCAGAACAAACCTGCAGCACAGAGGCATTTCCAGTGGAATTCCAGGCTCTCAGGCTCACTCTCCACTACAGCTGAAGGATTCAGCACAGCGCCAGATCCTCACGTTGACCAAGAGCTGCTGCTTTCCTCCTTCTCCAGGGGTGATGCCCCAGGGTGTGTGTGTAGGGGTGTGTGTGTGTGTGTGTGCAGGATATCCATGTGGGTGCAACCTCCAGAAAACAGTCACTTCTGCTTTTGTACACAAGTTCCAACACTTTGAGGCACATGGGGGGACTCCCAGGGTGTCCTGCACAGGGCCAGGAGTTGGACTCGATGGTCCTGAAGGGTCCCTTCCAGCTCGGCTGTTCTGTGTTCCCACAGGGGCTTTTCTCCTCTCAGAAGTGTGTACTCATCTTTTTTCCCGTTTCCCTGGAGGGACTGAATCCTAAACAGATTATTTTTATACCGAGGACTCTTGGGAGTCAGTTTTCTCTCATTCACAAGTGAAGAAAACGTGCCAGGAGCAGAAATCTGAGATTTGTGGGTACTTTTAAGACCAAACGAAGTAGGAGTCCCCTGACCTGAGACACGGAGTTTTCTGTCCTTACAGCATTGAGTATATATATTGTTTGTTGTAACATATTTAAAGATGTCTTTAGTTTAAATTTTAACTTCATATAAATTATTGACTGTTCATGATCCTGTTGGGGAGGGGAGAGTTTGGGGGATTGTTTGGTCTTAAAGTGGTCCAAAGATTTCAGAATGAACTCATTTTAGCCTTGGAGGAGCGATGATGTGTTAAGTTCATACTTGACAAGGCTTGGTAGTAGTTTCATGATTTACACCACACAGTCAGCTGGCTCCAGTCGAAGCCCCAGTTTGGGTGCTGGGAGCTGAAGGACACCAGGACATCCCAGCCCTGCTCCTGCTCCTCCCGAGCCCCGAGTCCCTCCTGTGAGAGGACGAGCATGAACTGTAACTAGAGGGACACCATGGGAAGGGGAGCACAAGGCTCTGGGCTCTCTGGAGGTGCCTGTGGCTCTCGGCCTGTCCCTGCTCCCGGGTGTCCAGCCTCGTGTTCCCAGAGCTGCAGCGTGCCCCTTTGGGCTCCTCGGGGTGTCAGCTCTGGCCTTGTGGGCTGTGCTTTGCTGTGCTGCTGTTTGCATGAGGGCAGAGGTGCTGGGCAGGTCCCTGTGGAGCTCAGAGTGCCTGCAGTGCGCAGGGGGCGAGGCCAGCAGGAGCAGGAGATGAGGAAGAGGATGAAGATGAAGATGATGGATGAAGATGCTGGATGTTGCAGGCCCGTGTCAAACAGGAGGTGGTTTAAAAGAAGGGAGAGCTGCTCGGTCCTCCACCCTCTGCAGAATCCAAGCCCCGTGTGGTGCTCTGTGCCAGGAGAAGAGGAGGCTCCCTGGCTCGGGGAGGGCAGGGCTGCTGAGCTGGGGTGTGGATTTCGGTTCCAGCCAGGCAGAGCTGCTGCTGTGACCCAGGGAGAGGGGCTGGAGGCCGGAGGGAAGCCCCTCTCCCAGCCCACGGGGTGGGCACAGCCTCGAGGGGGACAGCGGGCTCCGGGCACCACCCGAGCCCTTTGCTGGGCCCTTTGCTGCTGGAGGCTGCTCTGCTCAGACCAGGTGGAGGGCACAGCTTGCTCCAGAATTTTGGGTGGAAGACACAGTCCAGATGTGGGTGAGAACCTCTGGATTTCAACAGGCCTCGTTTACATTTCTTCTGCTTTACAAAGTCGTAACTGTTGAGCAGCTCTGCTACACTGCAGGAAAGAAGACATATTCTCACACTTTTCTAAGGAAGAGAAGTTTTTCTTAGCAGAATTTTTTTATTTATTTTAATATATAAAACACTGTAAAAAAAAAAGGCAACAAACAATTTGTTTTCTTAAACACACAGAACATGTAAATTTGTATCCGTAAAATGCTGGCAGGTGGATGTGGTGGGATTATTTTTGTCCTGTTCTGGTGCAGTCTACCTCAGTGTTTCTTAAGGATATTTTTAATACTACGCACCTCTAAACCTGTTTAAATATTCTGGTCTGGACCTATTGTGGATCAGGGAAAATCAGTATCAGCTGATTCCAATACCAGGGACCATTCATGAAGGGAATGGGAAGGAGAAGGGCTCCTCACTGTTGATCCCTCATCTGAGCAGGAGTGACCAAGGAACCCATTTTCAAATTTGGATCTGATCTCATCCTCTTAGTTCTGCTGTGATTAAAACAAACCAACCCAACAAAAGAGCCATTTAAGTTTGGACTTCAGTAAACTCCTGACCTAAAAGGAGCAGGCTGCTTCCTCCTGGAGCAGCATGTGCCAGCAGGGAGCAGGGACTGGGACCAGCCCTTGCTCCTGGGCTTGGTTTGAGGGTCTTGGTCCTGCCAGTGGCCTGAAATCTTTCCCAGCACACCCTTGCTTTGGTAACATTGCCAATGGCAGTGATCACAACTGTGGGAATAGAAGATCCTTTCTCTAAAGGAACATTGGGACCTCGTATTGGGTCTGGCTTTTGCCCGTGGCTGATACTGGTTGGCCCTGTGAGTACCCATGGTGTGCAACACTCGGGTCTCCAAACCTGGGAGCGCGTGTTGCTCCATGGACAAGGCAGTCCATTGCCATGGCTCATGGTGTCCTCTTCCCTCTGCACCGAACGGAGCAGGTGTTTGTACCCAGCACTGTGTGTCAAGACTTCTCTGCTCCTCCTTCCTCCCTGGTGCCCAGGGGGAGGGAAGGTGGGTGCTACCAGCGGGGAAGGTGTCCTGTTTCTCCTTTTTAAAAACAAACAACACTAGTGGTTGCTGCTCGTGGCTGTTCCAGATCACACTCAGCTGTAGAATTGGGAAGAGTGAAAAAACATCACCTGGAAAGCCCAGCTCTCACTGCTGGGAAGTCCCTGCTCAGCCCTCAGCCAACACTTTGGTCTCCGCTGGAAGATCCTCACGCCGGGGGTGCCTCAATCCCTCCTCAGATCTCACTGATTCTGCTCAGAGACCACGAGGGCTCTGTGCAAGTGGAGGCTGCACGTGCCACATGAACCCTCTGGGCTGAGCCTTCCTCAGGGGGAGCTGCTGCTTTTGCTCCAGCCAGATCCTTGCAGGACGAGAATTCCCAGCTCAGTGGGAGCACAGCACTCACTGCTGCTGCTCAGGAGGAGCAGGAGGGAGCAGCAGAGCAGGTGGGGTGGCTGGAGCAGGGCAGCCAGCCCTGGCAGGTGGGGAGCTCACTCTTTCCTTGCATGGTATTTGTTGGAGGGTTGGCTCCTGCCCTTTGTGTGCAGAGAACATCCCACTCGCAGCAGGACAGACTCCTCAGCCTGTCCTGGGCACAACCTGGCACCACCACGTAGCCAGAAATTCACTCTGTGATGAATCAGGAGGAACAAGAAACGGCTCTCTCTGCTCTGCTGAGCTTTCAGTGAGAAAATGTCTGAAGTGTGAGGCTGGGGAGGTTTCTCGGAAAGGTTTCCACATTAACTTCAATTGCCACTTCCTGAATGGCTCTTGCCAATCTGGAACTTCTCTCGCAGGCCAGTCAGCGCTGCAGGGCTTGGCTGCCAGGGGAGGAACGTGTCTGTCTTGGCTGCTTGTAAATACTCTATTGTGTTGTAAAATAGAAGAGCTGAAACATGAACTCTGTGCCAGCACTGGGTTGGGAAAGGTGATGGGAACTAGACCACGCTGCAAGGATGATCCTGAAGCAGCTGTGTGGGTGTGGAAGAGGCTGCTTTTAGGTTGCTAAAGGGTACTCTTAATTTATGGGTAGTTTATCTCTTTCCTCCTAAATTTGTATTATAGCAATGGGACACTTTGCTTAATTTTAGTATGTTGCATATGGGGGGGAGGGGGAATCTCAAGAGTTGCTTCTTGTGTTGCTGAGCTGACTGTGATGAGGGCAAATAGGAAATGAGAGGAGCCAGGAGGGTGCTGAGCCTCTGGTTTAGGGGAGGGAGGGAGGGCCAGGCGAGTTCCCTCTCGCTGTGACACGAAGAGGACCCCACGGTGCCCCGGGCCCTTCGCTGAGAGCAGCAATCCCTGCTGCCAGGACTGGAACCTCTTTAACAAGTCAGAAAGTCAGATATCTTATCTTTGTGCCATAAAACCTCGCTCCCAGGGCTGGGCTGGGAGCTCCCGTGGCCCGGGTGGGGTCGGCTCCCAGCCCGGAGCAGCCGCAGGTGGGCCCTGCCCTGCCCCGGCCCCTCCGACAGCCCCTCGGGGTGTCCTGTGTGAGTGGCCCAGGGAAAGGAACTGGTGAGTGGGTTGGAATCGAGGAGTAGTCACTTTGTGAAATTCAAAGTTAAGAGTAGTTTGGTTATTTGTATGAACTTCATGGGATTTGGCCTTTTTCTTACCTTCTGCTTGGCTCCGTGTTCCCTCTGCTTGGATTCTGTCCGTGAGTGTCGGTGTAACGTGTCCAGCCTCGTTACAAGCATCCCAAGAGTGAAGCCAGTCGTCCAGTTGACTTCTGGAGGAACCTGACTGTTGAAAACCAACTCTAAAGTTACCGTTTTTAGCAAATCTGCTGTCATTAAATGTGTATTTCTTTTTTAAATGAATTTGCTTGTCCTTCTCAGAAGGAAGCACTTATTCTTGCAGTTTGGGCAAATTCACTGCAGCACAATGCAAGCTGTAAGGGGACAGGTAAAGAAATGACTTTTTAAATATTGTATAATAAAGTTAGTATTAACTCCTATGGCGCTGTGATTTTTTTTTTGCCAACAGACTTGCACTCAGCAAAACATTCTGTTCCTGGTGGTGCTTTTTATTCCCAGTCCAGGGGCCAACTGGTGGCATTAAAATAGTCTCTTTTCTCAGCCCTGAAGGTCCCTTGGGAGCAGTGGCTGGAGGGCCTGGGGTATCCTGGCAGCTGGAGAGGAACCATCAGTGCAGGTTAAATGTGGGCACAGATGCTCTGGCTTAGCTGAGCTCCAGCCCCTGGTAAGTCCCAGCAGCACCAGTAAATCTGGAGCTTAGGACTGATTACCTGAAAGCTCCGAGCTGGACTCGGCACCAAAGCTCTGTTAATCCAGATTCTCCCAGAGGAATTCCAGAGTTTCCACCATCTCTGCTTCCAAGGGCTTCTCCTGTAACTGAGCCCCATGAAAACTGAGGGAGAATTTTAGAAAGGCCACCTCTGAATCTGGAAAGGTGAACAGGAGAAGTGTCAACCTTTTGCTTGAGTTTGGGGAATGGTTTTATTCCTGGAGTGTCAGAACTGGTCTGTGTTTGAGGACCTGCACGGATGGGGGGACGGGGCATTGGCTCCATCAAACAGCCCAAGGCAAATGCTCTCTGCTTGCACTTAAATAAGCCACAATTTCAGTTACATGTCAAATGACATTCTGTGAAGTCTTGGGGGGGTTTATTTTCTTTCCCAGTTTATTCTTGCTGCTCCCCCCTTTCCCTCTGCATCTCTAAGGTTCCACAGTACTAATAGGACTGCAGAAACCTCTTGTTTGAATTAAAGGATCAAATATGCCATGATTCTTTTTTCCAAAAAGAAGAAGAAAAAAATTCCCCCTTGATTTAGTGTTTTCATATCTAAGAGCCAAGCAGTGACATGTACAGAAAATATCTTTGAATTCTAAGGAAAAAACCTTGCAGTGTGTCAGAGTATCGAACAATTAGCTGTTTATATTAAAACTCTGCATAAATTATCCAAGAATAACTGTTCATTTTTGGTCTGCTGTCTGTGCAGCACTGAAGGCTGCTTTGCCACACAGAAAGCGAATTGAGTGGTGTTAAGAAACAGACCAAAAAACACATCTGCCAGTTCTAGGTGTGGTGCAGGCAGTGGAACTGATGGGCCAGCTCCTCGTGCCAGGGCCCTGAGCAGGCACGGGGTGAGCACTGGGACAAGGGTTCCCTCTGCCTGAAGCACTGGGGGCTCTGGGATGTGATTCTGTTCTTTCCTGTGCATGGACCCTGCTCTTCCCTCCTCAGAAGGGGGACAAACCCCCAGAGCAGGCAGAGGATCAGCTTCACCCCTGCCCTGTGGGGGAGCTGCTCTAGCCAGGGGTGCACCAGGCACTGTGTTGCCTCCTGTCCTGCCCAGGCCCCTCTGGGGTTATCACATCTTTGGAACTTAAGCCTGGTTTTGTTTCACCAGAGCCAAGATTTCCCTCCTCATGGGAGGTGAGGGGGTTGCTGTATCCCTCCTTAGCTGCCCAGAGGTCCTGCTTGCCTTCCCTTCAGGGCCATCCCTCCTGTGGGATCCCCATGGCCATTTCCACGGGAGCTGCTGCTGTGCCAGCTCCTCGTGGGGCTGCCAACCAGCTGGGAAGGCGCAGCCAAGCAGCTGGGAGAGTCAGTATTTCCTTGCCCGTGGCTCCATCCAGCCCCAGCATGGTTTGCCCTGACAGCCTGCCCTGGCTGCTCCTGCCTCAGCCCTGCTCATGCTTTCCTTGCCCACCCGCTCAGACACCTGTGGAGTTCTGCTCCCTGACTTGTCCTGTGCAATGAGCTGCTACAAAAGTGCTGCTTCTTCACAGGGGTGAGATGAGCCCTCCCTGCCCTCCTTAGCCCTCTCTCCCAGGTTCCAGGGGCTGTTTCCCCAGCCCAGGGCTCGGCCAGGCTGGGAGGGAGATGGTTGAGCAGAGTGTGGTCCTGAGCCCACCTCGTGCCCCTGAATGTGGGGCTGGCCAAGGCACCAGGCTGGCCCTGTGCTGGGCACACTGAGGGGCTCTGCTGGGCTCCAGCTCTCACAGAATCATAGAATCACAGAATCATTTTGGTTGGAAAAGATCCCCAAGATCATCCAGCCCACCCTGTGCCCCATCCCAACCTTGTCCCCCAGCCCAGAGCACTGAGTGCCACATCCAGGCATTCCTTGGGCACCTCCAGGGCTGGGCACTCCAAACCTCCCTGGGCAGCCCCTGCCAAGGCCTGACCACCCTTTCCAGGCACAAATTCCTCCTGATGTCCCCCCTGCCCCTGCCCTGGCCCAGCCTGAGGCCATTCCCTCCCCTCCTGTCTCTGTTCCCTGGGAGCAGAGCCCGACCCCTCCGGGCTCCCCCCTCCTGGCAGGGACTTGCAGAGCCAGAAGGTCCCCCCTGAGCCTCCTTTTCTCCAGGCTGAGCTCCCCCCAGCTCCCTCAGCCCCTCCTGCTGCTCCAGCCCCTTCCCAGCTCCATTCCCTTCCCTGGACACACTCCAGCCCCTCTGTGCCTTTCTCGCAGTGAGAGCCCCAGAACTGGACACAGAACTCAAGGCCTCACCAGTGCCATCTTTTTCTAAGCCTGTCAGGGGTTCCCTGACTGTGAGAATGATGACAAACAAACTGGTATTTTAAGATGTTTTGGAGTTGCTGCTTCTGGCACAGGCTTGTTCTCTGGGGATCCTAAAATACAAAATTAAGCAAAGCCACAAAGCTTGAACTTGCTGTCCCGGGAGGTTTGCTGCCTGCTGGGCTCTCTGGGATGCTGTGGGGAGGCTGCCAGGGCTCAGCCAGCCCTTATTCCTCATCCCTCTTCCAGGCTGCCTGCACAGCTCAGCTCTGGCAACCCCCAAGCCATGTCAGACATGTGGCAGGAAGAAAGAGCTCGTCCTCCTTTGAGCCGAGGACAACTCACCATCCCTTCAGCCAGAGCAGCTGCCTGGTGTTTGGGAGCAGCCCTGATCTCCGATGCTAATTGAGCTCTTGTGGACTTCAGAGAAATTAAACCTTAATTCCTCTTTGCTCTTGTGGTTTCCTGGAGCACAGGGTAATTGCTATTCGAAGTGCTGCCAACACTGCGGTCTCTGAGTAATTGGAGTGAGTGGATCTTGTTCTGATTAGGGCTTGGCTGGGGCTCTGGGGTGAGGAGCGTGTGTGCATCAGCCCCGGGGCTCAGTGGGAAGGAGGGACCGGCTGTGTGGGCAAACCTGAGCCTGAGCCACGCCAGGGCCATCACCCCACCGGCCTGGGAGCTGCAGTCCCTGTCTCTCCCCTGCCTGGATGAGCACGGCCAGCCTTGTGGTCACTTCATCCTGCGCAAGGCTGAGACCTGCTGGGCTTCGGGGCCTCTGCTGCTGCCCAAGGTCAACCCATGACAGCAAAGCCAAGGGATGGCTCACAGGGGTGCTGTGCAGGAGCTCAGAGGGTGCAGGGAGCCCCGGGCCGGGCTGGGTGTGCCGGCTCTCATGGCACACACACACACACACAGTGGTTTTTCTCCGAAGGGAACAGGAAGCGGTGGTGGCAAGAGCTGTTCCTCGCAGCCATCGCGAGTTCAGCAGCCCCAGAGGCCCCCGCGGAGTTTTTGGGGATCCACGACCCTCCTGGTGACTCTGCTGGAGCCTCGCACAGCCCAGAGCCCCCCGAGGGTGGGACAGAGCGCTGGGGCAGCGCTGGGGCTGCACTGGTGGGAAGAGCAGCGTGGGAGAGGTGGGTCGGTCTGCGCCGCCAGAAAGGGGAAGCGGTGAGAGGGTTGAGCTGAGAGCCCTGAGGAGCAAACCAGCCTCATGGCCGCTTCTGCCCCGGGGAGAATCCGCTCCTCGCCCACCTCCAGCAGCTGGAGAAGGAGCCAGGGCTGTGGGATCCAGGCGTGCACAGGGAACCCAGCACAGGGATGCCTCCGGCCCTCGGGGTGAGTCGCTCTCTGCACGAGCTCCATCCCGCAGCAACGGGGCTTCACTCGTCCTCCTCGAGGCCTTGTGAGGAAGCAGCTTGTCCTGAAGCCAAAAGCTGCAGAGCTGGGTTTGTGCAGCCTCCCCCTGCACGGGCTCAAAGGCAAAGCGTGGGCTGGGGGCTCTGAGCTTACAGGGAGCTTTGCTCTGCTGGGAGCGAAGAGGAGGGGATGAGGTTGGGGTTCAACCCCCAGGGTGTCCCCCGTGGCTCGTTCTGGGGCACCCTTTGGGTGCTGCTCTTGGTTCCTGCTGCTGCTGCGTCACAGCTGAAGGTTTGCAAAGGCACCTGGCACTGCCCATGGGGGGGTTTGGGCTGGGCACAGGAGGGGTCCATGCTGGGACCCCCAAATTCCACTCCAGGCTGCCCACTCCAGGGCTGGGCACACACGTTTTCAGGGAGATGGAAGCAGAGGGGATGTGGGGAGGGTTGTGCTGATGACACTTTGGGTTTTGTGGCCAGGTGAGGGAAATGGTTTCTGCCACCTGCCTCTGCACAACACCAGCCCAGCCTGGGCTCCCAGCCAGGAGGTACCTGTGGTTGTTCCCAAATTGGCTGGGCTCTCTGAGGCCACAAGTGTCAGGTGAACAGCTGGGAGGAGGTTTGGGCTGGCTCCAGAGAGCAGCAGCTGCACTGGGGGAAAACTTGACTTCTCGAGCCTAACTGAGGTGTTGGGAGCAAACTTTGGAGCCAGTCTTGGCTGTGGGGCTGGTGCCAGTCGGAGCAGTGGGCTCAGAGACCTCAGGGTGGGCAGTTCGGTCTCTTGGGGCAGTTTGGAGTTAGCTGAGATCACTCCCACCTGCCTCCCTGAGGAGGCCTTGGAGAAGGTCCTTGCCAGAGGACTTGCTGTGAGCTGCAGGAGGATGCTGATGGTGCAGATGGGTGGGATCTCATGCACTCCCTTGCAGAGGCTCTGCCACAGCACTTGAAACCAAGGACAAAGGTGCAAATGTCAAGCCTGTGGTGCTAACTCTTACTCTGCACTGGAGGTGGAGGTGACTCTTGGCCAGGTTCAGGTTCTGCTCCTGCAGAACAGCCTGGAAGGTGGTGATTTGCCATGAACTGACAGCCACGAAGGGAGCAGGGAGGCTTTGGCAGAGGGGAAGGGGGCGGTGGGGTGTTAACAGCTTGTTCTCCGTTCCCATCTGCAAGCCCCGGGCAGCGCCCGGGGGGCCGTGTGTGCTCCAGGGCCACTAATCCCCAGGCCCAGCTGTAGGAAGCCACTGACCCCTCACACAGGTGGGAACGCCAGGGACCAGGAATTTCTCTCTGGCCACAGCTTCCATCAGCTGATACTTCTGACAAAACACTTGGCTCCTGCACTCCCCCCTTGGCAGCCCCTGGGCTGCAGCCCTGCAGCGCTGCCTTAGAGCGCGCCGAGCTCTGCCGTGCTCCTGCCGGCGTCTCCTGCTCGGGGCTGGACCTTGCACGGGGCTCCCAAATGTCAGACTCGCTGCTCAACCACTCCTGGCCATCGTTTTCGAAGCGCTGGAAGAAGAGATGGTCCTTTAAGCGAGGTAAAGGCCTGTGTGTGGGGAGAGTGGCTGAGCTGTGTGTCGGGAGCTGGGCTGCTGCAGCACGGGGGGACAGCCTGTCCTGGGCTGAGCAGGTACCAAAGAACACTGGGGACCCCCAGCAGAGCTTGTTTTGGGGTTCCCCCCTCCTCCTCCCTGCAGGGGACACTGCCTGAGCAGTGGTTAACACTTTTCCTTCCATTCCATCTTCTTTTCAAGGCATACAAATGCCTCCAGGAGCTGGGGAATGGGTTAAATATCAGCCTTCTGGTTTAGTAATAAGTTTGTTTCGTGGCTGGCAGTGAGCTGGAGGTCCCAGTGTTTGCAGACAGCTGTCTCTGCACACTGCCTGGAGAGAGCTTGGGGTCTGAGCAGATGCTGGGGAAAAGATTCCTCTGGTCCTTCAGTGAGGGCTGGCGAGCAGAGCCCCGGCGTTCTGAGCCCAGCTGGAGCTGTGGCCATTTGGGTGGCCCTGGCTGGGCTTCACCGTGTCCCACAGCAGGGGTGGCAAATGGCAGAGGGATGTGGACTGGCCTCATTGCTGCTTGTGGTGCCACGGCTTGGAGAGAGGGAAGGGAGAGCCCTGGCATTTGCAGTCCCAGAGGAGCCAGACACTGCTGCCCTTGCCTGCAAACACTGCTTCAGGTGATGCTTTTGGGTACCTTCACCTGTGGCACTAGAGCTCCTGGCACTCTTTCTCCCTCCATTACTCCCCACTGCCTCCCAGTTCTCTTCTGATGTGGATGTGCAGCAGGTCAAGACCCTTGGAAGGGCATTTCAGAGCAGGAGGGAGGGTCAGGCAGGCTCTGATGTGTGAGGAGCCCCAGGCAGCTCCCCTAAGCCCCAGATGGACACCCCACTGCAGCCTCCCCAGTGCTGTGCCTGCTGGGGTGGTTATGGGCCCGCTGGGAAGGCTCAGGTGGGCTGATTCCTCTAACAGATGAATCAGCCTCACGGTGCTCTCAAGCACTGCCAGCTTTGGAGAGATCTTGTGTAGGATCCACTCCCCTGAGCACGTGCTTGCAGAGCAGTTTGTCCTGCTGGGGCTTGTGCCATGGCCACAAAACTTTGGGGTCTCACTGCAGAGGGAATCAGAGGGGCTGCAAATCCCCCTCAGCCCCACCAAGCCCTTTCAGCTGAGAGCGAGTGGAGAACAGTGCTGGGTCCCTGCTGCTCTGCCCTCTGTGCCCAACAGCCCGGCCCCAGGCACGGAGATAAGGCAGCAGCTCCCTGTACAGTGTGTTACAGTGTGGGACAGCTTATCTCCCCCTCCTCCTGCCCGGCCTGCAGGAGCCAATCCCCACGGCTGCCAGCCCTGGCAGCGAGGGGCCCAGGCCAGCCCAGGGCCTGCTCTTCAGCTGCCTTTGGCACAGGGAGTTCAGCCCTTGCTTTCCCGAGGTTTCCTCCTATAGCTCTGGCCATCCTGCAGCACGGTAGGTGAAGGGCGGCTGCTGCAGGGCCAGCAGGGCAGGGGCACCAGGACATGGAATCACTTTTGCTTCTTGTCTGTGATGGAGTCATTTTTGTTTCTTGACCGTGATGTTCCATGGTTTCCCAAAAGCCTCTTCCCCAACTGCTGGGAAATGCTCAGACATTCTTGTCTTTCCTTCCTCCTGGGATTGTTTCACGGAGCAGAACTGCCCGGTGTCTTTGTCCCAACACATTTGGTGTGGCCCTTCCCTGGTGGGAACGCAGACAGTGTTTGATGTTGGAGGATGTGAGTGGCGTGGTGAGAGCTGTTTCCTCTGATGTGTTCCCTGCCAGCACCAGCCTGGCTCCAGGGTCACTTGGGGACCTGCAACATCCTGCACCTCACTGGGGGCAGGTGAGGACACGACACTGCTGGCACGGCTCGCTCCAGGGCTGGCTGCTCTGGTGCTGTCACCTGCTGTGACACTGTGGGTACATCTCCAGTGACCAGCCTGTCCGAGGGCAATCGGCAGAGGTGGTTGCAGGAGGGAGGGTTTGACTGTAGCTCGGAGTTGGAATTATTAAACCCTCTGTTGGGCTCCCAGTGGCCTTGCACAGTGTTAGAGCCGCGTGGAGCCTTCTGCCCTGAGCCACGGCAGCTCAGCCAGCTGATCCCACTGTCCCCACAGCACCAAAACCCCCGAGACTGCCCCAGACTGTCACATGCAGTGGCCACCTGTCACTGCTTCCTTGCTCCCCACACAGCAGCCCAGAGTCGTCATGTTTCACCCGTGGGAAGCTCTGGCAAAGCGCAGGGACCATCCCGGCCCAGCCAGCCATGCTTCCTCCCCACTCTGCCCTGGGAATTCCTCTGAGGAGGCTGTTCCCTGCAGCAATAACCTTTTATGGTTCCCGGCCAGAGGCGAATTAAGCAACTGCAATACCTAATCTGCTTAATGTTCTCCTAAAGCAAACAGCATTTGTTCTTGAAAGTGTCATTTTGTCATCCCATCTCCAGCCTCAGCTGAGGAAAGGTGACTGCTGCTGTCTGCCAGTGCCTGGGGGGCCGAGGTTCCCCATGCCCTTATCACCATGCTGGACATGGATCCTTCCAAACAGGCCTGAGTGCACATTCCAGGAGACTCGACGGGCTCCGGAGTTTGCCACACTTGCTGATGCGTGGCTGACCACCTTGATGGTGGATACAGGGATGTTCCCAGCCCCCTAGACCTGCCTCCCTGCCCTGCCTCCTGCACGCTGCTCCTTCCTTGCTCATCATCCCACAACCCGATGCCCAGAGATGTTTTCCCCCTCCATCACGCCCTCGTCCAGGCGCCCACACAGCTCAGCTCTGTTCCCGGTGCCAGCCCATCATCCACTGACTGAGGCTGAGATGTGGGAGCCTGGAATTGCCGTGGCTGGTGCTCACACATTGCCTAAAATGGTCTCCCCATGGCTGCAGCCCGTGCCCCGCGTGCCGCTGCCTCGCGGCCACCGCGCTCCCTGGGGCTGATTTATCGCGTGTTGAGCCGACTGTCTGAAGCCTCCGCGGAGGATTTAAGTCCTTTGGTGGGTCTGGAGGGGCTCTGTTGACTGCAGCCTATGCCTTGGCCAAATCCTGAGCCCTGCGTGGCACAGGCAGAGCACAGGGAATGTTTTCCAGGCCTCCAAGGAGCTGACTCTGTTCCAGGGATCCACTTTAGAGCTGCACGGAGCCTGGTGTGAGCCCAGAGTAGCCTTGGCGGGACGGCCGGACCTTGACTGGGAGGAAAAACCTCTTTGTTTTAGCTAAACCTGCAGGCCAAGGCTCTGGCCTCTGTCAGGCCACAGCCCTTGTCAGCCCCAGCAGCCACATTCCTACTTCTCCCAGGGCTCTGCTGCTTTCCCTGAAGGGATGGCAAGAGCAGGGAATCTCCTTTTCCTTCCTTCCTTGGACATGTGTGAGGCTCCTGGACCCCTTTGGACCCTCCCCATCTCCTGGCTGCTTCCCTTGGGTCCATTCTACCTTGGTCTCCACCCCAGCCCGTTTGGAGTCAGTGGCTTTTACTGCCTGCTGACAGTTCTAGGTGCTGTTTCCTACAAGCTCATGCCAAAACCTGTGCTGGTTCAAAGGAGCATTCACTTCAAACTGTTGGGGTTTGATTCTAAGCTGAATCCAGGTGCACCTAAGGGAAGGAAAAGGGGATGTTCAGTAACTTACTAAACCTCTGCCATTTGCAGAGGCGTCTCAGGGACATCCTGGGCAAGAATTTGTCTATTCATTAAAAATGTCTCGTGAAGTAAATTCTACAACCTTACTAGAAAGCCTGTTTCAAATTTTCCCTGCTCTTGTAGCTAGAAAGCCCTTAATTAAAATAGGGCCTTCACGGAGTGTTTTCTTTCTATATTATTTATAGTCCCTCAGTTGCAACCACCACAGACATTTAAACACACCAAACGCTCCTTAGAACAGAAAATCTGGCATATGCAGCTCACAGTGGGATCCAAGGAACAACCTTCCAAACTATCCCTCACGTTTGCTGCCTGTTTTTAGTTGGCACCACGCAATTCCTGGCTGAATTGTGGAGCTTTATAGCCCACAGCAGGATGCAAGATTTCCAAGAGTGTGTTTCTTAACAACGTCTTCCTCACATTAATGTCTTTATACTTGGCTTTCCTGGACTGTGAGGGGTTTCTAGCAGTTTCCTGCTGTTCTTTCCCATTGGATAGATACAGTCACTTGCAGTCTCTTGCTGTTGTTCTCTGCATCTTCAGAGGTCCACCATGGTTCTTCAGCCAACAGCCTGGCTGTTTTCCCTTTGCCTCAGCTGTGTGTATCTCCAAGGAATAAAAAGACCTCCGTGAGTCATGCGATGGTTTGGAGGTTGTGGCTGAGGTTTGCAGCGTGTCTCGCTCCACAGGAATGTGCTTCACTCAGCTGGAAGATCTGTTGTACCATGAAACACATCCAGACCTTGTTTTTGTTTCTCAGTGAGTTATCAGATGGTGTGCACACACTCAGGGTCGCACTCCTGCGTGGGGAGAATCCACAGGAGTGAGTGGCACCAGGAATTCTGTGCTGCTGCCATTGCTCTGCATATTCACTGTTGCCTGTGGTCACTCATGTGCCTGCAATTTGACTCCTAATGGCATCCTTTGTTCCTTAGGGATGCAAATAAAATCTCTGTCAGTATTTTTATTCCCAGATTTCTGCTTTAAAGGTCCATAACGTCAATAACAGCCATCAAAATGTGCTTAACTCTTCTTCTGCAGCACAGGACACCCTACAAGGGTCTGGCTGGGTCGGGGCAAGGCCTGGTTTCTGTCCTTAAACGTGCTGCAGGTCAAGGGATGAGATTTCTGATGCCAGGGAATCCCTGCAGCAGGTTCCCACAGGATCAAGGCTGCTGAGGTCTGGAGAATGCCTGGCACTGCCTGTCTGCCAGGGGTGAGGGAGCAGAGGGCCTGATGTCACCTGTGCAGCTGATTTTCCATCCCTCCCAGCCATCTGGTACCTGCTCTGACCTTCTCTGTCTTGCAGGGTCTGACTGCAAGCCATGCTTACGGGAATTCCCTCAGCACCACAGCCCTGCTTTGGAGTATCCCACCCCCAAAAGCTTCCTCCCCTCCCTGATTGCTGAGGATGACTCTTTCTGCACCAGCATGGCTCAAGAGAAGGCAAGTGTCCTCTGTCCTTCTGTATTCCACGAGGCAGGAGCCAGGGTCAGCAAACCAGGTGGTCAGCTCCATATCCAGAGTGGTTTGTGGTGGAGTAAGGATGGGGAAAGGGATACTTACCCAGACTGTTAAGGAAAACAAGGTTATATGGCCTCTGCTGCTGGGAAAAATCATACTTATGGGCTTTGTATTGGTGTTGGAGAGAATAGGGCACAGAGGCACCCTGAGGTGGCGGAGCTGGGGCAGGCCTGGCTTGCAGGGGCAATATGAGAGGGCTGCTGTTAGAAAGTCTGGTGTGAGAAACCCACCTGCAGGTCTGGCCCTGCTCTGCACCCTGAGTTCTGCATGGGAGGCATCCCCTTGCAGGCTCTCAGGTGGGATTTGTGCTGCCTCTGCAGGAGGACTCGTCTTCCACAGAGCTGGATGTGCCAGCAGTGGACTTGCACAGCAGCACGGAGGATCTCCTCTCAGACTCTGCCCTCCATGGCACCGAGTATTACAAAGACCTGGGACTCCTGAGCCTGCCAATTGCCCAAAGAGCTCCAGAGACTGCAGCACAGCCACAAGAAGGATCCCAGGCTGTCCCTGCTGTTTGCTTACTGGAAGAGAGACCAGGAGCTCTGAGCAAACTGTCTGTGGATGTTGCTTTCTCCAACCCGGTCTCCTGCCCGGCGCGTTACGGCAAGGCCGACTGCTGCTTTCTGAACAAAGGCCACGTGTGCTCCTGTGCTGCGGTGCCAGGGGACAGCACCAGCACTCCTGAGAGTTCTGCAGAGGCAGACAAGGAGCTAGACCTGCAGGAGGCCCAGGATTCCTTCCCCACGCTGGTGAGATCCATGTCCACCTCCCGGAGGCACAGCTGGGAGAGCCCTTTGTCACCCGTGGACTGCAAGCGCAGGTAGGGCAGGACTGCGAGTGGCGTTTGGTGTTTGATATTGGATATACACAGTGCAGTGGTGGTGGGTGAGGCTGGAGCTGCTCCTGGGTGGTCTCCCTCACTTGTCAGCATCTGCCAGAGCAGCTGGACGCCCACTGCTCGTGTTGGGTGGGATGTACAGGAGCGGAGGCTAGAGCAGCAAGAGGATTTAATGTCTCTTTGGCAGTAGGAAGACCCTCTTTTCCTGGTCTTAAGGCCAGGACGAGGATCTCTCATCTGGGGGGAACTCATTTCTGTCTGGAGGGAACCTTGAACAGCATCAGTTGCCCCAGTGATCTCCATCCTCTGGTTCAAAGGGAATTTTTCCCATCACAGAGGGATTAAGAGAGCTCTCTCAAATCCGTTTTCTTCTTGCCTGTGAGTTGCCTTGGTGGGGCCTGTGCCTGCGACGACCACGGTGCCCTCCAGCCCTCTGCCCTCCACGTGGCCACAGAGGAGGTTGTGTTTTGTAGCACGATGCCGAGCTCTGGGAGCAGAGTCAGGCCTGGCACTCCTGCCATCCTCTGCTCCTGCCACAGGAATGCCTCGAGCTCCAGGTTGCTACACGAATGCTTTCCCTGCTGACAAATGTATTGATCTCCCAGCTGACTGGGATTTAGGTGCAAGCCAGCAAGGACTATTTTTATCTCTCCTCCTTATACGGTACCCTAAAATTATCTCAGCCTGAAATCTTGGCAGTTCTTTATCAAGCTCAGACGTTGGTTCTCAGCCCTATTGTTGCCCCATGCGCTGTGGATCATTCACAGTTTATGCTGTAGCAGGCACAGGAGGAGCAGCAGCACGGAGCAGCTGTGGCAGGGACAAGCTCTGTCCCCTGGCTGGGTGATGAAGCACGTGTGAGCATGAGGCCAGGCGAGGGGAATACACCCCACTGTTCCCTAAGCAAACGCTTCCCGAGGCCTGTCTGTGGCAGCAGGAATGAGGTGACAGTGATCTGCAGACAGAACTCATGCAGACACTAAGGTTTTCCACTGAGTTTTGCTCCTGTGCTGCTGGCACTGCAACAGCACTCGGTGTGCAGGACACTGTGGGGCACTGGGGGAGCTGGCCCACCCCAAATTTCCCAGAAAATCATTTCTTTTTGCTTCCCCAAAGCTGGGCCCTGGTGGAAGCGGGACTTACGACACGTGCCACAGTGGCAATGTGATAAACAACATCATCTGCTACTTCTGAACGCCCAGAGGGACTTTCCTGGCGGGGCAGCTGACAGGGCAGCAGCTCTGGGCAGGCAGGACAGGCTGCAGCCTGGGTGGCTGCACAGTCTCAGGGGTTGCTAAGAGATGAGTGTGAGCCGTCCAGCACTAAACACCCCGGGTGACCACGGAGCGGAGGGACTCTCTGATGGCAGCCACAGAAGCTGTTTTGAACAGGCTCAGGACTTGGTGTCGAGGCTGATGCCTCCTGGCATTTCCTTTCCCATGTGCCTGCTGTGGGAGCCTCCTTGCCCCACTTGCACGAGCCCTTTGGGACCGTCCACCCCAGGATGTTGCAGGGGTTGTGGCACACCTGGCACAGTGGGACAGGTCTGCTAAACTGGCTTGTTCCTCTCCCCCATCAGGTTCAGCCTGGATGTCACAGAGATGGGCAGCGACCCTGAGCAGGAGGATGTGGAGAAGAGGAGCCAGTCCTGCCCACAGCCTCACGTGTCCCTCCAGCTGCCCAAAGCGGGGCTGGGAGCCTGGAGCAGGGCTGGCACAGTGATCAAAGTGCAGATAGAGCCGCTGCACCCGGAGCTTGCTGTCAGCCCTGGTGTGCAGGAGGTGGTGAGTGGGGAGCAGGGAGAGCTGGGGGTGCACAAGGCAGCACACACAGGTGGCAGCTGCAGGCTGGGCTCCTTCAGTGCCAGCACTCAACCAGCTATGCCAAGAGGTCTGCAGGAATCTCAGCAAGGATGAGCCTCCTCTGCTCTGGGACAAACTGCTCCGTCTTGGAGGAAAAAGGCCCTGGGAGCTGCCTGAAGCACAGCCCTCTTTTCCCTTAGATCTAGCTGGAACTTCCCTTGCTGCAGCCTGTGCCTGTTGCCTCCTGTCCTGTCGCTGTGCACCTCTAAGAATAGTCTGGCTCCATCTTCTCTATAGTCCTTTGTCAGTTGAAGGCAGGAGTGTCACTCCCCTTACACACTGCTTTCCTCTGGGGAATGCCTTTGGAATCAATTAATATTAGCAGGACAATTGCTACATGTCCTATGAAAGTGAGAAGTGCCTAACAAGGTTCCAGCCACAAGTGGCACTTGCTCCAGTCTCCCTGGAGCCCAGACCTGAGGCCAAAAGACAGCTGGGCCTAATGGTGTCCTGCATCATAACCCAGATAAAACAAGAGGGAAGGGGTGAGGAATCAGCTGTGATGGAGGCTCCCTTGGGGCATAAAGCACCAAAGATGTCCATGACTTTTTACTTCTCCAGGAATGTGTCAGCAGTGGGAAGAGACTGAGGTCCAAGTCTGTCCCATCAGCCTGTGAGACCGTTCCCTCCCCTCAGATACCTCACAGTTTCAACACCTCTTTTCCAGCTGTAGAAGGTTGGTATAGACTGTACCTATGGCATTAAATGAGTTCAAGGTATGATTAAGAAGATAAAAAAACAGAGCTGTATCCTCTGCAAGCCTGGACATCCCCTGCTTTCTATTCCACATGGTCCCAGAAGCTGCTGAAATACAAAGTCAAGCTGACTTTGAGTCTGGCCCTGGCTAAGAGTGCAGTCTAAGCTCAGACATGCCACATAACCCCTCAGTGGCCAGTGTGTGGGTCACTCCCTACTCACACAAGGCCCATTTGTGAGGACTGGCCCAGACCTAAATGTAGAGACTTAAGAGCACAGCCTGGGAAGTGGAGGAGAAGCTGCCTGTCATGGGGAGGGTGTCTCTGGGGGGATCAGCTCCTACCCCCAGGCTGCAAGCAGGGTCCTCTCCAGTTCACATAATACAGACTGGAGAGTGGAGGGGAAACACAGGAAAGTGATGTAGCCTTCACCTCCCTCACAGAAATGTAGAGCAGTCTCTTCCTCCCTTACTGCTCCTGGCATTTCTTCCTCCTCAGTAAAGGCAGAGTGGGAGCCCAGCAAGATTAATGGGAAGCAGTTGCATATCTTGCAATGTGGTGTTCTACAAAGGTAAACCAGGTGCCCTGCTGAGAGCATTTTGTGTTCCAGGTGTTGAACCCCCTGCTCTGGAGGTGCTGGAGAAGGATCATGTGTCCCCAGACCATGTGTAGGTATTGTCAGTTCTGGCTGTTTTGAGAAGAAGGAGATTCTTGAGTGTGTCTGAGCTACACTGGGGAGGCAACAGCAAAGGAGATGCCACTCTGTCTCGGGGCACAGCTGAGCCGTTGGGTGTAAAGCAGTGCCTGAGGCTTTGTGGGATGCAGAATGTCTGTGCAAGGACACTTTCTAATCCCTTGCTTTTTTCTTGCCCCATCCCTGGTAGGTTAAATGTCCAGAAGGTACTTCAGGAACTGAAACATTACCATGGGTGAGTGTGTCTGGGAGAGGGACGTGATGGGGAGGTCACAGGACCCACCTGGCAAAGGACACTTGGTCCCTTCAGGGGCCAATCCCCAGGATACCAGAATCCCTGATTTCTTCCAGTGACAGTGGGGTAGAATGGCAAGGAGAAGGGGCATTTCACATGTCTCTTCTGTAACTCTAAAGATGTTCTCACCCCATCTCCAAAGATGAGATTTTCAGCTGACCCAGGAGTTCTGCTCTTGTGTTTTCTGCTGTGTGTCTGATGCCTTTTCCCTGCCCAGGGCGAAGCAGAGAGCTTGTGTGCAAGAAGGCAGCGACTCTTCCCAGCAGAACCTCACTTGGTTTGAGTTCCTGTCCAACGAGTAAGTGAGACAGAGGGTAACCCACACTCTTCATGTTCCAAGAGAAGACTGATTTCAAGCCCCCTCCATCTAAGCCCTGCTGCCCTGCTAACCCTGAGTGCAGAACACTGGCATTGCAGGGGTTCAGCGAGGACTGGGGCACTGAACAAAACCACAGACAACAGACAGAACTTACACACATAGTTTGAAAGTTCAGCTCCTTATTTGCAAGTGTCTCATTAATAAATGACATGGCTGATGCCAAACCAGATCCTCCAGGAGATGGAAAGCTCAGACTTAGAGTTCTGAAGTAATGCTTTAATGAACTTCATCAGTGATCTCGCTGAGCTGGGCTTGGCCAGTAACCTCCCCTTCGTTAAGATGTTTTTGTTCTATTTCAGAAACGAGGACAGTGGAAAGAGCGAGAAAGCCGAGAAAGGCACGAAGGTGATGCGACGTCTGAGCTCCCTGCGGAGCCGCGTTACCGGATCCTGGCAGAAGGATAAGGTAAGGGACAGACGCTGGATTTGTGGAAGGAATCGTTAAATTCTTCAAGTAGGAAAGGGGATCTGACCCCAGAGTGCAGTTAGTTGGATTGCTTTGGGATGGCTGAGTTGGTGAGCAGATGCACTGTGACCCCTAACGCAGGGCACAGGACAGAGCGATCCCTGACTTCCAGCCCACCTTGCCCCAGGACGTGTTCTGGATGCTCCTGTGCAGAGCAAGAGGAGTGCCTTGGCTGGGTGACTGCCTGGATCACCCTCTGTGGCAGGGAGGAGCCTGCAGAGACACAGCCAAGTGCTGCATCCTGCCCTTTGTCACACCTAGAGTGGACCTAGACTAGAGGGACTCGTCCAAGCCTTGGGAAGGCATTAGGGAAAAGCACTGCCATCCCACTGCACCCAAACCCACCAGCTTCCTGCACACTCCTTTGTACCAGAGGGGAAAGGAACGTGTGGGCAGTGCGAGGTCTGTGACGAGCTGTGTTTTTCTCTCCTTCCAGGGTAAGAGCAAGGAGCAGCCAAAGGAGAGGGAGAAGGACAAAGAGGCAAAGGAGCCAAAAGAGAGGTGGAAAGAGATCAATGGGCACCAGCTTGTGCCAGGGGTTTTCTCCAGTTGCACCAGCTGCTCACTGTGTGCCAAACCTCTTGTGAATAAAAGTGGTCTGCAGTGCCTGAGTGAGTATGGCTGTCACTGCCTGGCTCTGCCCCAGCCTCTGCTCCCGCCTCCCCTCCAGCCCAGCCCGGCCCCTCGCCCGCTAACCCAGCCTCCTGCACTGCCTAACTCAGCCTCCTGCACTGCCTAAACCAGTTCCTGCATTGCCTAACCCAGCCTCCTGCACTGCCTAACCCAGCCTCCTGCACTGCCTAACCCAGCCTCCTGCACTGCCTAACCCA
>JAWWMP010000082.1:3024764-3067675 GCA_035047865.1 Dendrocincla tyrannina
CAGCCTCCTGCACTGCCTAACCCAGCCTCCTGCACTGCCTAACCCAGCCTCCTGCACTGCCTGAACCAGCCTCCTGCCCTGCCTAACCCAGCCTCCTGCACTGCCTGAACCAGCCTCCTGCACTGCCTAAACACAGTCTCCTGCACTGCTTCACTTCTCTGCCTGGCTCAGCTCTACCCCACCACCCCGCTTGGCCTGGCTTGGTCATTTCTCCAAACAGTCTCAATGATCTCTAAATCCTGCCTGGCAATAGTTTACTCTCATTTTCTTTGGCCACTTGACCATTTCCTGCCCCATTCCCCCAAGGAGGGTTCTAGGTCAACTTCTCCTTTACTAATTCTCTTTTTCCACGAAGTTCTGCTTTGCCTGAACAAATATCCCAGCTGCCTTAATGCAGCTGGATATTTGAGGCTGTTTTTCACAGTTGTAGTGATTTTTCAGCTCAGCATCTTCCCTATGCATGGGCAAAGGGATTTCTAGTGCATCCAAAGCTTTATTAACTAACACAAAAGTCAAACAGTGCCTCCCAGGACCTGCATGGATGAGACTGTTGCTTTACAGCTTTGAGTAGTGCCAGTGTGTGCTCCCACTGCAACCCCTGTGGCATGGCTTTAGCTCACAAACCCTGCCCCTCCACTTTGGGGCAGGTACTCAGGGCACTGAAGAGCATTTTAATTCCCACGGGATTGTCTGTGGCAGAGAAAACTTTCTGGAATCAAAAGGATTGCTCTCTTTCTCCATGCTGTACCCTCAAGCAGTACTCGCTCTCCAGTGGGGGTCTCTCAGAGGCTCTTAAGGTCAGTAAAACCTTCTTGGGGCATAAGAGGACTCGCTGACCTGGGACATGTGTGGTGAGAAGTGTATTTTCCCTTCAGGGCAGCAGGAGGGAAATTGAGAAAGGGCACAGACCTGGCTATTAGCTTCATTTTTCAGGCATCACAGCAAAAAGTAGGAAGCAAAGGGCTGAATAAGAGCTTTGTGGAAATGCAGAGAGAACCTAACTATTACGGGAGGAGGCAGAGATATGCCTTGTCATTCCTGTTTGAGGAACCTCCCAGTAGAGGCTCCATTTGCAATCCTGCTTTACAAAATACCTTAACCTGAGAGGATGCAGACAGTCCCAGTGCAGCAAGAGCTTGCAGCCATGCCCCAAGCATGGCTTTGGGAATGTGAGGTTGTTGTCAGTGTGAGTGATTCTCCTGTGGGCAAGTCCTGTTGAGATATGTGGTCTGGAGTTGGAGGCAGCTGTCAAAATGGGAGTGTGGCTCAGCATGTTGTTACCCACCATAAATGTGTGGGAACTGGGCAAGAGTTATAGTGGCTTTTACCTTGTTTCTCAGCCCTTCCATGAGGGACCTGTGTTCTGTCTTGCTGACACTCAGGAGAAAAACCTCAAGCTGGCTGAGGAATTGGTTTGTGTTTGGGACTGTGTGGCACGTCCTCTGGCTCTTGGCTGCTCAGGGATGCACTGCCCAGGCTAACGTGGGCACCAGGACAGCAAGGCTTGTTTTATTCTTTCCTCTGCTTGAACCGAGGCTGAACAATCAGGCAGGGTTTGGTGATGTTCATTAAAATTAATGGCCTGTCTGTGGTGACGTCTGGACTGGGGTTTGTTGTGTGACAGCTGTTGGCCTGAGAGTGCCTATATTTGGATGATGCTGGGCTGAAACCTTTGCAAGCTGCCTCTGAGCTGGTAGCTGCTATCACCAGCTCCCGTTGTTGCAGCTCAGAGCAGTGTGTGGTCTCCTGAGTAGTCCCTGATAGAGCTCCAGGCCACCAGGAGCAAAAAAAAAAAGCAGCAGGCCTGCTTTTCAGAAGTGTGAGCTGCTCTGTCAGGGCTCAGCCTGAGCTGTAGCCTCTGCCAGGATCCGAGGAGATTTGGCTGCTGCTCTTGTTTTCTCGTCATGAACTCACATTTCACCATCTCCACGCCCTGGCCCCCAGCCAGCCCTCGGCCCATCGCTGGTCAGGTGCTGCTGTTGATGTTGTCTCCGTGGTATTTTTAACTGCAGCACCACCACGTGGTACCAGGCAAAACGGGCTCGTGGAAAGCACAAGGAAAGGTGGTTTAAAAAAGGGATGAGATGAAGCTAGGGAGAGGAAGGATGGGGGAATGATTAGGAAGCCTGAGGTGTTTTCACTGTCCAGGAGACACACAAAGTCTGGTGGCTTCCATGGCTGTGATGAACTAGAAGAGTGAGAGCTCTTCTTATTAGAGACAGTGACAGGAGGAGGAATTCTGCTTTTAATTCAGAGCAAAGAACCATTGCTCTGCTAGAAACATGCATGTGAGCTGTGAAGAAGGCAGGCAGCCCGGGTAGCCTGGTACATGGTGTCTTGTTTCTCTCTCTCACCTGATTCCTCCCATCTATCCTTACATCACGTGGCACAGAGTGTCCCAGGGATGGAGGGAAGGAGGTTGTGCTGTGTGTCAAGAGTGTGGACACAGGAGAGTGTCTGCAGCTCACAGATGTGCTGTTGGGAGCCTGGCAGGGATGAAAAACAAGAAGAATGATTGCAGTCCCTGGGATCTCTACAATAGTGGCCACCCAAACTCTGCCATTACATAAACTTTGAGCTGAGAGTCTCTGGGTTTATTGTTCACCTGGAAATGAGAAAGCTCCTTCTGAGCCTCTTCAGTCAAGGGTGGAGAAGGTTCTGTGCCTAAATTAATCCTCTCTTATAAACACGCTTCCAGAGTTTATGCAACAAGAATTAGATGAGTCCCAGGAAAGCCCTGACAGGATGAGAGCTCTCCAAGCAGGCTGTGCCATGGAGGCGAGCCAGGGATATGCTGTGGAATACAGATGGAACCAGGATTGCTTCCCTCCTAGAGACCTGAGCCTGAGCACTGGGGTAGACATGGGTCTTCTGCACCTTCTTTAGTTGACAGTCACAACTCTGTTACTTTATAGGAAAGGCAGAGCCTGGGCCCCTTAGCAGGGTCAGATCAAACATCCTTTTCAAAAAGAAACCTATATTTGTAACCAAAGTTTGCCGGGCTTCAGACAAACCCCTCTTCTTTAAGAGAAGGTGCTCGATTAAATGAATCTTCCTGAACAATACAGGCTGTGCTGGACTGTCCTAGGCTGACCCTTGCTGGCTGCTTCAGTGCACTGGCTGATCTCTAACAGATTGCTGTAACAACGGGTCGCCAGGGCTTGTTTAAGACGTGTTGTGAAAGAGGTTTGGAGAACCATTTCCTTTCTCACAATGGTTAAGTCAGAGGACATGGGTCTGTGCAGTTTGTCAGGCAAACATCCACCCATGGCCAAGGAAAGGCTGGAACAGCTTTTGGTTTGGACTTGAAATTCAGTGTAAAAATTCACCTCTCACTTGGCACTTGTGCCTGTGCAGTTTTGCTTTTAGGATGTCCAGTGCAGCACCAATAAGCTAATATGGGAAGATAGTTTTGGCTTATGATAAGGAGGAGTTACTCGATTTTTCTATCCTGAAATTTCTGCTCGTAGCCCACAGAGAGTCCTGAGAAATCTGAAAAGCAGCAGACAACCTGGAACTTTGTATTTCCGGAGAGAGACACAGCCGCCAAAAAGCTTCTATTTTGAGGGGAAAAAGGAGGTTTGGCTGCTGTAACATGATGACAGTGATAAATGGACTGGGAGTCCCACTTGGAATAAATGATTACTGACAGGATTCCACACAAACAGAGGTGGAAGCAGAGCGGCTGTGTCAGGCTGTGGTTAAGGTGGTTATGAGCCAATGGAGCAGGATCTGAAGCCAGTGTGGAAGAGGCTGCAGCGCTGGTTGCAGAGGAAACACTGACTGAGCCACGGGTCTGCTGACACAGAGCTGGTTCACCCAACTCAAGAGGTTTTAGAAAAGGAAACCAAAGTACACCCCATTCTCAGTACTTCTCCTTTTCTGCTTTTCACTTTCTTTTCATATCTGAGCGGTACTGCCTTCCTTTGGAACATCTCCAAGTGCTGCCCCTTCCATTTCCTGATAAAACCTCAGGATCTTGCACACTCGAGCTGACAAATACATCAGTCTGCAGGTCAGTAATCTACCTGCGACACATTCAGCAAAAAACCTTTTGTTGTCACAGAATTACACAGGATTAAACAGTTGGTGCTCTTCTCCTCTTTGCAGCGCAAGCCTTAGCTCTGAGCTACAGAGTCTCTGAGCTGGCTGCTGTGCCAGATTTTGCACTGATTTTGCGGTGATGCCCCGAGGCACAAGCACAGCACGTCCTCTCCGACGAGCTGCAGTTGGGCAATCTGCAATGCTTTACTGTTATGTTACAGCGAGGCACCGAGTTTGAAGTGCCCGAGGATGGCTCAGTCACCAAGTGACAGCCAGCTGTTTACCCCCAAACCGCTTTATTTAATGATTATTTCCCTGTAGTGCTGACAGGCCCAAATAAACAACTGGGGCCTCATTGTACTCAGTCCTGTGGAGAAGCAGCACAAAAGGGAACATTTTGGAAAAGCTTGCAACTATGAGATGAAGTGAAAAATAAAACCGATTAAACAGGTGGCAGTGTGGAAACCAGAGACCGTATTGGTCCCATGGCAGGATTTCAACACATTTCCAGCCCGAACGGTGGCAGGTTCTTTCAAAGCAGCACAGGAAAGCTGCAGGGTGGATTTTGAGAGGGAAGTTTGCTTTGTAAGTGTGTGTGTTGTGTTTTGAAGCTCAACAGATTTAAAATATGACAAACTTTCGATCAGTACTGTAGATCCTCAGAGAGAAATCAAGGGGTAAGGTTGGGTCCTGAGCTCTTCCCAGTTTTTCTCCCTGCACTGAGTGCTCCAGCAGCCTGGTGCTGGTGCACCAAACCATTGTGGTGTCAGGGAAAAGGGGGTTTTTCCAGGCAGCAGTTTGGTTCTGCAAGTCAGTGCGTGGATCTGCTGATAGTGAAGACAATTCCCCTTGGCTCTTGCACTCGCAGGGTAGGGAAGTCAGTGCCTGCCAACCCACTGGGCACCTCAGCCCTGCATTGGCAGGGCGTCCATAAACACTTCAGTGTGTTAGGATGGTGAATCCCACCAGGCTGGTAATAAGGAATTCTGTATTTCAAGTGCCAGGTGCTGCACACGCACGAGGTACCCTGCTGGAGGTGGCACTGGGGATGCCACATCCCATCTGCTGCCAGCTCTTCGGTCTCTGTGGCTGCCAGGGGGAACCGTGAGCCCTCCCTGTGGAAAAAGCGCCGGCTGGGGGTGGCTGTGCCCTCCCTGACGGTGGCTTTGTGTCCTGTTTGGGGGCAAGTGGTGGGCTGAGAGTGTTCCTGCCCTTGCTGAGGGAAAATGTGGGCTTTGTGTCCTGTTTGGGGGGCAAGTGGTGGGCTGAGAGTGTTCCTACCCTCGCTGAGGGAAAATGTGGGCTTTGTGTCCTCCTTGGGGGGCAAGTGGTGGGCTCTGAATGCTCGTGCCTGAGGGGAGGTGTTGGCTGAAGGTGGTCTTGTGTCCTGCTTGAGGGGCAAGTGGTGGGCTGTGAGTGTTTGTGCCCTCACTGAGGGAAAAATGGGCTGAGGGTGTCTGTGCCCTTGCTGAGGCACCTGTGTGGGCTGGGGGACACTCTGTGTGCCCTCCCTAAAGGAAGGGGCTATGGGGAGGAAAAAGTGTGGGCTCAGGGTGGTCGTGTGCCCTCCCTCAGGGAAGGCACAGCCAAAGGGTCAATGCCTTCTCTGAGGGGATGGTGCAGGCCGAAGGCAGCCATTTACCCACCCTGATGGTAAAACATGGGCTGTGGGTGCCCATGAACCCTCCTTGAGGTTAAAGCGTGGGTCTGCAGGGATTGTGTGCTCTCCCTGAGGGAAGGTGTGTGCTAAGGGGGCTGTGAGCCCTTCATGAGGGGAAAACACGGGCTGGGGTGGTCGTGCCCTCCCTGAGGGGAAGGAGCCGGCTATGGATGGCCATGTACCCTCCATAAGGAAAAAGTGTGGGCTCAGGGTGGTCGTGCCCTCCCTGAGAGCAAAATGCAGGCTGGGAAAGCGTCTGTGTGCCCACCCTGAGGAAGAAGAGCATGGTTGGGATGCTCATGTGCTTCCTGAAGAAAAAGCACAGGTCAGGGAAGGTGTGTGCTAAGGGGGCTGTGAGCCCTCCCTGGGGAAGAAGTGTGGGATTGGGGTGCTCCTGCTCTCCTTGAGGAGAAAGCGTGGGTCGGGGTGGGCAGCGTGCCCTCCCTCAGGGAATGTGTTGGCCAAGGGTGGCCGTGAGCCCTTCATGAGGGAAAAGCGTGGGCTCGGGGTGGTCGTGCCCTCCCTGAGGGGAATGCACAGGCCAGGGGTGGCCATTTGTTCTCACTGAGGGGAAGGTGTGGGCTCGGGGTGGTCATGCCCTCCCTGAGGGAAAAGCGTGGTCTGGGGTGGTCGTTCCCTCCCTGAGGGGTAGGAACAGGTTATGTGTGGCCATGTTCCTTCCCTGAGGAAAAAGCGTGGGCTCAGGGTGGTCAGTGCCCTCCCTGAGGGGAAAACACGGTCTGTGGGCGCCCATGAACCTTCCCTGAGGAAGAAGTGTGGGACTGGGGTCCCTGAGGGAAGGTGTGGGCTGAGCATGGCCGTAAGCCCTTCACGAGGGCAAAACACAGGCTAGGGTGGCCATGCCCTCCGTGAGGGGAAGGAACAGGTTATGGGTGCCCTCCATGAGGAAAAAGCGTGGGCTCGGAGCGGTCAATTCCCTGCCTGAGGGGAATGCACGGGCTGTGTGTGCCCATGTGCCCTCCCTGAGGAAACAGCGTGGTCTGGGGTGGTCGTGCCCTCCCTGAGGGAACAGTGCCGGCTGTGTGTTCCCGTGTGCCCTCACTGAGGGAACAGTGCAGTCTCCGGGTGCCCTCTCTAAGGGAACAGTGAAGGTTTCGTGTGCCCTCACTGAGGGAAAATCGTGGTCTGGGGTGCCCGTGTGCCCTCCCTGAAGAGAACAGTGCAGGCGGTGTGTGCCCGTGCAGCCTCCCTAAGGGAAAAGCGTGGTCTGAGGTGCCCGTGTGCCTTCACTGAGGGAAAATCGTGGTCTGGGGCGGTCGTGCCCTCCCTGAGGGAACAGCGGGCACTGTGGATGCCCGTGTGCCCTTCCTGAGGGAACAGTGCAGCCTCCGTGTGCCCACTCTGCCTCCTGAGGGCACAGTGCAGGTTTCGTGCGGCCTCTCAGAGGGAGCGGTGCCGGCTGGTGGTGCTCGCTCCCCCTCCCCGAGGGAGCGGTGCCGGCCGCGGTGCCCGCTCTCCCTCCCCGAGGGAGCGGTGCCGGCTGTGGTGCCCTCCCCGAGGGAGCGGTGCCGGCTGTGGTGCCCGCTCGCCCTCCCCGAGGGAGCGGTGCCGGCCGTGTGTGCCCTCCCAGAGGGAGCGGTGCCACCTATGTGTGCCCTCCCCGAAGGAGCGGTGCTGGCTGTGCCCGCTCTCCCTCCCCGAGGGAGCGGTGCCGGCCGCGGTGCCCGCTCTCCCTCCCCGAAGGAGCGGTGCCCGCTCTCCCTCCCCGAGGCAGCGGTGCCGGCCGCGGTGCCCGCGCTCCCTCCCCGAAGGAGCGGTGCCGGCCGCGGTGCCCGCGCTCCCTCCCCGAGGCAGCGGTGCCGGCCGCGGTGCCGGCCGCGGTGCCCGCGCTCCCTCCCCGCCCGCTGTCCCGGGTCCCTCCCCGGCCGCCCGGCCCGCGCAGGCGCCCCGTCCCCTCGGCCGCGTTCCCTTCCGGGACACCGGGGCGCTTCCTGTTGCTGCTGCGGCGGCGGCTCCTCCCGGCACCGAGCGGGACCCCGCGGCTCCCCGGCCAGGCCGGTAAGACACCGGGCTGGCAGCGCCCCCGCCGGCCCCGGACCCCTCGGCTCCCCTCGGCTCCCCTCGGCCCCGGGTCCCCCCGGCCCCTCCGCCCGGCCGAGCCCCGCGGGACCGCCCGGCCTCAGCCCCGGTCTCGGCCCCGGCCCCCCTGAGGGGCTGAGCGGCCCGGTGGGCCCGGGGTGAGGCCGCGGTGTCGGCGGGTTGTCCTGCGCTTTGTGGCGCTGCCGCAGGTTTTACAGCCGCCCCCACCTTTGCGGAACAGCCGGTGTTTGTTTGTTTGCTTGTTTGATTGTTTGTTTGTTTGCGTGAGGAACCTCCTTGAGGGCCTGACGGAGGAGTAGAATGGTCTCTGCGCTAGGGGGGCGAGTGGCGGCAACCCTGGTGTGAAATTGGATATGTTTTGGCCACAGTTTTGAGCCTGAGCATCCTTGCGACCATTAAATCCGGCATCTCGCTCCTCTCGGTGCTCACACACATATTGCTGTGCTGGTGCTGCGAGCACCGGGACAAAGCACCTTAAATGTGTTAAGGGAGGGGAAAAATGGTGAAAACTTCTTCTTATGCACGGTTTCGATGGCTGACCCGTTTTAAATGTTCCACAGGCCTGGCAGCTGAGGGAGAGGAGCGGGAGATGGTATCAGCTTAGCTCCTGCGTGTGGGAAAGGGAACCCGGCAGAGATGGGGTTGGAAAAGGAGGTGGGAAACGGGGCGGTGGGAACAAATAACTCTGAATGTTTCCTTGGTGTTGCTGCTTTAATAAATAAGCATAATTTCTGAATATTGCTTGAAGGTTTTGTGTGTCATCTGTGTGTTTCCAAGGGAAGAAGTGGCTGCTTCTCGGTTCCTTCTTACTCCACTCTTTAGAAAGTTCTGTAGGTGATTTTTTTAATTGGCACGTTTTGTTTGAGTTTATAAAATTACAAATGACGGTTTCTCTTTTGGAAAAAACACCCCAAAATATGGCTCTCAAACAGGAGCCATCGGACATTGTGTGTTGTAGTTCCACCTACTGTTTACCTATGAAATATTTTAAATACCTTTTATGATTGTCATAGTTGCTGCTTCAGTTCTGTAGTGCTCCTGTGCAGTGGGGGAAGGGTTCAGAATGAGAGAACTGAATCGGGACTGACACTGTTTTAGGATAATGTGCAAATTTTACTTGGCGTTGTTTGAAAAACAGAAACATCAGTTGTTTATGTGTTTTTGTGAAGAAAACCCCGTGGCAACTAGAATTTTCAGTGCTGGGAATAACACAGCCCCTGTCCCCAAATCTTTTGCTGATATTTTGACAAGAAAACCAGATACAGTGAGAAAGTAATTGTAGGTTGTTTTGGAGACAAAGAGGAATGCTCTGACAGGGAGGCTGAAACTTGATAATTTAGTGCTGTTGCTCTCTGGCGGGGACTGTCTCTGTTGCAGAATGTGAAGTATCTCGTCTCCCTGAACCCTTCCAGGTTTTGGTTTCTGCCTCTGCGTAATTAGGCAAGTGAGAAAACAAGTAAACAGCGGCCACCAGAGCCACTAGGACAAAGTTAAATCTGCTCCGAGTTCCTAAAGATACCTGACCTGGATTTACCCAGCGCAGAAACTTCCTCATGTTCGGCTGAGACTCCTCCTCTTTCCTGAGAGGATCTGTCACAGAGTCACTCTGCTTTTTCTGGAATGCTGTAGAGCTTCAGAACGTTTCTCAGCTCTTGGTCCTGTGTATCTCTGGGTATAAAATCAGATTTTATATCCTGGATTAATAATTTATGCACAAGTTGTTTCCTTTGTCAGTTCAAGAGGGAGGAGTGCCTTGTGTGGTGTAAGGGCAAGGAAAGAGGGAAGAGATTCTCTTTGATCCCTGAAGCACTGCACACTTGAAAACAGGAAAACTACTAATTTCCAAAGAAAACTGTTTTGTCTTTGGCTCTCCTCTGCTGGTTGGATTTAATAGGTGATGAATATATCCTTAGCATTAAACCAGTGCTTGAACTGCTTTTATCACTAGAATCACTTGTTACAAGGTGTCCCTGCCTGACCTTAGCTGCTTTAAAGTGAGTTTTTTCAATCTGTCATTTACAAAACACACACCAAAAAAAATTCCTTGAGGAAAAAAAAATCAATAGTTCAATTTTAGATTAAGCACAGAGTTCTTGTGTGTTAGTTGTTTGCAAATGGCCTTTTAAGAGTTATTTTATTGGGCAGCACCGTTCCAGACCAAAGGTCAGGGTCATACTGCTCATAATGTCTGGTGAGTCATAGATTTGTCCTGGAATCCAATTCTGGGAGACATTTATAGGACATTGGCAGTGTCTGATCCCCTGGAAGGTATTCCAGCTGGGGGAGAAAATGAATTTGCCTGCTCCTTTCCAGCCTGGTTCATTGCCCTCTCACATACTGTGAATGGGGTGATGCGTTTGGGTGGTGTCCAGTAAAATCTTCTAAGTTGTTAATTAGTTTCTGTGAGCCTTTGGGAAACCATCTCATTAATAAGAGAAGGTTTTTTGTTATTCCAGCTATTAAATTCATTACTCTCAATCATTAACAGGATCTTTTATGATGTGTATGAGCCTTTTACTCTTAAATATGTCTTTGCTGGCTGAGGCCCCTGTTTCAGTTGCTCTGTCATTAGATCATTGCTGGCACTGGCCCCTGCAAAATGCTTCAGAGAGAGTGACAATTCCTGTAGTAAGCAGATCTGGGATAATGTGATGCTCCCAAAATTCTCAGCCTTAATTCCAGAACTGTTGATTAAAGCCCAGACACAGCCATGGTGGGTTTGCTCAGCCCTGGGGTCTCAGTTGCTCTTGTACCTTTAGCTCTGGGAGTGGTGCTGTTCCCACCAGTCGAGGTGACCCAAATCCTTGGACCCTCGTGGTGTGTTGGCTCCATACCTGGTGTTCTCAGCACTGTGGCCTTTCTGGGTAGAAATGAAATCCTTCAGAGAATCTGCTTTTCCCTTCCAGATTAGTCTTCCTGTAGTTCCAGTGGGTGATTGAGGGAGCAAAGTCAGGGAAGAGCCTGGCTGCACTCCATGGAGTTTTTCTCTCTGCCTTTCTCAGGAATCCCTTCTGTGCCTCTCCAGTTTGGGAAGAGATGCTGACAGAACTATCCATTTAATTCTTGTACCTTCCCAAATTCTTGATCTGAATAAGACCAAATGCTGCCAGTTGCTGATGGTACATGCCAAAATATTTTTCTTTGTCAGTTTTGAGTTTGCTGGTGCTGCTTTTCTTTGGATGGCAGGAGAGGGTAGAGTTTTGTTGTTTTATACCCCTGTTAGAGATCTGTCATTTCTATACACCCTCAGCAACCCTTCATGTTCTTAAACATCAGCCTCCATGTGTGCAGGTTCCTGTCACTTCTTTGCTGTCCCCTGTCCCTCGTTCTTCTTTTCACTGTTTCTTGACCTCTGCAGTTCTCTAATACCCTGTTCAGAGAGGCTGACTAAGAATGCAGAACAATAACAATAAAGAACATACAGATCTTACATGCACAAAAAGGAATCCACATTCACTAGTCTTCAAAAGCTCGTCCTCATCCTGAACTGGGGTGTCCTTCCTTCAGCAGTGACTGCAAAAGTGTGTTGCAGGGGGGAAGATGGAGCATGTCTTAAAAAATGAAGTGTGCCTGTGAAACAGTCTGATTCTTCTGTCAGGTTTCAGAATTCTCTTATGTGGGCAAAAATAATGCCCCTTGCAAATCAGTAAGTAAGTGCATTTCAAAGAGCCTCATGGGTAATCAAGTCCTTGCATTCAGCTGCAGTTTTCTGTGGCTTTTCCTGTAGCCTTTGCCTGTTTTCTAGTATGTTCTCTCCTGTTGTGTAAAGAATCTTTCAGCAGCATAGGAAAGTCATACACAGCTCTATCAGATATGTCAGCTGATTAAGTGAAAAATGCCTACTGAGAGCACTGTAAGTTGTTATCTTTAACTGAGCAAGTGCTTGGTTTTGAAATTGAAACCCATTTTTAAGTGAGATCCCTTTTACAGGTACCTTAACAAGGTACCCAAGCTTTTGAAGTGCAATTGGTCCTCCTAATCTGTGACAGGAAAACAATTACTGAATGTAATCACTGAAGATGGGTAAATGCCAGGGAATACAGATGTCTAGTTGAAGTGTGATAAGATGTCTAAGGATGACCATATTACAGAATTCTAGATGAATGCAGTGGATTCCAGGACAGTTTTAGCCAGTGAATAATTCTGATACGTTTTTCTCATGCATTTGCAGAGGCATGTACATTGGAAAGGAGATGTAGTGCCTTTTAGTTTGTTGTGTGGAGTGTGGTCATGGTAGGAAGAAGTGGAAAGTAGTAGAGAGAAGTTGTGGGAGATGATTGTTTTTGTGGATTTTTTTTGTGAGCAGAACTTTGCACTTTATTTCCCTCACTCGAAGAAGTTGCATAATGTGTAAGCATCTTGCAGGTCTGTGCACTCAGTCTTTCAGTTCTGTTTTTATATCTTTATTAATTTATTTGTGTTTAAGTATTTTGTTCCTGTTCTCAGACTTTTGCTGAAATTATGGAAACACAAGTGAGCATTTCTCTGGGTTAGCCAGGAGCCTTAAAGCAGATCCCCAGTCCTGGCGCCAGGCAGAGGGGATGGTTCTGAAGAGGCCTTAAATAATTTTTCCTCTGTGCTTTAAACATAAACAAGCTTTTCTCTAGCAGGTGTGTTGTTCATCTGCCCAGTTCTGTTCATTTTCTCTTTTAACAGCCATGCCTGAAATATATGGGAAGACACAGATCCTGATGTCCTTTACTGGGTTTCTGTGTCCTGCTTTGCTTTTTGTGAAGGATCTTGATTCAGAGATGGGCTGTGGAAAATATTTGACACTATCAGTTGCCATCTTGGTTTCTCAAGCAGTAGTTATCAAAAGGAAGAATAGGGCTTGGATTTTACTCTACTGTTAAGGGGTTTATGGCTTTGGTGCCTGAATGTGGCAAGTTTCTTTATGAAGCTGGAAGAGTGGCAATGCTGTGGTGCTGGCAATGCTCTGATGATCTTGGGCTGTGTTTTGATCTTTAATTCACTGGAGTTACCTCAGCTCCCAGCAATACTCCGTGCAGGAAGGCAGCTATTCCTGTGGAGCCAAAGAAATTGCTGCCTTCCTGAATGGTGCCAATTTTGAATGGAGAGACATGGCAAAAGAACCTTTGTAAGGATGAGGAAGGCTGTGCTCTGAGTGCAGGTCAGGCAGAAACCTGCTCCTGCATCCCAGAGTGGCTCTTTGTGCCTGCATGTGTGAATTGCCCTGGCAGGGATGAACTCAAGTATTTGGTGTAAAATCAAGACCAGAACAAGCACAACAAGGATGCTTGTCAAAACACCTGAGCTTACTCTGCATCTCTTCCAAACTGAGATCCTTTATGTGTCACTTTTCCTTTCCTTAGTGGGAATGACAAGGATAATTAGGATAATTAAGACTTTTTCTGTGTGTGTTTCAGATTGTGCAGTGAATGTCCATAAGAACTGCAGGAGTTTGCTGGCTGAATGCAGCAGCATCAGACCCAAGGTGGGCTTTAACATTTGTTCTTCTTTTATAATGACAAGGCTTGACACAGTAATTTTAATTTATGTTGGTGGTTTAATTTACATCAGTACAGGATCTTGCCCTACATCTTCAAGGCATCGAGTAGTTATTAACTTGTCATTATAGTAATTAATGGTAGTGTATGTGGGGAAAATAAAGTGAAACATTTTATTGCTGTACTGAAAATTACTTACCTTGTGCCTCAGAACTGTGACTAACCCTTATAAGAATGCTCAAACCCATCACTTTTTTGGGGACATAATTGAATTATATGGTACATTTGAGTTTTGTGCCACTGTGTTTTAATAGGTTGTGGCATCTCAAAGCTGTGAGGGGAGTTTGGTTATAACAGTTGCATGTTATTTCTAAGCTGGGCAATGCAGAAGAAGTGATTTCATTTGTGAACTGTGATGAACTTTGCCTTGCTAAGCAGTTCATTTTTCATCTGTGTCACCACGGTGCCTGTGATTGCATGTAAGGTCACAGGTTGGTTTCAGAGAGATCTCTATCTGCCAGGGTCTTTTATTCTGGTATTGGTTTTGAAAATCATTTCCTCCTCCTTATAACTAATAATACTTGAGGGAGTTTTAGTTTGGTTTAACCTGCAAGTGTTGATGATTTCAGAGACTGATAGCAGGTTAGGGAGTACTGTGAGGGGGGAAAGAGGGAGCAGAGCAGCTCAGACCTGAGCAATTAGAGGTTAGAGGAAGTGCTTTCAGCCATTGGTGATATAGAATGTAACTCTTTTGAGGGTAGAAATGTTCTTGTGGGGGTTTTGATATATAATTTGAAACATCTCAGGGCATTGTGCCTTTTGCTTTTAAACCCAAAGATTCTCTTGCTCTGATGCTTTCATTTCCACTCTTCACCATCACCCAAACTTGCATGGCTGAATCAGCCCTGCCAAACTCCTCCTGAAGAGAGCAGAGAGGCAGGGGTGGCACCAAGTGGGGTGAGGAATGAAGAGAGAAAGGAGGACCCCAAAGGGAAGCTCCCCAAAAGCCATTTATCACAGACTGTGTTACTTATTTAATTGTATCAGAATGGGTTTTAATGTGCAAGAAGGAGAAAGTTGTACAGGTTACCAGAGATAACCTTTTGAAATGGCAATTTGAAATGGACAGTCTGAATTTTTATCAAAACTGGCTGGGTTAGGTTAGTCAGTATTGCTGTAAAATAAACAGCAGCAAAACGTGGGTGAAGACTGTCAACATAAAGGTCTGCTTTCATCTAATAAATGAACTATCATAGCTTTAATTCAGCTGTAGCTTCATTTTTTGGTTCTATTGCAGCCTGATTTATACCTCATGGGATTTTTACACAGTGTTCATGTCTATCTGCCATTCTTCAGGCACATGAGAAAAATCAAAGCTGCTACTGTGTTAAATCTTCTGTATTTTCAGAGTCCAGCTTCACTTTCAGTTAGTGCTATAGGATAGAAAAGATGTGATTCATTTTGGACTGAAAGTTTGGTCTGTATGTGTAAGAATATTGTCTTTTTTCCTATAGCAGAAAGATTTGCAGCACAGACCTTCTGGATCTCCACAAAGTTCGCCCCAGTGCATTTCCCCAGGTTTGTACTAAAGAATGATTTCTGTGCTCAAGGCTTATCTGTTTGATTGTATTTTTTCTTTAATATGTTTTAAAGGCTATACACAGTGTGTTATTGAAGTATAGAGAAGGTCTCTTTTAATAAGATGGCTTCATTTTTTTTTCTATTGGGAATGGCTTAGAGGCTCCTGGCAATCTCCTGTGTGTTTTTATCTCTTTATCTTTTTATTTTTCTTTATACCTTCTTGCTGTGTAACCTCAAAATATCATGGTGAAAAGGGATCAATAAGCTCGTTTTTCATTGATTGTCTATTCTCTGGCCTCTGAAAAGACTAGAACTGTGAACTTTGTTTTACATCAGATTTTCATAATTGTCTATTTAAAACTTGCCTGCAGCTAGTGGTTGCTAGAAATCTCTAAGACAAGCTAGCACTAATGGTCTGAACATAAATCTTTGTTGAAACAAAGTAGGAAAAAAGGATCTGGGAGGGAAAAAAAACCAAGAAGAAAGAAAAGGTCTGTTGCAGACTTTGAAATACCTTTTTGCTCCTGGAAAAGAGCACCCCGGTTGCAGGTGTATTAAATGGCATTTTAATTTGTAGATGTTACAAGGTCTGCATTAAGAGAACAGACTTTTTGCTCTAAGGTGGTTGCGTGTAACTAGAGCAGATCTGTTTTCTTCGTGGAGTGATGGACAGCTGTCAGAACTCAGCAGACAGGGGAGTCTGAGCATTGCTCTGCATGATTTGGGTTTTTTCAGGTGCATTTTCATTTACATTACAAGGTGGCTTCTTCAAGAAACAATTCTTCCCAAGAGGCAGTGCAGGAACAATTGGTTTAAGGAGCTAAGTGGCTGTTTGCCTTGCCAAGAAGGGGTTTGTGCATTTAGGAGACAGTGCAGAGGCTAAAATAGGACAAGGGCATAATGAAATGGGCGAAGTTGTCTGTAGGGCTGCTGGGAGGGCAGCTCTGTGGTACCACAGCCTGCTCTGGGCAGGGGAACAGCGATCAATGAGGGCTCTCAGCAGTGTGCAGACACTGCTAATTGAACTCAGAAAATGGCTTTTTCTCAGGGCACACTCTGCCAGGCAGCCAGCACTCATTTTCCATAGTCAAAGGCAGAGGCTGGAAGTTAAAGGAACAGCTAATAGCCTGGGCATTTTATGTTCTTACCCACAGCATAACCCTGCACGCTGCAGTGCCCAGCAAAAAACCCCCAAAGATATTGGATCAATGTGAAAGAGAAATTAATTTTAAGAAAGGTATAAACTGTGTTGCGTGTGCCCCATCCCTCTCCCCACGTTTTGCCTCTGGAGATTTTTGGGTTTGGCCTGTCGTTGTGGAACAGAACTTTTTGTTCCTGGCTTGTGGAGCACAGTGAGAGAACCTGATGGCCAGTGATTGCAGCACTTCCCCAAGTGGAAATGGGAGGACGTTGGTTACTAAGCCTTTGTTTAAGAAATTTGCCTTGACAAATCATGCTGGTGTCTAATTAGTCTGCTCTTTGGAGGTGAGGGAAAGGACTCAGTTTACCCAGTTTGTTGTAGACTGAGAATGTGCTCTGTGTGTCGCCAGGAGATTTCAAAGCCAAGGTTTTGGGAAGGGTATTTCCAGCAGGAAGAGATGTGATAATATAATTTCTGTTAAATGTCATTGATGAAACCTCCTCTGCAGCCCTAAAACAATTCTTGTGTCAGTGAAGATGAAAGGAGAGACAAGCAGACCTCATGAGATACGAAAAAATGTGGAAAAACCTGTTTCATGAAAAGAACCACAAATACCTTGGTTTAACTGTGCTTCACTGAGCAAGGCAGGGTGGAGGGAGAGAGAATTACCAGTGGAGGGACACTGAGGAGTGCAGCCTGAAAGGGGAACTGTTGGGGATGGATGGACACCAGTGTTTACTAGAAAAACTGTAAATTGGTGATGCATAAACCTTGGCTGGGAACTGGAGACCCCTTGAGCTGTGGGAGCAGCAGCCTCCCTGACACTGGGCTGTGACAGGAGCTTGGGCTGTGCCTGCAGTGGCAGAGCCCTGGGCTCAAGGATCCAGGAGATCTCTCCCACTCCCATGTCCTTAAAAGCACTTTGAAGAAAGGGCAGCTGCAGACCTTGCCAGGGATCAGTTCTAAAGATTGGCTGAGTCTTTGACTTCCCTGAAGTTCCTTTCTTAAAAGGATGTATTTTGTCTCCTGGTGCTTATCATTCATTACAGACATTAGTACTAAATAATTGTATCCATTTTTTATAAATCTATTACAGGCTTCCATGTATTGTGTAATAGTGATTAAAGTTTCAAATATCTTTCCAGTTCACAGTCTGCCTAGATTTAAAAAGCATTAAAAAGCTGCAGTATTAAAATTAAATTTAGCTCTGGTATCTATTATGTGCAGTGTGTGTGCATGCAGATATAAATCACTGTGAGCAATAAGCATTGCAAAGAACTTGTGGTTTTTCTGTGATCTCTGATTTTTCCTTGTTTGCCATGAAATGTTCTCTGCCCTTATACGGTGGGGTGTGAATAATTGTGTGTAGGTTCTGGTGTTTTACTAAAGGAGAAGATACTTTGCAATTTCCACACTAAATGGGCACAGTAGGGACCAATTTCCTGCACTTCAGACCTGCTGATTTAGCCAATACAGTAAGTTAAGTGGCAGCTTTACATTTCTAGAAGGATCACAGGTAGTATAAAAACAGAGCATCTCTGGGGCCACTTTACTGTGCCAAGTCTGAGGGCAGCCAGTGGTGAGCATGGGGAATACAAATTCAAAAAGCAGCGGCAGGAGCAATGCCATTCCAGCTCACCCCGAGCTGTCTTTTTGTGGTTCCTTTTCACGAAAATGGAATGAGAATGTTTTTTTGGACAACGAGCTCTTGACATCGAAGATCCTGTCGGTGCTGCGGCCGCACTCGGAGCGCGGGCTGAGGGCAGGCGAGCTGCAGTGCCCGCCTCACTTTCTGAGCACCAATTCCATTTTTGCCTCCTTAGCCACGTCCCTGAAGGAGCAGCCCCGCAGTCTCCTCCTGGGGCCGGATGGCACCCCAGCTCTGTCCCGCAACCTCGGCATGACTATCGCCCAGAGGGGGAACTCTCAGCCTTCCCTCAGCGCTGCTGGAGCTGTTAGCAAATTTGGGTAAGTGAACTGCTTCTCTTCTAGTCCCCTGCCTTCAGCTGCTCTCCCCTTCCCCCAGTGGGGGAAGAAAAACTGCAGAATGTTGGGTTTCAAGCTCAAAAGGGTTTTATTGAGTTTTTAATGCTGGAAGTTATTTCCCTGAACAATATGCTTTTTTTTGTTTAAATCACCTTATCTTGAGTCCCTCTGTCCTGTGTCACAGAAGGTATCCTATAAATAGGGTGGTATTTGAGTATCTCTGTCCACATCGTGGTTTTCATGGGTATATTTGTCTTGAGAACTGTTGTGAAATTCAGTGTTCTCCTCTGAGTTGAGCTCTTCTGGGTTGTGCTGGTGCTGACTGGTGTAGGAGACAGCAGTGTTTTGAACTGCAGAATACCTTGATTAAAATACTGGACAAACTCAAAGCTAACAGCTGTTTTAAGCAGCTGTTTACTCTCCCTGTACTCCCTTCCCGGTGGAAGTGAGTGCCCTTTGTACTCTGAACTGTGGCTTGTCACCAGGTGATGTCCTTTTAAACTGGCATACCAGTAGTTACAAACTTTGCTGATGCTGCTCTAATTAAATTGTAATATTTCACTGGTGGAGTTGCTAAATTGATGTAACTGTTTAAAGAGTGGAGTGATACCTTTATTTATTCACTGTAAGATAATTGCACTATAGTTTAGGAAAAGGGCTTGTTAAAGTAATTGGATTGTTTTTAGTGGGCTTTTTTTTGTCAAGTAACTTAAACAATGTGAGTGTTCCATATTGATCCCTTGGTCTAATTTCTTTGGCCATTTAGACTGATTTCAGGAGACATGGATGAAGGGGATTCAGGCTTTATAAAATTTAAGCAGACTTCAGATGACGTTGTCTCGCTTGCACCTTCAACAGCAGACTCCATTTTTCTGGAAGGTATGGAATTTCTGTGCTTTTCAGGGTTGTTATGCAACTTCTTACATGGTTTTAAAGCAGCACTGAGACGTTTTTACTCTTCTTGTTGATGTTAATGATGGTAATGAAGGATGTGGTGAGAAACAGTTTAATAATAATCGAAATTAAATGTGCTTTTGGTCTAGATGCATATTCTGTGTCCCTCCGGAGTGAAATAGAAACAGATGCTCATGAGTTTGAGGCAGAGTCTTGGAGTGTTGCAGTGGAACAGGCTTATGCAAACAGACACAAAAACGTTAAAAAAAGGCAAGATGTCATTTATGGTAAGAGCATTTGTTGTTCTTAAAACTTTTTCTATTTCACAGTGCCACTGCTGTGAAACAAACCAGAAGTCATGTTTATGGGCTCCACTTTTGACTTGTGCTTGAAAACTCAAATCGAGTGAAGGTTTTCAGGTCTCTTACCTGTCTTTGTGTGCACAATTCCTTCTGTGAAAGCTTTGAAGCAAGCCCAGGTTTCAGTGTGCCTCTGTAAGCAGCAAAGCCCAGCTGTACAATCAGGGAACAGCTCAGCTGCCACTGGGAGATGACCTTAAATAAGTAGGGTCAGTCACTGCTGGGTTGAGGCATTACCAAGGCAAATTTAAGAGCTTTATATGAGTGATGCAAAGACTGTGGTGAAGAAGATGATGGTGGGTTTCAGAGCCTGCTCTTGTATCTCACTGGTCACTGCACAGCATATAAATGACTTTTTGGTTTTATTTTTGTATTCCCCCTTGCCCAGAACTAATGCAGACTGAAATGCACCATGTCAGGACACTGAAAATAATGCTGAAGGTGTACTCCAAAGCCATGAGAGAGGAGCTGCAGTTCCCACATGCTGTGATCAACAAGCTCTTCCCCTGCGTGGATGAGCTGCTGGAGATGCACGGGCAGTTCCTGCTGCAGCTGAAGGAGCGACGGAAGGAATCCTTGGAGGAGGGCAGTGACCGGAATTACATAATCCAGAACATCGGGGACCTCCTGGTGAAACAGGTGGGAATGAAATTCTCTGTGATGGTGACACTGGGAAACTTCCAAAAAGCTGACTGTAAGGGTAAAGGGATGTTATGCAAAGATGGATTTCACCCTGGGTTTCTGATTCTCTTCCCAGTGCAATGGGGGGTCATGACTCTCAGCAATGAGATTAGTCACAAATAATGTGAAATGTTCATTAAATGTTCTCTGGGCGTGGACTTGTACATGTTGTGGGATATGTGACTGTGGATTGTTTGCTTCTATTTTTCACCTATTCCAAAAGCAAAGTAACATATCCCTGATGTCCATCCCAATCATGGCTCTCCTGCAGTTAATGCCACACTACTACTTCTGACCTTTTGAAGGTGCAGGGAAGATCCTTTGAACTCAGGAGAGCTTTAGCACCATTCTGGCATGGAGTGGATGCAACAATTTCTAGCATGGAGTGGATGCAACAATTTCTATCCCATACCCTGACCATTTCTTTGCCCTTCAGCTTTTACAGGCCTCAAGCTTTTTAAATGCAGAGGCCCAGAAATCCTTTTGAAAATTCTCATAGTGACAACCATCATTTCATATTTGCTTACCTTGTGGTATTCCAAGCTCTCACATGTCACACTGCATAAATTTCATTTCTGGTACAGAAGAAATTGAAATACTGGAGAAATGTCTCAGAAATCAGCCACCATAAAAGCATGTTAAACCTGGGGTTTGTAGTGGAGGTAGGTTCTCTCTGAATGATTCATGTCTTTCATTTTTATATTTCCAATTAGTTTTCAGGTGAAAATGGGGAGAGAATGAAAGAAAAATACGGTGTGTTCTGTTGTGGACACAACGAAGCTGTTAGTCACTATAAAGACCTGCTCCAAAGCAATAAGAAGTTCCAAAACTTAATAAAGGTAAACAGCAACCAGAAGTCCCCCATTCTGACCATGCAAAATATACTTCTTTGCTTTAGGTTTTGGTTTGTACTTGAAGATCTCTTGAATGTGAATGAGCAGGGTTAGAGGCATGTTCTCATTGTTTGAGGGGTTGTTGGCTTCTTCTATTTTAGGTCTTTTGAGCTATTTGGGCACAAAGCCACAATTAGCAGGTGTTAAATTTGAGGCAGGCTCTTGAGAGCACCTGGGATTGGGGAATAGAATATCTGTTCTATTCATGGCTCTGTCTCTGGCTGCCCTGCTGTGTGACCATCATGCTAAATTGGCTTGATAATAAATTTAATCAATGAGAAATGCTCTTGATGAGCTACTATAGACATGGCAGGGACTCTAAGTCAGGTTTTGCTCACGACATCATCGTTCCAAACCCAGCAGATTGGCTCCAGGGTGGTTTGTATTTCTGCTGCACACTGTAATGTGCAAGTAATAGGAAGGGCTGAAGAGACATGGCCAAAGTGGCAGCTGTAACCTGAATCTCAGATGGCGTTGCAGAGGCCTAAATATTCTCATTTTCCAGTCACCAGTAAGTGATACTGTGTGAACTTTCCAGCATAGCTCTACACTTATAGCTTGTCTTAACCAGGCGTCTTTAAAGTGAGAGCCCTTTACTCCCAGGGAACTAAATGAATGACTGGAGTTTTAAAATATGTAACCTCAGTCCTTGCAGAGAGGGATCTTGTGTTCCCCTGCCAGGTGTGTGCTGCACCTGCAGCCACACTAACTGATGTTTAAACTCCTCCCTTTGTAAACAGGAATGTGTTTCTGTAGATCAGCTTACAGTGTTGAAATAAACACTTAATTTCTTCGTTATTGACCTCGTTTGATTATTAAGTGGCTGGGTCTGGTTTTAAAGAAGTACATTATGTATTTAAGGACTGATCCTATTAAAAAAAACAATAGCAAAAGGCAGTCAAACTGTTCAGGTTTGGCACTTTCCCTGCCTGATTCCACATTCAGCTAACAGTAGTTGAAAGCAATACCTAAAATATTTTCCAGTACTAAAAGCATTTTTTATGTGTTGTCAGGAGTTTTGCCTTAGTAAAAGAGCACAGCTAATTTTGGGGTGCCATGCCTAATATCCAGGAATGTTTTCAGACAGCAAACCTGTGAATGGAGAGGGAGTTGGAAGAGCAGCAGGCACAGTGGGTGTGATGAGTGTGTGTTGTTTTCTAGAAAATTGGGAACTGTCCCATCGTGAGGAGACTCGGTGTGCAGGAGTGCATCCTCCTGGTCACCCAGCGCATCACCAAGTACCCCGTGCTGGTGGAGAGGATCATCCAGAACACAGAAGGTGGGCTCTTGAGGCTTGCTGAGGTCCATCACACTTGTGTTGATCCTTTTTCTGCCATATTGACATGTTGTGTCCTCAAGCAGGGAGGCGCAGGCTGGTAACTGCTTTCTCACTTCTTCTTTAGCTGAGATGCCATTTTAGATGCAGACCCAGATCAGTCTCACCTTGTCAGAGGGTCAGGGGACTCACAGAATCTCAGAATGGTTTGGTTTGGAAGGGACTTTAAAGCTCCTCTTGTTCCACCCCCTGCCATCGCAGGGACACCTTCCACTAGCCCAGGTTGCTCCAACCTGGCCTTGGACACTTCCAGGGATGGGGCAGCCACAGCTTCTCTGGGCAGACTGTGCCAGGGCCTGCCCACCCTCACAGGGAACAATTCCTTCCCAATATCCCATCTAACCCTGCCCTCCTTCAGTTTAAGACCATTCCCCCTTGTCCTGGCACTCCAGGCCCTTGTGAATAGTCTCTCTCCATGTTTCTTGTCTGCATCTCCATGTACTGGAAGGCCACAATTAGATCACCCTGGAGCCTCTTCTTCTCCAGGCTGAACAATCCCAGTTCTCTCAGCCTTTTCTCTTAGCAGAAGAGCAGTGTTCAGAGTCTGCAACCACAAACCCATAGTATTTGGTTCCTTGGAGATTCAGAGCTTTAAATTATTATATTATATTTTTAAACTTCCTAGGAAATACAGTTAGATGTTCAGTATGGAACCTGCCTGTTAAAAGATGTTTGGGTGGCTCATATCTTGCATTGCAGAGGTGAAAATGTGGCTGCTCTTTTCCCTTAGCTGGAACCAGAGATTATGAAGAGCTGAGCCAGGCCCTCAGTTTAATTAAGGACACCATCACTCATGTGGATGCCATGGTAAATGAGTGTGAGAAGGGGCAGCGACTGAAGGAGATCATGCACAAAATGGAGCTCAAATCCTCGGGGAAATTCAAGAATGGGCTTTTCTTCCGCAAGGACGACATGGGCCAGAGGCGGCTCCTCCTGGATGGGATGCTCTACTGGAAAGCTGCATCAGGGCGACTCAAAGGTAAAGGACCAGGAAGGGGGAAAATAGCACTGGGAAACAAGATTTATGTTGGTTTGGCTTTTTTTTTTAGTAACTGTTTATTACTGATCGATTGGGTATAAAATAAGATGACAATAACCTGCTCGTTTAATAGGATATTGGAGGAAATAGCACTTGTTCTATTCTTGGCTTGTCCAATAAGCATCTCTGTAATGGTGCATGATAAGTTCCATATGCTGTTTGCTTATTATCTGGCTGATCTGCTTCCCAATTCAAGAGGGAGGTCTTCAGGTGGATGGCAAGGCTTTGAGTCATTCTGACTTAGTCTCCTGTGGGAAGGCATTATCTTGTGCCAGCTCTGCTTCACACTTTACAAAACCTGTGTCGTGTGAGCCCCATGACACCTCCACTCTGCATAATGCCTCTTTTGCCAGAAAACCCACACAGTGGCCATCAGGGAATATTTGAACAGCTTTGTTGCTCAGGTGTGCAAAGGAGAAGCTTCAGTGGCACAGAGAATGCAGCCAGGAGTAGGTGGTACTGTGAACAGCTGCAGTTCCAGAAGAATCTGCTGTTGAGGGAGCCGTGTTGCCCCTGGAGTGCTGGAGTCCGTGTGTAGGATGGCTGTGTAGGTGTTTCCAAGCTTCAAATCACTGTGTCTGGCTGTGCTGGTTCTGTGGACAGCCCCAGTGAAGGGCAGGAGCAGACCCAGTATTGCAAATGGTGATGTCCTGACCCACAGGACAGAGAGGTCAAGTGATTTCTGAGTCTGGACCAGTCTTGCTGCTTTAAAATGTGACTTTTATTTTTTTTTTATTTTCTTGTCTCTGTTGTTACTGTAGATATTCTGGCAGTTTTGCTAACTGATGTACTGTTGCTCTTACAAGAAAAGGACCAAAAATACACATTTGCATCAGTGGTAGGTATTGTTCTCCTTTTTTATACATGCATTTAAAGTATTTATGAAAATGACAGTAACTACAAAAGAAACACAATTAGAGATGTTAGATACTTGTTAGAGGTTCAGAAAGAAGGTTAGGTTAATAAATCAGCCAGCTATTAAAAGAATCACTTTTTGTGAAGCAATTCTGGTACTTTTTGCATCCCTCCCACTGTCTCCCAGTGCAAACCAGTGTCCTCTTGCATCAGCCAGTTGTAGCTGCCACATCTCCAGTGGTTTTCTGATGCCCTGGCATGGACTGAGCTTCTCCTCTTCTGGTGCTGTGACTTTCCCTTTCCCTGAGCTTTGTTAGGCTGAGATTTTATACCAGCCATAGACATTACTCATGCTAGAACTGTGCCCTGAAAGTCACTTGTAAATAAGTCCTGCCTCTGTTTAATGTGCAGGGAAAGAACCTGCCATTTCCACTGGGGTCATGGTGACCATGGTCACAGTGCCCTGAGATTTCCTGGGGCAGGGAACTTTCCTGAAACACATGTAAGAAGCCCTAAATGCAGGTGATATTTCTGCAACCCTCTAGAACATTCAGTGGATTCACTTGCTTTCCCAGAGCATTTCCACAGGTATCCTCAGAGCAGTTCATCGTGCACATTTTGTCCTGATCTAGTTCAGTTATGGCTGTAATAGAACCAGTAACAGACAAAATCTTGTGTGATTGTTTTCTTGGATGTGGGGTTTTTTTCCAAGACATTAACATTAAAGCTGAATTCTAATGGCAAAAGCTATTTTGGTGACCTCAGTAAAAGCACCTGCTTTTCAAAATACCCTTCTAATGCACAGAATGGGGTGCTCTGTGGTGGATTTTTTTCCCTCTGGAAACGTGCTGTACACAAGACTGACCAATTTTTTGCATCTTTGCATATATACAGTTCATTTGAAATTTAATATCACTTCTCCATAAATAAATCAAGCAAGTGAGAGGAGCAAATGGGTCTGCTCAGTGATTCTGTTTTTCCAGTGACCTCTGCTCATGGCTGGAATTGCCGTGCAGCTGCTCAGAGAAGTTGGAAAAACCTGGTGTTCCTGATGTTTGTTTCACAGTTCAGTTCCTTATTGTTGTTCCAGATTATTCTGTGAAGGTTCAGCAGTTACAAAGAGGAACTTTCTAGGCTGCCTGTGTTGGACCTGTGCTGTATGAAGCCTAGATAGGTTTTTAGTAACTACTGTCCCTCTCTAGAGGTGTTTGCACTGCAAAGACTGACAGCTAATCCAGTTAATCCCCAGTTATACAATACACTGTCACCTTGTTTCATTATTCTCAGGGCCTGACATGCTGTAACCTCTCTCTGTGATGGTTTTATTTCTTTTGTAACTAACTTGTCAATTTAGAACCTCTAACACTTTCTCTTGTTCTCCTCTTTCTCTTCACATTAGTCATTAAGGTTTTGGCTTCATTTTTCAAATTTTTGCCTCCTTTTGAGCAAAATTTTTGAGCCTGGGACTCAAAATTTTTGACTTCTGGGACCCAGTGAGAATCCACAGGTGTTTAAATTGACATTTTCATTTTCAACAGAGGTACCAAGACCTCTTGTGTTTGACATGCACATTCTTCACTCCATGTTTTCGTCAATGGTTGATGGTAAAAGCATGACAATGTCAGAAGTGTCATGTACAAAGGTCAGAGTTATATTGTGATATGGCAGCTCCTGGTGGCTCTGCAGAGGTAGGGAGAGGGGGGAGCTGGGAAGCACAAATCCTAAAGAACATAAATAATGTCATGCAATAAATGATACTTTACTTTACAGGACTCTAAACCACCAGTTATCTCGTTGCAAAAGCTGATCGTGAGAGAGGTGGCTAATGAGGAAAAGGCAATGTTCTTAATTAGTGCTTCCATGAAAGGACCAGAGATGTATGAAATTCACACGAGCTCCAAAGAGGAGAGGAATTCCTGGATGGCACACATCCGCAGGGCTGTGGAGAGGTGAGTCAGGAGGGGAACAGGAGCCTTCACTTCTTGCTCCTCTGGCTTCGGATTCAGATGTAAATTTATCTTACAAACCCATTTGACGCTCCCTGGACTTTCTTTGTAAGCCTTTAATGTGCGGTTCTCTTTGTGTTAATTGGGAAGAAGCTACTGATAAAGACACAATAAAAACCAGCCAGACTTTATTCTGCTTTTATCTTTTTAAAAAAATCTGGTTCACTGATGTCAAATGCAACAAGGCTTTGGATAAGGGAGGAAGAATGACACCCAGAATAAACCACGTCTGAGGCAAAAGCTTCAGGTTGAATCCTGAGATGGTTTTAAATCATCTAATGTGCAAATCAAGCATAGATCTGTCTTTCCTTTTGTACAGCTGTCCTGATGAAGAAGGAGGAACATTTAATGAACCTGAAGCAGAGAGGAGGCTGGCAGAAGCAAGAGCTGCGAAGTTAAAAGATTTTCAAGGTAATTACTTAGTTACATATTCCATGAGCTGCTTTTCAGCATCATCTGTGATTTATGACTGTCTAATTCTTTATCACCTGATGTGATCAAGTTTCTCCTTCATAAGTCTTTCAAGGTGGTGTGAGATTATGTAGAAATAGTTGCTAAAGAGTCTAATAAGCTTTGCCTGCTCCATGGGTTTTCCCCTTAACTGTTAATTATGTCTCTGCATTGGATGCCCTGACCATAAAATGAGTGATAACCTTCCAAGCTGAGCACTGCACTGTGACAGGGATGGGAGAGGCAGGACTGAATCTGTTTCTTCCTTCAGAGCGTTTGAACATGAAAGATGAGCTGATTCTGCAAAGTCTAACTGAGAAGCAACAGATTTATGCAGAAATGTCTGAACTGAATGGCTTTGAAGACCATTCCCAAGGATCCCGAGCCAGGCTGCTTCTTCGGGGGGACATCTCAGAAAACCTGCAAGGAGAGGCCATTTTGAAGTCTGCAGTGACTGAAGGTGAATGGAATGTGGGGATGTGCAGGAATCCACTGGGGTGCAGGGGTGGGGATAAGCACCTGGGACCTAAGTACAGGTCCTGAAAACCAGCCTGTAATAACATAATGCTTTTATGTAACACGGGTCAGGCTTCCTGGTTCTCAGAACCAACCTGCAGGAAAGGTGAGGGCCACTTGTGGATTTAGGTTAGAAGGCTTGGAATGCTTTATTTTTTTAAGGATCAACCAGTGGAGTCTTAGGATGAATCTGTTCAGAAAGAGTAACTGAGTGCCCTAATAATACACCAATCCTGAAATATAATATTATAGCAGGGCTATTTATTAAAAATAGCCTATCTAAAGATAGTGTATTTAGAAAGAAAATAAGCACAAATATAATCTCTGTTAAAAAAAAAAGAAAGAAAACACAAACGTTCAAGGCTTGATAATCTAACTTGCAGTTAGGTAAGAGGTCATCTGTACACAAAGGAAAACTCACTTTTACTGCAGGACATCTCTGCCTGCCTCATCTTTTAATGCACTTGATGGATGAAATGGGTTTTTTTTAGCTTGTTAGCATGATAACCTGTATGGCTGCGCAGACATGGCTGTTTCCATGACATGTTCTCCTCTCTGTCTCCTAGCTGAAAACCTCCAGGAGCTTATCTTCACCCACTTTGGCAGTGGGGCCTGCCAGCCTGAGGATGGCTCTGGGTCAGGACTGCCCCGGAGAGCAGACACCTTTGGAGGATATGACAGCAGTCCCTCAGTTCCAAGTAAAAGTAAGAAAGGGGCTATTCAGCATTTTTCTGAGCTCCTTGGCTCTTTGCTATGTTTACTGCACGGAGGGTGAGGACAAGGAGTTGAGGCTGTCCCTTAAGGAAGCTTCACCTGGCTCTAAAAGAAGAATCAGAGCAAATCTCCAGCATGTTGGATCTTTTACTCCTCATCCCAACACTAGAGAGCAGAGTAGGGCTCTCAGTGTTATGCTGAGGACATTGCCTTGAACCATACTTTATAATTACAACAAAATCTTAATTTTGTTGGAGAAACTAAGCTTGACCTGAAAACCTAGAAAATTTGAATTCAGCTGTCTGCTTTTATTATTGAGTCATTTCCTTCCCACTTTTTAGCTGCACAGTCACTGCTGAATCCTTAGATAAAATATATAGTCCTTTTGGCACAGATGATTTATCAGTTGATTAATGAAACATGAGGAAAGACTAGATACTATTTATCTCCATTTTTGCTTCATGCATTTATTGAAAAACCAAATGGTCTTTATTTCACTGGTTGTTAATCTCTAGAATACTTCTGTTGTCTCCGAAATGCTCTCTGTGTGTCATACTGTAGGTACATTTTAAACACACTTTCCATCTCCCCTTACCTCCTTCCACACTTGGAATAGAATATTCCTTCAAACCATATTCTGTGTTATGAGCTTGCAGTTCTGGGAGCCACAGCCGATTATTTTCATGCAGACATTGTGGCTGCCTGACTTAAAATAGTGTCACATAATTTGAGCTTAGTCTCCCTATTTATCTTAACCCACTCTCCTCAAGTTTTTTTGGACTTTTCTGGGCAGCCCTAGGGGTCACTGTTGTCTGATCTCCCACTTGGAGTCAGCATGGAGAAGCCATGCAGTTGTGTCTTGGTTCTGGCTTCACACTCGCCGTGTTTTCCTGCTCACTGAGTTTTCCCAGGCCCTGTGCTGGTGTGAGCTCCTCAAACTCCACTCTTCTTTCAGGTGGTAGGAAGAACAGTAGTGGTGACCAGAGGCAGTGGGACTGGAGAGGCCCTGCAGCAAGTTCAGATGTGCAAGTCCATGACTTCCCTTCTGATGCAGAAGAAGGATCTCAAACTGTATGTTGGTTTTATGAGTGATTTAAATACATTTCCAAGTTTCTCATCAGAGCTGTGGTGCAGAACAAACCTTACAAAGTTCAAAGTTCTAATAGCTGACAGGGCTGGACTGGAACAGTTTTGTCTGTCAAATTACTCACCTGTCTTAAGGATGTTTTGTGTGGTGAGTTGGTAGCTTAGCACTCATATGTTCGTTTGATGCTGTACCATTAACACTGGCTTTAATCACCCTGCTCCTGTCTCAGCCTGGCCCCTGGTTTCAGTATTTTTGATGTATGTCCTTCATGGGAGCAATCTCTGCTCCAGCAGCACCTGTTCCCTCATGCCATGAACCCTTCCAGCTTATCCTGGCAGCACTCCAGTGCCCAACCACTGCCTCTATGTCTTTCTTGCAGAGCGATGGAATGAGGCTGGATGAGAGCAGTGGTTTTCAGCCCACCATAGAGTCTCAGGTATGTTACTTCTGCTGTTAAGAAGTCTATAATGGCAAAACAGCCACATCATAATAATAGCATGCAAAACCAACCCAACCCAACCCACCAAAAACTCAGTGTGTGTAGTGTCTGTGGAACCCAGCAGGTGAACAGCCTGTACCTTGTGTCTCTGTCACACTATGAATGCAGAGATGGAAGTCCTGGCAGAAACCAAAGATGGGTTTGCAGGCACACATTTCAAGGAGCTGGCTGACTGTTTCCCCTGCATCTTTGGAGGGACTGCATGTTCCCAGCTCACTGAGCAAACTGGCCTGAGAGCCTCCTGTGGGGGCTGTACCTGTGTGGTGATTCAGTGCTGAGTGTGGGGGAAATGATTGCTGAATAGTTCAGGGCAAGAGAAGATGAGGAGGAGTGATCTGTAGAATCCCAGGATGGTTTGCTGGGCACTGACCCACATCTGCACCAGAATAACACTCTGAAATTCCTTGTGCCTGCAGATTGGCTGCTACTGTGTTAGAGTACTCTGGTAGCCATGCTTCCACTGTGGGTGTTTCTGTACAGATACCATGGACTGCTTTCACTGCTTAAAGATTTTAAGAAAGTCTCATACATCCAAACAGCTCTGCTCAAGTGCCTCATGTGTTTTTTCCTCCTCTTCAGCTCGTCCAAAGGATACAAACACTGTTACAGTTGCTCTTCAGCCTTCAGGTAAACCACTATTTACTATCCTAGAGATTTGTTAGGCATTAAATATCATAAAATTTATGCAGGTGTGGAGAAGAGCTACCTTGAAAATATCCCCTAAAGCTGGAGTGAAGTGCAGAATTTAGACCTGAGACTCAAGGAAACCCACACTGTGTGTGGTACTTTGAAGGAAGTGTTAGAGCTGTTGTTTGAAGTGACTGTTTCCTCTGCTCCATGTGCTCTTTTCCTCTTTAAGTTGTTGATATACTTATGTGTATATATCAGTTGGTTGTGCTGTAGCCTTGTAATCAGCAGTATTTTGACTGATTTGATCCAGGTGCAAGAAATATTCACTTAGACACACACATAAGCATGATTTATTTGCTTGGCCATCCTCAGTATCGTGTCAGTCACCATGGGCTGTACCAGCTGGGGTTCAGGTCTGCTCTGGAAGACAAAAGACTCTGTGATCTAACCTGCTGGGTTGCTGTTGTCTCCTGCTTAGCTGTGCGTGTGTTTTGAACCCCCCAGGCCGTGATCTCCCAGCAGGACAGTTACATCGAGGTGCAGAGAGCCACCATGGCAGACCGGGAGAAGCAGTACCGGCTGCAATCCACCCGGGGGAATCTGCTGCTGGAGCAGGAGAAACACAGGAACTTCGAAAAGCAGAGGGAAGAACTGATGAATATCCAGAAGCAGCAGAGCCAGCTGAAGCTGGAGCAGCAGCGCCTGGAGCGGGACCGGAGCCGGCAGCAGAGGGAATTTGAGAGCAGGGAAGCTCGGCTGCAGGAGCGCGAGGAGGAGAGCCGGCAGCGCTGGGAGAGGGTGGCCCAGGAGAAGGAGGAGCTGGACAGGCAGAGAGAGGCCTATCAACACGACCTGGAGAGGCTGAGGGAAGCTCAGAGAGCTGTGGAGAAAGAGAGGGAGCGTCTGGACCAGCTGAGGAAGCTGAAGAAGCAGAACACGGTGTCAGGCACGTTCTCCCCAGAAATGGGCCAGGTGAGGAGCTGGTTTCCTTGCAGGGTTGTTGCTGGGAGCCTGTTTGCTTCTGATGAAAGGTTGCACTTGTCACAGCACTAACCCCCTTCTGCATTGTGCTGGGCTCCTTGAGCCACCACCTGAAGTAGCTGGTGATGGTGCTGCCAGAGACATCAGAGCTTGGCAGTTCTCCGGGGTCTGAAACTCCACAACGACCGGAAAATCTCTGCTAGGGACAATATTTTTTAAACAGATAAAAATGGAGAATAAGTTATTTTCGATTGTGTCTGACTGAGGATTTTTTAAATTCAGGAAGTGCCCTGTTGCAGGCAAGTGATTGCAGAAGCTGTGCAATACCTGTCACATTTGGTACAGTTGATTTCTAAAAACTTTTCCAGTGTTTCAAACTGGGAATTTTTGAGGTCTGATTAAATTGGTTCATTGAAACTGTCTGAAAGTCCTGTCTTCTCTCCATCCTGTTGTCACCCAGTGCAATCTGCTCTTGCATTCCTTTCCTAGATGCAGTATTAAGCAGTCTGAAGCTGCTTTTCAGCGTCCAAGGACTTACACACTTGCTATTCCTTCTCTTTCCCAGCAACTTTAGGCTTCATCTTACCCCTTCTCCTTTTCACTGGGAAGTGCTCCATGTTCTCAGGGCTGAGGGTGGTCTCTCATTGTGGTGGAGAGCATGAAAATCCCCCTTTGACTGAAAATGCCTTTTTCCCTCACACAGGGCCAGATGCTGAGTCATTCCATTAGCTTCAATGGGGAGGGGATGGAACCATCTCCCCCTGTGCTGAAACCCTCGGTGAGAGTGAGCGTGGCGGGGCTGGATTACCTGGAGAGGCCGGACTTGGTGCGCAGGGACAGCACCACCCTGGAGAACAGGCCTGCTCTGGCCCTGAAGAACGAGGTGCCAATTCATCTCCTGAGTGCAACCAACCAGATACAGAAACCAGCTGCAGTCCAGCAGCAGATTCCTACCAAGCTGGCCACCTTCACAAAAGGAAGCAAGGAGAAAGGTGGGAAGAGCAAAGCATCTCACAGGACAGACAGTTCAGGTATGTGTGTATTCAAGTCCATTTAAATGCACTTCTGACCTCCACCAGCATCACAAGGAGGCAGAACGCTGCATTTAAACCTCTGGACCCTGGAAATTAATATGATACAAGTTATTAGTGTGCTTGCTGCAGTTAAAAATCTCTTAAAATCCTTCACTTGGGAGTTATCTGTCTGTGCTACGTAAATTGGAAATACAACTCAAAGGGATAATGTTAAAAATGGAGTTGTGTATTCCAGCGTGACAGAACGATGGTGAGAGGTTGTAAACCTGGGTGTAAAATCTCCTTGTCTAACTGTAGTGTTAAAGGAAAACAGCAAAACCAAAACACAGTTGGGCTTGAGTGGATGTTCTGAGGCTGGCTCAGCCTTTCCTTACTGTGTCCAGAGCTGTAGTGCCATCGAATGCAGTGCCTTTCTTAGCACCAGTCAGTCATTAAATACAGATCTCCAGGCCAGAACTGAGGTGCTGTGTGTGTTGTAGAGCTGAAAGGGGCTAATTTTGTCACAAACAGAAGCAAGTAAAAATACAGTCACCCTGTCCTGCTGTAATTTCTGCTGCTAACTGCTGAGTACTGGGGTAGTGATCTTTGCCAATGACAGACACAGTAAAAACCACTCTACCACTCAAAATAGCCTCATTACAGGGGAATGGCCTGTAATTTTAAGTTATAAAATTATCTTTTTAGTATTGTGTAGGATTCAGACTTGGCAAGTTTGGCTGTCACTTGGGCTGCACTGCTACAGCAGACTCGTGGCCAAACCTGCCAGGGAACAGCTTTGGCACGTTGCAGAGACATCTGTTTCTCTCATGCCTGAAGTTTAGTGCAGTTGCAAACTCTATTATGGTTCTGCACGTAAATGAAGCCTAATGTTCTCTTACCCTGCATACTAAATGTATGGTAAATAAAGCTCTTAATGCCACATCTTCCCAAGTTTAGTTTTAATAGCTCTTAGGTAATGGCCTCTGCAGTGGAAATGTACTTAATGGTGTTTTTCTGTAATTTATATGAAAGGTATAAACCACAAATATATTGGTCCCTGTTCTCCTGTGAGCATTAGTGGGCTGCATGCTTGTTATGCCCATGTGATCTCAGAATAAAATGGAACAAAACTTTCTGTACCAGAGGCAAAGTGCTGGGTATTGAATTTGGGGCTTGTGACGTGTAAGGAATGTGTACTGAGAGAGAGAAGTTCTTTGGATCCAGAATAATAACCGTTTCATGAATTGCTTTTATTGTTGAAATGAAGACACTGAGAGGCTGTAAGACCAGAATCAACGTGCTGTGCTGCTGAGCAGCTGTGAGGCAGATGGAGAGCAGAGACAAAAGTTCATCACAGCTCTGCCTGTTAGAAGTTGCACAAATGGCCATTTGCTGTTTGAATGCTACAGAGATTTTTTTCTCTCTGCTGTGCATGATAATGCTGGGTTTTAAATCTGAGGTTGTCAGGGGCTGCTAGGAACTCAATTATAAGTCTCAAGGAATTGGAGAGAGAAAGTATTTGTGGTTTAAACAGCTGAAGAGAAAATTTAAGTAACTGGCAACAGCAGGGCCAGCAATCTGTGCTATCACAGCTTCCCTGGCTGTGTAAAGGTGTCGGTACAGCGGGCCCCAGCATGCACTAGTGAGGTTTGGGAGGTACTGCTCACCTCAAACACTAATTTGTAAACTATTTTCTCCAGCATCTGTTGATCAGAAGCAGCTGCTTCCCCCCAGGCTTGTTGCACGAGAGGAGGGTGTGCTGAGAGGCAGACGGTCAGCCAGTCCGGTCCTCCCCAGCAGCCAGGCCCCTGCATTCCAGCCAGGTATGTCTGGGCCAACTCACCTGGCTGTGCAAGTGCCTCAGGCTCTCTGTGCAGTGTCATGAGTGTGTCTTCTTCCATTTCTTCCCTCTAGAACTGTATGGCCCCCCAGATGCTCAGCCAGAAGCACTTTCACCTGCCTCAGCGAACCTATTCAAGCCCAACAACGTTCAGGTTCAGACCCTGGTGACCTCTCAGCAGAGTCTGTTGAATGTGCAAGATGATACCAGCAAAGAAGATGTCATTTTCTTCTAATTGTTTCCACTTAAAGATGAATCTCCTGACACACTGTTTCAAGAACTCAGGCCCCAGTGTGCAATGTGATGGAGACCCGACATGGATGTCTTCTCATCCCTGCCCAGTTGCTACTAGCAAGGACCAGACCAGGATTAACTGTCCTACTTGGCTGGCTTTTCTGCCAGCAGCTCAGAATGAGGGCACAGTAGTAACAATTTGCTTTCAAATTCTCCAAACCTGGAAATGTGCTGACACATGGCATGGGTATATCAATTCAGAGCATGGGAAAATGCTGCCATTTATTGCAATTTGCTCTTTTTGGAGAATGTACACCCTTTATGGGCACCATCTTGGAAATTGTTACCAGAGATGTTGAACCACCCAGATTTTTATGTAAAAAGTTTTAGTAGTAGGCCCCAAAATGGCTGCAGATTTTTAAATCTCTTTTCCCAGGTCCAGGTCAGTCAGTACTGGGTTGTTGGTAACGAGGTGACAGCGAGCCAGTCTCCTTCCAGCCAGGTGTGCCAGGCACTGTGAGAGCAGTGGCACAAGCTCAGTGCCCAGGTACAGTGGAGGAGAAGGTAAGGGGAGCTGCTCACAGCTCTGTCCTCAAGGCAGGAGCTCCACCTGCCTGTGGAGGGGAAGGGTTGGACCTGTGAGGGTTCCCAGCAGGGATGGAGAGCTGGACTGAATGCACATTTCATTGGCCCCAGCGTGGGCTGGGCTCTGCCTGTGGGTGAGAGCAGGGCAGGCTCCCAGGCAACACTCATGAGTGGGTTCAGAAGGAACTTAGAGACTTGGATTTTGTCCTTTGCTGAAGACATGTCTAAGAAGCATTTGAATGCAGTAATTTATTGTCTTGTTTAATCCTGTTTTCTGCCTCTTTTGTTTGTCTGTTAATTTGTTGGGACTTTACTCCCAGTACCAGAAGATATCAAAGCTGCTTTTACTGCAGAGACTTCTCTGCAGCATTGTGTTAGGAATGAAGGGAATAAGAACTGTTTGGTTTTAAAGTTAAAAAAAAATAAAATACTCTTAGCTAAACCTGTGTTTAGCTGCTTTCAGCTAAACCAGCTTTGATACCTCTTGTTAAATGGGTCAGTTCTTGATCATGGGATGGTGATGACAGTAAGTGTTCTGCTGAAAAGGCATTATTTCCCTTTGTAGTAATTTGCACAGTTGTTTTGTGTTGTATTTTTCATTCTGTATCTCAGATCCTTTTTACACACCTCACCCAGGGATGTGTATCCTGGTATGTGTTGAATGTGACTGGTCAGATTTATGATGCACAGGAGAGATTGTTTAGGGGTATTGTTACAGAATTAAAGAAATCAGTATCTCAGAGCTTAAAAACTTGGATAAATACCTTTCTCAACATGATTGATAACAGGTTTTTTTGTATCTTTACCTCTGATTTAAAGTGATTTTAGCATCAGTGGGGGGAAAGCCTGGTGACTTCTCCATCCGTGGCAGTGGATCCAGTGGCAATTTGCCAGTCTCCTCGAATCTCTGAGCTGTCCCTGGTTAGGGCCTGTGTGAGCTTAGTAATGTCTTTAAGGCCACAACTTCACTTTGCTTGAGAGTTTTAAAATTATTGCAGTAGTTACAGTGCAAGAAACTTCATAAATTTTCATCAGAAAACAGTTTATTGTCAAGTGGTGATGATTTGGGTTATTGTCTTCAAACAAGAAATTGAAAAACCTAAATTTAGGTCAGGGGAAAGATAAGCCACAAAACAGTGAATTGGTCTTAGGGACAGGGACTGCTGCTGGAACACTTGTTGGATTTGTGTCTTTTTCTTTGCTGAGTGATACTGGTACAAACCTGAGGCAAAGGCACTGAGCTCAGTGAGAGGAAGCTCAGCACCATCTGTCTTGTTAGCAGAGTGGTGATGCTCCCCCAGCCCCCAGGAGATCAGGGCTGTGAAATGGCACAGTTTGCTGTGAAGGGCTGCTTGGTAAATCAGCAGCACTGCAGGATTTACACTGCTTGTCAGCAGAGAACAGCATGGTGAGTCTCACATGGGGAGTTTTGGGGTGTTGTGATCATGGTTAGAATGTAATTCTACTCCATGTTCAGTTTTTGGGTTCCTGAAAGTTAGGATGGAATGGAGGGGAGTTCTTAAACTCAGTGTAACTTCTGTTCAAGCCAGCAGTGTGAGATGCAGCAGTCCAGTCACCTCTGCCTCCCTGTAACCCCTTCTGGGAGCACACAGGGAAGCAGCAGCAGGGCACAGTGTGTTCTGCTCTCTGTGCTGTGCTTTGTGTGTTTTAGGGAAAACACAATGTCCCCTTTGCCTTAAATTAGCAGCTCTTTAGGAGTTCTAGCCTAAAGCTAAGTTACATCAGTGGAATAAGCCATCTCAGCCAAAGAGGGAAGTCAGTTGGGTGTTTAGAAACATTTATTTAGTTTAATTTTGTGCCTGTCCTGAAGTATGGCTAAAGCAGCTCATTGGCTGCTTTTACTTCTGTGCTATGAATGAATTTGAGTATAGAACAGTGACATCTGGGGAATAAAGTCTGCAGTGAGGTCCCATTTCTTTTAGTGTTTTGACTTAAACATAACTGTTAGCATTTGTGCTTTGAATAACTTTTGGCTGTTAATAAATGGACCCAGGCCAGTTGTTCAATACCCCAAAAGCTCCTTGGAATATGGGCCTTCAAGCTGTAAGGGAGAAATGACCTTAAAAGTCTTTCTCTGACCTCAGTACATGTGTCTGGCTGCAGTTGGCTTTATGAAACTTCTTTTCACCCAGAACTGAGACAGCATCTTCTCCCACCTGGGTCTGGATCGTGCAAGTGCCATACTGGGGATTGGTGTGGCTTCCTGCTCAGGACCAGACCCAGCTTGGAGAAGGTTCTGGAATGAGCAGGTGTGTGATACCTCATTGCTAGTGCAGGGTTACCCTACCAGAGCATGGGCAGCTGATTTCTGGAAGGCTGAGGGAAGCAAGTGAATTATTTTCTTTAAATGAATATGATTTTCTTTAAATGAATAACGGGTCTCTTCACTTGTGCAAAACTGAATCTGTGAAATTGCTATCAAATCATTCCAGCTGAGAGAACTAGTTTTGAACTCTTTGCTCAACTCTTGTTCCTAGAAAAATGACTCTTCTAGGCAAATTAGTTTGCAAAATACTGCTGTGTCCTGGGCTAAGTAACCTGCTATTGATTCTGAGTCACATCCTTTCCATTGGACTTGTTGATCACTTCAGACGAAAGTTTCTTTTTCAGTGATTTCTGAGGATTAGACAGTTCAAACTTCTGTGCCTCCCAGGTGCCTTTTGGCTTCTCTCTGAGCTGGGTGTGGAGGAAATGCCAGCATGAGCTTTGAACTGCTGCCGTGTTTGCTTGGTGTCACAGCCTTAAAATTAGCAGCATGTTTGTCCTTTGATATTGTGCTGTAGAGGCTGTTCCTGTTGTTCTGATTTCAATTGGAATGCTGGTGCAAAGGAGGCTTCCTCTTTCCCTTCCCCCCTGGAATCTGGTGGTTCTGTGTTCCAGGCTGAGGATCCCTGCCCTGTGTGTGTTGTGGACGCTTCCCCCCTGGTTTCTAACTGTGCTGTCTGTGGATTGTGGCTGTGGCACGTCTCACAAGTGGAGATTGCTCATCATCCCCCAGCGTGAGGCAGAAGAATTGGTATTCCTAGAGACGCTTGCTCATCCAGGTACTCGCATTCCTGCACAGCTAGGACTCATTCTAAATAATTTGCAGCCAGTTTTGTCCTGCTGAGTGATAGTCAGCTGATGCTGCGTGCATGGAGCTTGGTGTTTGTCATTTGCATTTGCAATGGAAGTTGAAACCTAAACTAGGAAAAGGTTAAACCCGCGCTCTTCGTCTCCCCCCAACTCTGCGGAATGGGAGCTGCGGCTCCCCGGTGCTGCTCAGTGGAGTCCCTGTGTGTTGTGCCCCCTTGCAAGGGAGTTTGGAGGTTTTGTTGTCTTCCCCAGCAGTTCTCACATCTCCAAGGAAACAAATCTGGGTGCCAGGTTACGTGTGCTGAAGGCAAAGCCAAGCCTCTCCCGACACCCCCGTAACCGCCGGCGACTTCATCCTTCACCATCAGCACCTTCCTCTTCAGACAGCGTTTGTGTGAGCTCTGGTTCATAACATTTGTGCCATGTTTATAGATCAGTTTTTTATATTTTTGTACTGAAAGCAATTGGAGCACTTTAGAAAAGTTTATTTCAAGTTCCATTTCTGTTTGTACCCGGAAGGAAATCTCTCATGGACGTCGGTCCTGTTGGCATAACTGCGTGCATCTCACTCAGAGCTGTGAACTCTTGATGCTCTTTAGTCTTAGGTCTGGTTTCTAGGCCCACCTTGCACTGTAAAGATTTAATAAATAATCATGGTCCATGGTTAAATTGACCATTTTGTTGGGGAAGAGTTTGGTTTTGTTTTTTGTTAGGGTGTAAACATTGTAAATATTTCCTTTCCTGTTGATACTGCAGTAGCAACATCTTTGTAGTCTTTATTTTATTTGTAAAGTTGATGGTTAAATGTTAATATTCTGTTGAATTGTGCACTCGATTAATTGTAAACTTGATCTTAGCACACCAAATGATGATTTTTACAATGATTGCAATGTTCCTCCACTGAAGGATTTCAGAGCTGCAATAGGACTGAAACCAACTTCTAGCAATAAAAAAAGAACATTTAAAACCTGCCTGCCTTTCTATAATTATTATTTTCCATTTGAACTGAAGATCAAAGCAGTTGCCACTTCTCACTTGCTTCTCATTTTCTACCCTGGACAGAAATACTGTGCCATATGCCCAAAATGAGTGTCCCAGAGGAGAGGACGGAGCGCGGGAGGTGTTTAGTGGAGGACAGCAAAAGCTGCAGCCCCTGCAGTGAGGTGAGAACACCTGAGGGGAAGATCAGCTGCTCCCAAAGGCCTGAGCTTGCTGGGGAGGGTGAACTCGGCTGAGCTGCTTGCAGTAGTGTGGAGGTGCTTTGCATGGTGCCAGCCTGAGACATGCCTGGCTCTGTCCCAGGCGGTATCGCTTCCCACTTGGAACAGGCATAACAAAAATAGAAACTTTCTCCCCGGTGCCTGTGCCAGTTTGGCAGCCCTGGCTCCCAGCACCGTGCCAAAGCCTCGGGCTGTGCTTCCCAGCCCCTCACAGCGCTCTGCTTCCTGCTGAAACCCCCACTCGTGGCACGCTGCTGAGGGAGCCCGAGGGCTGCAACCTGGAGTGGTTCCTAGAGGTGAGAACAGATGCAAAACTGGGGAGACAGTGGGGGAGCTGGGACGTGGATTGGTGCTCTCAAGGAAGAGGGAGGATTTTATCATCAGGTTCCTGGGCTGCAGCCAGTGGTGAGGAGAACACTGAGCCAGGGTTGGTGCCAGTGGCAGCAGTGCTGTCTGCCCATCCCTCCCTTTGGGGCTTATCAGAGTAGCTTTGGGGGGACTCAGGGCTCTGTGAGAGGAGTCAGGAGAATGAGAATGTGTCAGTCTCTGAAGTGCACGTGACATCTGGGCTGTGGCACAAACTGGAACTCGGCTGGAAAAACAGTTTTTCTACTTTTCCAACATATGTAAATAATCAAACACTTCAGTGTTTAAAATGGGGTCTTTATGGGAACTAACAGGCTGGTGTGTGAGAGAATGACGTCTTACAGTCTGTGTGTGTGTGTAGAAGCTTTTGTTTGTGCTTCCTTCAGAGGAATATTCCTTCCATCAGGAGAACATCCTTTCCTTCAGGAGAATATCCCTTCCATCTGCCCCTCTGAGCTCCCAGGGGCCGAGCTGGAACCAAGCTGGAGATCAGTCAGTGCCTCTGTTCCTCCAACCCTCCTATCTGTGTCACCAGAGCAAGGCCAGTGACCCCTTGTCCATTTCTAAATATTTTTCAGCAGCAAGAAATGGAATCAGAGTGATTTCATGGGGGCAGCAGAGAGGGACAGCCTGGGAGAGAAGGTGGGAGGAGCTGCCCTGTGCTCTCCTGCAATTCCCAGGTGTCAGACCTGTAGGAATTGTTTCTGGAAAGACAGAAGAGCCTGGATCAGGGAGATCCAGGGTTAACGTAGCCCCGAGGGATTCCTGCAGCACACATTCCCACTGGGAACTGCCCAGCTGCAGCAGCCCAGAGCTCGGCTGAGGCAAGTTGGAATCCTGGGCAGGATTTGCATGTGTTAGAAGTTCGGTGCTGCTGCTGCTGCCATCGGTGCTCCCGGGTGCGTGGGTGCTGCTGTGCTGTTTTTGCCACAACAGCAGGGCAGACATTCCTTGGGCACTGCAAACACCTTGCCTGGCAGGGGCGCTGATAAATGAGGCTGTCACTGCTCTGTGGGGCTCTGTGAACTCAGGGAGGGTGTGAGGAGCTCAGGGAGGGTGTGAGCTCAGGGCAGGGTGGCTGGCGGTGCCTTCAGAGCTGTGTGCTCATACCAATATTGCAGCAGCTCCGCCCTGCCTTGTCTCCCTCTGAAATCTGCAGCTAATTAAGCCGAAACCCAAACCACATTCTTTCCCTGGGTGAATCACTCCGAGGCCATCGGCAATGACCAGCTTTATGCTAAACCTCCCTCTTTCATGTGGGTGAGACGCTGCTGATGGTTCCCATACTGCAGCTGAGACTCATCAGCAAGCCAGATGCTTGAGGACAAACATGCACCAAGGGGGCTGGCTCCACAGAGTGCTCCCACAGTGGGAATGTGCTGCTTGCTGCCTTTCCCTTTCCTCACCCCTGTGATTCAAATCCGGTTTCATTTCTCAGCCCAGCGATGGGGCCAGCCCAGGGCTCAGCAGATGAGGGATGTGGGGCCTGGCCTGCATTCTTTGCTGCTTCTGGGCCCGTGGGATCTGGCAGGGGATAAAAGGCAAACCCTCGTGCGACACACGGGCCGAGCTCTGGGACTGTCACGTGCACTGGAGGCTCAAACAGGGCTGGGATCAGTTTGTTATGGGGCTCCTTCACTTTGGACAGGGGCCTGGAGGGACAGGACAAGGGGGAATGGCTTTAAGCTGAAGAGGGCAGGGTAAATGGGATATGGGAGAGAAATCCTTCCCTGTGAGGGTGGGCAGGCCCTGGCACAGGTTGGGCAGAGAAGCTGTGGCTGCTCCATCCCTGGAAGTGTCCAAGGCCAGGTTGGATGGGAATTGGAGCAACCTGGGCTGGTGGAAGGTGTCCCTGCCCATGGCAGGGGGTGGCACTGGATGGTCTCCATGGTCCTTCCCAACACAACCCATTCCATGGGCACAGGAGCACGAAAACTCCTCGCTGGCAGCACAGTGCAGATGTGCCTCTGCCACACCAGTTGGTGTCATTCCACTGCTGGACATGAAGCCATCCCAGATGGCTGCCTGTGATGTGCAGATCTGGGGAATTCCACACAGGTAGGAGTGCAGTGTCCAGTTTCCCTCTTGGAACATTGGAAGTCACGGACAAAAATCACCCTGTGTGCAGTTAGAGCTTTGTTTTCCTCGGGCTGCCATGGCTTATCATTGTTACAGCTCCTGGCTAGATGTGTGGTGAGCGTGGTGCAGAACACTGGGATGATCCATATCCCATCTTAGCCAGAAAGGGGAATTTTTCAGTTATTGCTGAGCTGGGAAGGCACAAAGGCCGTGTGCTGCCCTGGTGCTCTGGCAGCAGGAGGTGGAGAGCAGAATGGGCCTAAACAACAGGAGAATTCCTTTAAAATCAACCCTGACTCTCTGCCTTGTGGCCAGGAGGGAGGTGGGCGAGTCTGATCCCATATTTCTCTGGCTGGGGTGGCTGGTAGGCTGTGTGTGAGGATAGGAACATGCCCTGGGACAGCAGTGTCACACTTGGATTGTTTTGGCTCTGAGCCCAGTGAAGCCCCCGTGTGTTGCCTCTTCCAGATGTGACTGTGGGCTGGCGTTTGGCTCCTGCAGCTGGAGGGGTGCAGCCACAAACAGGGGAGCTGGGCTAGAAGGAGAGGCCTGGGTTTGAGCTATGCTGAGATCCTAAATTAATTCTATTAATTCAGGAGGATTTCTGCCCCAGCAACCAAATTCACCTACAGCTCAGCTGGCCCGAATCTCCTGGCCCCAGCACAAGCAGCGAGTGGATCGATGCATGGAAACTGGGAAAACAGGTCTGTTGGGATGACTCTGCTCCAGCAGACCGAAGCACGAGTCTGGTTTTCCCCAGGGTGCTCCAGGAGCTGGTTCCTGCCAGGACGAGGTGGAGCTGGAGGGCCAGCACAGGGCTCTGAGCCAGGTGAGGGGATCAGACCCGGCTTTGCAGCCAAGCCCAGGTGTGCTCAGAGTGCCAGTTTTCCCAGAGAGGGATTGAAAGCAGGAAAAGATGCCCAGCCCCTGCAGCGCCCTCAGCAGCAGTGGGGGCTGCTGGTGGCCCAGCTGAGGGTCCCCAAGGCCAGCTCAGATGACGCCAGGCGCGGGAGGCAGACGGGCCCGAGCCGCTGGAAGCTGCGGATGTGGCCGGGAGCCAACACTCATTGCTTGGCAGCACCAACAAAACAGCTGCTGCTCCAACGGCCGTGGAGGAAACCTCCACTCCTCCAGCCTGCTGAGCAAAGCCACGCTGTGCAGCCCTCGGGAGGAGCTGTGGATGTGACAAAGGTGAAGCAGCTCCTTGGCTGGGTGACAGGGCTGCAGATGCTTCCCAGCCATGCCCTGTGCCGTGGCCTTCCCTCCCTGCACGTGTGTGTGAGGCACAGCCGAGCTGGGAGCTGCTGGATGGTTGGACTCCACCATCCCAACAACCTTTGCCCACTGAAATGAGCCTTTTTCCCTGCGGCTGCTGCCCCTGTGCTCCAGGCTGGGTGTGGGCTCCTCCCCCTGCAGCCAGAGATGAAGAGGTGGCACAGGAGCTGAAAAGGGCAAAGGCATCAGAAGGCAGGGTGGAACTGAGGCCTGTGTATCTGCTCCAGCCCCCAGCAGCAGGGCAGCTCCCTTCCCTTCCCTTCCCTTCCCTTCCCTTCCCTTCCCTTCCCTTCCCTTCCCTTCCCTTCCCTTCCCTTCCCTT
>JAWWMP010000082.1:3087742-3112476 GCA_035047865.1 Dendrocincla tyrannina
GTACGGCACCCCCAGGTACAGCATCCCCTTCCCCCGTTCCAGCATCCCTTTCCCCAGGTACGGCACCCCCAGGTACAGCATCCCCTTCCCCAGGTACGGCACCCCCAGGTACAGCATCCCCTTCCCCAGGTACGGCACCCCCAGGTACAGCATCCCCTTCTCCCGGTATGGTGCCCCCTTTCCCCGGTACGGCATCCCTTTCCTTGGTACGGCACCCCCAAGTACGGCACCCCTTTTCCCCGGGTACAGCATTCCCATTTCTCCGGGTACAGCACCCCCTTCCCCGCGTACAGCACCCGGGGATGTGCACCCCCCCGGTCGAGGGGGTGAGTAGGGATGTGGGGGGCATCGGAGACCCCAGGGAATGGAACAAGGGGTGTGTGGGGCAGCCTGGGGCACCCCTGGTGTTGGGTGCTCCAGACACCCCAGCCAGCTGAAATCTGGGTGCCAGGGGCAGCCCAGCTGGTGGGTGCGTGACATCCCAACAAGATGAAATCTGGGTGCATGGGGTGCCTTAGGGTCTGAGCACGCTGCAGACTGGGTGTGTAGGTCTCTGCAGACATCTCAAATTCTGAGTTCACCCTGGGCTGCACGGCTGGACCCTGTTGCTGTGCAGGGTACCCTGGTTAGGGACTGCCCCCCACAAGACTCCCCCTTTTCTTTGAGCTCTTCCTGGCAGGGAAGCAGCACTGGAAAACTCCTGTGGAGGTTCAGGAGCTTGTTTTGAGTGAGGGGTTGGACTAGATGATCCCCAGAGGTCCTCTCCAACCCCAGGGTGCAAACCCTTGTGGGGCATGGGGGGCTTGGCTGGCTACTCTTCTTCCTGGAACTTCTCGTGGCTTGGCTGGGCATCTCTGGAGCAGAGCCCACCTGGGGAAGCTGCCTGGCTCTCCAGGGAGGTGCTCCTGGGTCATGCGTGTCTGGAGGCACATGGAAAGCAGACAGTGCCCAACTCTTGTGTCACAGCTGCTGCAGTTTAACCCTGGCAGAGACACCGCTGTGCCCTCGTGCTGCTCCTTTGCCGGGCACTGCCTGTCTCTGCCGCCGATTCACCCAGTTCTGCAGGAGGGAACTTAATCCTCTTCCATCTGTTTTGCCCACAGACAATGGTGAAGCCACCGTCCTGCAGGCAGGGAGGCACGAGTTCCCCTTCACCTTCCAGCTCCCTGAGTAAGTGGACTTTTTTTGGGTGACGGGGCATCTTGACAATGAGGTTCTTTGAGCAAAACCGTCCTGAGGTTGCTGGTTGCTCCCCTGCAGGACTCTGGTCACCTCCTTCGAGGGGAAGCACGGCAGTGTGCGCTACTGGGTGAAAGCCAAGCTGCACAGGCCCTGGGCAACCGTGAAGAAAGCAAAGAAGGAGTTCACTGTGATTGAACCCATCGACATCAACACGCCCACGCTGCTGGTGAGTTCCCCCTGCCCCAGCCCCGGGGCTCCAGCATCCAAACCTTACCTGGGTAACCCTTGTCTGCCTAGGCCTGATTTCCAGGGGGAATATTTACCCCCTCCCTGTAAGTTATGCCCTGCAGGATTACTTGGGCTTGGCAGAGGTCAGCTATGCCTCTTTGTTTTTGGAAACTTGAATGCGTTGCAACAGCATCTTGCATCAGATACATGAGAAGTTGCTGATGCTCCCCAGCAGGTTCTTGGTGCCAGGAAGGTGATTGCTTTGAGTTTCATCCTTACTTACTAAGCAGCTTAAATATTTCCCTTTCTCCAGGCTCCCCAGGCAGGTGCTAAGGAGAAACTTGCTCGTGCCTGGTACTGCAATCGTGGCCAGGTGTCTGTGACTGCTAAGATTGACCGAAAAGGCTACACCCCAGGTGAGATGAGGGGCTGGTGCCCTTGACCCTCGAGTAGACTGCAGGGAAGGGGATTTGGGGTCACTGTGAGCTGGGTTCTTCCGTGGCACGAAATCAGTCAGAGCTTTAGTGTGTGGACCTGATGTAGGCAGCCTCCTTGGGGTGCTCCTCCTGGATTAATCCATGTGCCTGTCCTGCTGGGTAGCATGGCCAACCCTTGGTGATCCTGTGCAGGGATTCCTTGAGGCCAGACTGGGCTCTGTCTCCCCTCCTCCAACATGTGTGTGTCTGTTCTGGCAGGTGAGGTCATCCCTATCTTTGCTGAGATCGACAACTGCACGAGCCGAGCCGTGGTGCCCAAGGCAGCCATCATCCAGACCCAGACCTTCGTTGCTCGGGGCACCAGGAAGCAGAAGAGGTCGGTGGTGACCAGCATCACTGGGGATTCCATTCCAGCAGGGAAGAGGGAAGTGTGGCACGGCCGGGCCCTCAAGATCCCACCAGTGGGGCCATCCATCCTCCAGTGCCGCATCCTCCAGGTGGAATATTCCCTGAAGGTGAGGCACCTCACCATGAGCTTTGCAGGCGGCCGCAAGAATTCCCTCCTGGCCAGCTCAGGCCAGTGCTCTGGGGAGATACCTGCCCCTGCTGGGAAAACACCATAGCTAAGCTTCCCCCCTGCCTTCTGTCTGCAGGTTTGTGTGGATATTCCCGGGACATCCAAGCTGCTCCTTGAACTGCCGCTTGTCATCGGAACAATCCCACTGCATCCATTTGGGAGCCGCACATCCAGTGTCAGCAGCCAGTACAGCGTCACCCTGGACTGGCTGAGCACCATCCCCGAGCAGCCAGAGGGTGAGCATCTCCCTCTCCCTGGGATAACCTCCCTGGTTGGGACTGCAAGGGTCAGGCAAAGTTCTCAACTGGACCAGCTTTTGCCTTTTTTGGGGGGTTTGTTTTTTTTTTTTTTGCTTAGTTTTTTGGTTGTGGTGCTGAATTTCCTGGGGTTCCTTGGGGGAACCCCAAGGGGGCCGGGAAGGTTTGGGAAGCTGCAGATCAGTTTTCCCTGCACGTCTCCCATTAGTGGGGAGTGTTTCCTGTTCCCTGATGTTTGTCCTTTCTCTTCAGCCCCCCCTGAGTACTCTGCAGTGGTGTCTGGCCCAGAGGCTGAGCAGAGCCTGGCCCCGCCGTGCCGCAGCGAGCTCGGCGACATCCTCGAAGGTCCCTTCTTCGCCTACATCCAGGAGTTCCGCTTCCGACCTCCTCCTCTGTATTCAGAGGTAACACGTCCCCCTGGGCTGGCAGGCTGCTGGAGGGGGCTGGGCAGCACCCACTGCTGAGGTTTTTGACTCTAACCTTGGCTTTGCAGGTTGATCCCAACCCCCCGTCAGACAACATCCGCCCGCGCTGCATGACCTGTTGAGAGAAGCGCGTCGGATGCGGCTGACAGTGTGTGGTGATCCCTTGGGATGGAAGCTTGCACACCCTCACAGTGCTTTGGGCTGGAAATGGGGGTGTGGTGTCCATGAGACCAGAGCTTCTGCAGCGCCAAGACCTCGTGGCCCTCGGCTGCTTCTGTTGTGACTGTCCCCAGACCCACGCCCGGCGCGGTGTTGTGGCCTCGGGTGTGGGAGGAGAACACGAGGGACCTGGTGGTGTGGAGTGGCTGGGCAGGACATGGAGGGTTAATAACTGCCCCAGGATTTTGGGGTTAGAACAGGGAATACCCGGCATAAGCCAAGATTGCTCTCTCCTTGCCCGCAGTGCCGAGCTCCGACAGCTCCTGTGGTGGAAAACAGGAGCTTGGAGGCGTTTCTCAGGATTACAGAGAATGTTTTATGTTGCTCAGGGTTGAGCCCCGGGTGGTGCAGGCACAGCCCTTTGCCTGCAGCTCCCCAGGACAGCAGGGCCCTGAGGAAGTGAATGGCCCTTTTAGGGCCAGATGAAGCAGAGGCTTTGGTTGCTGCTGATAATCATTGCCACAAGGCTGTGGGTGCCTGTGGGGGGAATGGTTTGAGCTGCTTATCCAAACTGTAAAGGCTTCCAAGGGCTGTTACCAGGACTTGGGAGATGAATTTGTGATCTGTGGCAGAGTTTTGGTGCCATTTACCAAGAACAGAAAAGCTGGTTCCTGTTAGTGCCAAACCTGTGCAACGTGCTGGTGCCTCCTTCATGCTGAGGGTGAAACCAGCCCCCAAACTGGTACCACCATGGGGGTCTGGAGCTGTGGCTGGTGGCCAGGGAAAAGAGAAGCCTAATCCAAGGCTGGGGACAGCCACAGGTGCTGATGGGAGATGTGGAATTGGAATGAATCTTTCAGGGCCAGGGGTCCTGCTCACAGTGGGCTTGATCCTGTGCCCATGGAGTGGTCAGTGGCCCTGGTGGGGTGAGGGCACAGCAGCAACCTGTGCTCACTGGTGTGGAACTGGTGTGGAGCTGGTGAGCTGGGTGTTGCTGCAACAAGTGTGTGTGCGAGGGGCTGACCCTGCTGGCTCCAGGGTGACCTGAGCAGAGTTTGGGGGCCGAGGACTTTTGCATTCCCTCACTGAGACAATCCTTGGCCATGCACATCCAAAGCCAGCGTGCCTTGGGCTCCGCGCCGGGGCCGCCTCTGCTCGCTGGGGTTGCTCAGATGAGTCTTTTCTATCTGTGAACACTTTTGTAATGACCACTCTTGTCTCTACTCATTTTGTACGACTTTTTTTTTGTGGGGAGTTTTTTGTCTGAAATAAAGGCTTTTAACTGTTGCCTGGATAGTTTTTTATTCCCCTTTCTGCTTCCTGTTGTCTGGAGCCCTGTGGCTGTTTGGATGTGGGAGTAGGAGTGCTCCCTGCCCTTGCTTCATCTCCCCATGGACACTCAGCTCCACCCTGTGCCCTGTCCCACTGTGCCACTGGGATTAACAGGGTCACTTGGCCAGCACTGCTCCCCTTCAGGATTGGTCCCTTGTGCCTCTGGCTCCTCCACAGCTGTGCAGGTTTGGCCCTTTTCCTGTTACCTGGGATGCAGGGCTGCAAGCAAACCTGTTGTACTTTTCCACACATGCTTCCTGTTTGTGTTCGGGCTTTTGGAGGGCAGGCACCCTTTCCTCCATCCTGAGCCTGGCAGGGACCCAGCAGGTCCAGCTGGGAGCTGGGACATTCCTGCACTGGCTCAGCCAGCCCCAAGGAGGGTCGGGATCAGCCCCATGCTGTGCTGGCTGGGAACTGCTGCCGTGTGGGAAGAGCAGGAAGGCTCCTTCACCTGCTTCCTCCGGCTGGGGTTTGGTTTTTAACAGCATTTCTGTGCTCCACGTCTCTGCTGAGCACAGCAACTCCTGGTGCACGCAAGGCAAGGCCCGAGTCAGGCCTTTTAGTTTTGTCTTCCACAGACTGTGCTGCTCAAAAATATTGCCACTGGAATGTGTTTTTCCCCCCGTCCTTTATTTATTATTTTGTTTGCTGAGCTGCTCAGCGCTGCAGCTGCATCCGAGCACGTGCTCCTGCCCTGGGCCATGGGAGAGAGCTCATCCCTGTGTTTGCCTGCGAGAACCTGGTGCTCCTGGAGCCTCTGTTCAAATCTGCTTTTCATTTGGCATCCCTGGTGCTCCGAGTAATTTCCCCCGGAGGAGGATTAACCGGCCTTTCAGGGAATTTGTTTGCATCCTCCTTCGGGGTGATCATGCCTGGATCTGCCTCTGGCAGCCGGTGCTGCGTGTCCTCTTGGGGGGTTTTGGTGATATCAAAGGGGACATGAAGCTCACAGCGCTGCACCCCCCCGGGTGAAGATGCCTCCAAAGCAAGCCCTGTGACGGGGCTGATCCCAGCATGGCACAAGGGAGCCATTCTGTGCCGGCAAACACCGGGTGGCAGCGATGGCCGGGGGCTGCTGGTCAGTCCCGGATCATCTGCCCCGGCCGCACAAGGGGATGTTTATTCCCGGGGCCGGAGGGGGAGGCGAGTGCCCAGCACCCCGTCTGTCCCAATGCTGCTTTCTGAGAAACCACGTCACCCGGTGACGGGGACAGGCCATGCCGGGCCGGGGAACCCAACGCCGGCGGGCACCGCTCCCGGCCCTCGTGTGGGAGAGACCTTTCCAGCAGGGATTCTTGGAGATGCCTCCAGGTTTTTTCTCGTACAGTCGGGCAGCAGCGCAGCGAGGAGGGGGCATGGCCGGGCTGGAGCTCCTGCCAGGAAAGGGCTGCGCTCCCGAATCCTGGAGGGGCTAAAAATACCCCGTCTGGACCTTGGGAGCCGGGGCACGGTGCAAACCCACCCCACGGGCAGCGCTTTCACAACCGCTGGCGGTGCTGCCGGTGCCCTCTCCAGCCTTCTGTTGTTCATCTCCCCCGGCCCCAAAGTCCTGGTTGGAGAGCCCGGGCTGTTCTCCGGTTTGTTGGCCCGGGGGGTCGCGGCACACGGGGCTGCCGAGCCGGCGTGGCCCCGGGCCATGTGCGGCGGGGCCGGGGGCAGCGCGGAGAGCCGAGCCCGGCCGGGAGGCGCGTGATGCAATTACAGTGCCGGGATTATTTATAGCTCTTGGCCCCGTGCGCTGGAAAATGCTGCCCAGACCACCCGGCAGAATCTGCTCCTTGCGAGGGGCACAGCTCCACCTCCACCCCCCACTCTGCTCCTCTCTTTTCCTTTTTGCCCTTCAGTCCCAAAAATGTGGGATCCCTCTGCCCTGGCTACAGGTTTACTGGGACACCTCTCCCCTTCATTTGCAGCTCACGGCTCTGCAGGGTGCTGGAACCTCCCTCTCGGTAGCTCCTGGACCTTCACGATGCTGGGACACCCCCGTGCCACACCTCCACAGCTCTGCAGGTTGCTGGGACGTCCCAGCTGTAGCTCACAGCCCAGGCGCTGTGACCCTGTCCCTGCAGCTCATGGATCTACAGGGTGCTGGGGCCCTCCCCAAATGGCATCTCACAGCTGTGAAGGGTGATGGGATCCCCCTCCCCACTGCAGGGTGTTGGGACCCCGCACTGCAGGGTGCTGGGACCCTCACTGCAGGGTGTTGGGACCCCTCACTTCAGGGTGCTGGGACCCCCACTGCAGGGTGTTGGGACCCCTCACTGCAGGGTGCTGGAACCCCTCACTGCAGGGTGCTGGGACCTCCACTGCAGGGTGCTGGGACCCCTCACTGCAGGGTGCTGGGACCCCTCACTGCAGGGTGCTGGAACCCCTCACTGCAGGGTGCTGGGACCCCCCACTGCAGGGTGCTGGAACCTCCCACTGCAGGGTGCTGGGACCCCTCACTGCAGGGTGCTGGGACCCCCTCACTGCAGGGTGCTGGGACCCCCTCACTGCAGGGTGCTGGGACCCCCTCACTGCAGGGTGCTGGGACCTCCCGGCTGCAGCTCCTGGCCTTGCAGCCCATTTCTGCAGCATGTGGAGGGGCTGCTCCTTCCCCCCAGCCCTCCCCACCCCCGGAGGATGCTCGGGCACATCCCGGTGGTCGCAGCCTTCGCTCGAGGCTGTTGTGCTGCGGCGAGGGGTCAGTGGGGAGGGTCAGTGGGGGTGTCAGTGGTGGTGTGGGGGTCAGTGGTGGTGTGGGGGTCAGTGGCGTGGGGTCAGTGACGGCCGTGCCGTGGGGAGGGTGACACGCGAAACTTGCGGCTGTCCCGGCCCTGGCAGGGACAGAATGTGCCGGAGCTGGCGCAGCCCTGCGAGGGCCGGGATTAACTGCGCCGCTGCTGCCTCCGGCCCGGGCGCCCGTCCAGCTCCCAAAACAAGCACCGCCTTCCCCCATCCCAGCTGGGCTGAGCCCTGCGGGGTACAGCTCACCCCAAAACCTGCCCAGGGGCACCCGCTGGGGGCTGCTCTGTTTGAGCGGGGCGGGGGGGGCGGTCGGTGATGATGAATCTGGATTTTGGCCGGAGGGGGACGCCCTGCTCTGTCCCCGCGCTGGGGTTCATGCACCGCCCAAACTCAGCATCTTTGTGCCCGTGGGATGGTGGGCCCGGGGCTCTCGCACCCCGGGGGGCAGCGGTCGGTGCTGATGGGGGTCCAGGGGGTCCTGTTCACTCCCGGCTGCTGAGCCCCTGAGCACCGCGGGCACACGCACAGGGCCTTGCACAAGGCAGCAGCGGGCCTTGCTTTGGGTTTGCTCCAACCTCCGCCCCGGGGCTGCGCAGGGCACGGCTTGGCCCTGGCAGCATCTCAGGGGTCTGGGGCTCAGGGGGTCCCCTTTTCCTCGGCAGCCGCAGAGCTCTGCCAGGGCTCCGGGAAGCAGCCGCGCACCCCGACGTGCCGGGGCGGCATCGCGGCCGCCCCTCCGCCCGCTGACTCAGCCGCCTCTTTGCCGGAGCCGCTCCCGCCCACGGAAACCACAGGCAAAGTCCCCGCATCTCTGAGCCGGGGCTTTCCCCGCCGGCTCGACAGGAATCGCAGCTTTTCCCGGCCCGCTGCGGGCAGTGAGACCCTCTGGGTGCGGGGGGAGGAAACTGCGGAGCCACCGCGGTTGGTTTATGCCAAAAAGCGGGGTCTGGAGCGGCCGGATGGACGTGATGCTTGTGCCACATGTCCTGTCCCCTGCGGGCATCGTGCCAGGGGGATCACGGCCCGGGACACCCCACAGACCCCGACGGCAGCGGGTGCTGCTGGGGCCGGCCTTGCCACAGGTTGCTGGGAGCAAACCACCTCCTTTATTCGCTGTATCAAACCCCAACTCACTGTGGTTTTGGGTCTGGCCCCCTTCGCCCCAGTTTGGGGTCCCTCGCTGTGGCACTGCCCAGCCCCTTGCGCAGTCACTCCTCGCTCCCTCCTTTCCCCGGGCAATGGAAAATTTTTCTGACTTTTCGACTGTTGTGCAGTTGTTTGGGAGCGAGGAAGGGGCCGGCGCCGCGCACAAACATGTCTATGTATAAACACTGGGGACTGGATCAGGGATGGAGCCGCTGGCACCGAACCCTCCCCACCGAGCCGGGTGTCCCCTCTCCCGCCGGGACGCCCTGCTCGGTGACCCAGAGCCGTCCCTGCGGGGACACAAATATTTTGACTTTGTTAAAAAAAAAAAAAAAGCACCAAAAAAACAACACCCCCACTAAAACCTTCCCCCATCCCCAGCCATCCAGCGCGTGACGTGTTGGCACACAAACACTGCGAGTGGGGATGGCGCTCGCCCAGTTCGGGCTGGGACCTGCAGGTGACACGGCCGTGCCCTGTGGCAGGGATATGGCACGATGGGACTTTGCTCCCAGCGTGGCTCCCCACCCCGGCTGTGTTTGCTGTCACTCCCAGGCGCTGCTTCGCAGACCGTAGAGAAAACCCGCCCGGAGCACGGGGTGGGTGCCCGTCCCCTGGCGCGGTGACATCCCGCACCCTGGCCCCCACATCTCCCCACAGCTACAGCCTTGCCCGTGTGGGGCGTTCGGTACCGGGGAGGAGCAATTGGCACCACTGCCCTCACTTCTGGGCTGCCTTGGGTGTCACTGGGACACAGTTGTCCCCAGATGAGAAGGGAGCAGTCGGGGCTGTCGCCCTCACTGCTCAGTGTCACCTGAGCCCCGCTCCAGCGCAGGAGCCGTGGTGTGACCTGTCAAACTCCGCGCCTCTGATCCCTCCTCCCACTCCCCAACCTCAAAGTCTCCAGGAAAAAGGGTTATGCTCCTTTTTTCTTCCCCATCACCCTGCAAGAAGGAGCAATTTTGAGCTGTTTTCAACAAAAACCCCGCAGACCAAGCTCAGTCTGGAGGGAGAAGAACAGAATCAGAATCCCAGAATGTTCTGAGCTGGGGTCCAAGCCAGCTCGCAGGGTTCCCCACTGACTAGCCACATTAGCAAGCCTGCACCCAATTATTTTTTAATGCGCGGGTTTACGTGGAGCGGGGAGAGGGATTTTCCTGCAGAGCAGCTGTGTAAATGCCACCACATGCAGGCCCGGCGATGGAGGCAGCGATAGCCGGGGGGTCCCAGCTGGCTGGAGGTGGCTGGGCCGGGCAGTGCCGGTGGGAGGGAGGCTGCGGCGCTGCCGGACGGTCCCGGGGGGGCTGAGCCGGTTCCCTCCGCTTTCCCGGCGGTTTGGTGTGCGAAAAAAAATGAGGGAGAGTCAATCTGCCTGCAAAGAGCTGGTAAACACCGGGGAGCGGAGCTGGGAGCGGGAGGGGGGTTTGCTCTTGGTCCTGTGTTTATTGCTGCAAAGCCGGGCTGGCTGCTCGCTCTGGGACAAGCCCGCACGGATAGGGGGGAGCGCTGTAAGAAAAGGGTTTTGGGGGTTCTCTGGTTCTTATCGATTTGTCCTCGGCTCAACTCTGGCCGCCTGCTTGAGCAAAATATGTTTATGCTGCAAACCTCCGGTCGGCTCCGCTGCCAAGTGGGCAGGGAAGGCGTGTGTTGATAAGGGCGCTGCGTCCTCCCCTTCCCGATCACCCGATCCCCGGGGAAGCGCACGGAGGCGGCCGCCCGCCTCCCAGCACCCTGCGTTTATGATGTCTTTGACTATTATTACGAAGTTTCCGTTGAAAAGAAAAACAGCCATAATTCAATAGCTGCGGCTTTGCAGCTGCCAAAGCCTGGAAAGCTCCGGCCGTGCCAGCGGCTGAGCTGCCCCCGGGGCTGCGGGCCCTGAGAGCAGCCAGCCGAAAACGCTCCAACTGCGGGAGGAAAAGGCTTCCTGCCATCGCCCCAGCGGCCCTGGGAGGGAGAGGATGGGTTTCAATGGTTTTCAAGCCCTTCTCCCAGCTGGCCTGCCGGGACTCGCAGCATCCCGGCGGGATTTTACAGCCATCTGAGCACCCAGGGCAGCCCCTGGGGCAGCTCCGAGCGCCCCTTCGCGTGTTAAAGATGCAGTTTCGGCGCTGCTCGAAGTCATTTTCCCTGCTCGGGTTTGGAAACAGCTCTTGCAGCGGGCGGGCTGACGTGAGCAGGAAAGAGCCGGGGCGGCCGCGGGGCCTGTTGGCGAAGGAAAACCGAGCTGTTGTTGTTGTTGTTGTGACACCGAAGGGTTGCAAAACGCCGGCGCTGAAAGCCCCGTGACTCTCAAAACAAGCCGAGCCCAGCTGTGGCCGGAGGCTCTCGGTCCAGATGTGTCCGTCTGGCCAGCTGTGGGCCCTGCAGCCCCTTCCCCACTGCAGGCGGCCTGTGCCAGCAATGCTTGGGGGATTTGGGGTTTGTATTTTTTTCTTTTTTTTTTTCAGGGAGAAGAACCCCAGAAGGGTTTTTTTTAGAGATGAAAAGCCCAAATTCCCCAGCTGCAGAGATTTTTCTACCCTGGGGATCTGCCGGGCATCTCGCCCACAGAGGTTTTGCAGGGCTGGGGTGGGGGGGGTGGATGAGATGAGCTGTTCACCCCAGGGCGAGACACAGCCCTTGAGTTCTGCTTAAAAACTCAAAAAGAACCCCTAAAAAATCCAAGGGATCAGTTTGTTTGCTTAGGGATTAAGTCACCTAATCCGCCTGGCAGCGGGTGGCGTTGTGGAGGTGGTGGCAGCGATGGCTTTTTGCCCGGCAAATAATCCTGCCCGTGGTCGCGGCTGGTGGTCGGGCTGGACTCAAACATCCCAATGGCATTGGATCTTCCCCGGGATCGGGCTCAGGGAGGAGGGAAGAGTGCTGGGTGTGGGGAAAGGGCTGGGAGAGCGATGGGTGGATGAGGGAAGGGGCTGGGAAAGGGATGGATGAACGAGGGAGGGGGTGACAGGGTTGCAACATTCTTCTTTGCTGCCTATGGCTCTGGGGGGCTGTTTCAACGAGGCTGGGAAACAGATTCAACTCCACGATATGGGATCAAGACACCTTTATCTGGGAGAAAAATATCAGCCTGGTCCCCTAGGGGTGGATCTCGCCTTCCCCCGGGGCTCAGACCTCCCAAGAGCCGATGTTGATGGGGCTGTAGCAAACCCCTCTGGCTATTTTGTTTTTCCTCTGATGCCATCTGAGCTTGCATCCCTCAAAAACAAGAGAAAATGGCTTCAAGTTGCCACAGGGGAGGTTCGGGTTTGATATCAGGAAAAATTCCTTGACCCAAAGGGTGGTCAGGCCCTGGCACAGCTGCCCAGAGCAGTGGTGGAGTCCCCATCCCTGTAGGGATTTAAAAGCCATGTGGATGTGGCACTTGGGAACATGATTTAACGTGGGCTTGGCAGTGCTGGGTTAATGGTTGGACTCGATGATCTCAGAGGGCTTTTCCAACCTGTATGACTCTGTTCCATAAACTCAGGGAGCCCCGGGCTCTCACCACCTTCCTGCAGCTCTGGCTGCCCCACCTGCTTTCCTGGGAGGTGGTGCTGAACCTTCCACTTCCAGGTAAATCCACCTGCACACGTCCCCAGTGCCATTTGCACTTGGAGACACATCACTGGGACCGTGTGGGAGTTGGGAGGGAGTAGGAGGAGGTTTTTCCCTTTTAAGGCAGAGATGCTCCATGTTTGCCTGGGGAAACAGCACTGTCACTGGTGGTGTGTGAGCAGCACTGGCACCAGTGGCTGTGAATGGGGGACCCCATGGCTTGGGGTGACTTTGGGGTGGATGCTGAACCCCCTGTGCCCCCATCATTACCCACCCCAGTGGGGCTGACCTTTATTTTCCCCGCTGTGATGGTTTTTGGCTGCTTATCTCGGAGCTGTCCTGGAAGGAGTCCCCTGTTGGGTGTAATGAGTCGCCCATCCTCGGGCTGTGTGGTGGTGGCTCTCACCAGGGGTAACTGGTGCCCTGTGGCACGTCTGGGTCCTGCACCCCTTCGGATCCGGATGGAGGAGCAGGGAAGGTCACATCCTGGCTGCCCTTGAATCACCAGGCTCAACACAGCTCCTGGGGACTCATTTGGAAAACAGTCCTGTGAAATTTAAACTAATTAGAAAGCCCTGAGCCGCTCGCTCGCACTAATTGGCAAGTCTGGCTTGATTAGTTTTCCCGGGCACGTTGTCCACGGGCACCGTGTTCCTGGCAGAGCACTGCCCAACTCAAACCATGTGTGGGGAAAAACATGCACAGGGCTGTCCCTGGAGGCGTCAGCGGGGATGTGAGTGGCACCACGGGTGGGATGGATCTCTGGAGGGTGACCCTCTGGAAGGAGGGTCTCCTGTCCCCCCCTCCCCAGGGTGTTTTCAGTGCAGCGCCCGGGACTGCCTGTCCCGCTATGAACTCGTTCCATGGGCTCGAATGATGAACTGGCCCCGGGCCGGGCGCTGTGTTTCCCGCTGCCACCCAGCCGTGCCGAGCCGTGACCCCGGCGCTGTTCCCTTCATCGCTCTGACCCCAAGCCGGGCTGTAAACAGGGGCTGGGGCTGAAACCCGAGCGTGCACCCGCTCCGGTAACCCAATACTTCCTCCACGAGTGCCTGGTGCGCTCCGACAGTGAGCCCGGCATCGCCCAAACCCCACCAAAAGCCCCAAATCCGACCCCTGCCCCCCGGTTTCTGCATAGGAGGGTGCCAGATCTCCAGCCTGCAGGCGATGCCCAGGGATTTGGGGTAAGGGAGGGCAAGGTTGGCGGGCACAGGGGTCTGGGAGGTGATGCGTGGCGGGGAGGGAAGGACGGATCTGCTCTGCCAAGGGGTTGGGAAGCGCCGCGGGGACGTGGGGCTGGTGCCACCTCGTGGTTTCCCAGTAGCTGAGACAGCCTGGGCGTGCGGTGCTGGACGGGATGGGGGCACGGGGAGGGACGGGACCCCCAGCCAGGGGAGCGACACCACCGCGACCCCTTCGCCCCCGGAGCGCTGGGACAGCCGTGAATCCCGGCGAGGGGAACGTGCCGACCTGCAGCCCTGCGCTCCCGGTGCTGCGAGCGTGATTTTGGGTGAAATCCTTCGCAAAACAGGAGCGGAGCCAAAAGCAGCGGCGGGGCGGTTGAGACACGGCGGCGGTGCCTTACCTGGACTTCCCCGTGTTACTAAACCCACGGAGTTCGTAGGGTTTTTAACATTTTTTTTTGCTTTCTCAGCAAGGAAACGCCGCCGCCGCCAGGCAGAGAAAACCGCAAATCGCTTCTCATCAACACTTCTGCCCCAGATAAAGCCCGAGGCGACAAGGTGGCCCCACGGGGAGGGGCTGGGGGGGCCCCCAAGGGTCACCCCCAGCCCGGCTGCCTTGGCTGCTCCCTCTGCAGCGCCGGGGATTGCCCTCGGCTCTAAATCCTTGCTGCAATCTGCCCGGATCAGGAGAGGAAAAGCCATCTCAGCCCTGCTGCTTTGTGCAGTTATTTTATTTTTTTATGTTTGCCTTTTTTTCCCTTATTTTTTGCAGGTAGATGGTGTTTGATACTGGGTCTCTCTGTGACCCCATCCCATGGGGATGCTGGTCCCAGCGGTGGCAGCTGGCTGGGATGAAGTTCTGCCTCTTCTCCTGATGCAGCCAAGGAAATTCCCTCAGCCCTGGACAGAACCTGCTGCCACCTCGCCTCGGTTTTTATTGCTGGTGAAAGGTTCAGGCTGGGAAGTGCATGGCCAAAACCTGGCATGGTGCAACCCTGAATCCAGAGGCATTGCCTTCCTTGTCCTGGAAACCAGAAAACCCCCCTGAAAGTGTGACTGTGGTCCCACAGGGTGGGCTCCCAGCATCCCACACAGACACTCAGCATCCCATGGGATGCCCCCACCCCGTTCCTGCCATCCATCCCCACTGCTCCAGCCTGGTGACGGCTACGGCACCGACTTCTCTGGGGATGGATCCCATCCTTCCTCATCCCTGATGATGATGGGTTTGTCGGAGATGAGCAGGGCAATGGGGATTAGTGGCTGGTGCAGCCCCCGCCTTCCATCCTCTTCCTCTTCCTCCTCCTCCTCCTCCTCCTCCTCCTCGCCGGGGGGGTGCCCAGTGCAGCTGGTGCTGCCAGGTGGTGGAGATCCCACCGGGCTCAGCATCTCCTGCCTGCGATAGGTGAAGGACATCTCCTCCCCGCAGCCTGATGGACACACCACCACTGCTGGCGCCGGCTTTTCTGCCTCAGGGCTGGGCTCTGGCACACTGGGATGTGTCACATCAGTCTGTGTGCTGGTGTCAGTTGTCTCCTTGCTGGAATTCGGCTTTGTCAGCAGCAACTCGGCTGGGTTGAACCTCTCCGAGGGCTCCAGGAGGCCTATCTGGGGCAGGACCTAAGGGTTGGGTGGGTTTGGGGTAGAGTGTCCCATGCCAGGACCTTGCACAGGCATTTATGGGCTCTGGGATCTGGGGCCTCCTGCACTTATCATCTCACCTGGTTCTTCTCACCGGTGGAGAACTGGATGGCTTTGGTGCCCACGGGCTTGGGAAGGGGTGGGAAGAGGAGGCGGCGAGCCCTGGGGAGGGGGTGGTTGGTGAGGGGGTGGGTAGTGGGGGTGGCCTGGGGGGTGAGGGTGTTGCTGTCACCTCTTTTTGGTCAGGTGGTAGATGGCAGCCATGGCAGGGACACTGAGCGAGATGCCCAGGTACTTCAGGTTGGCTCTCCATGGTGCTCTCTGGGGACCTGGGGAGGGGCATGGCTGGGTGGTGGCATTCCTGTCCCCACGTGGGACACAGGAGATGTTTTGAGGTGAGGGCAGGCACCACACGGGGTGTGAGGAGAGGATGGGGTCTCAGCCATTACCCAGCGTCTTGGTCTGGAAGTGCCACCAAGCACTGCATGTCCCCTCGCTGTCCTCTGTCACTTCCCTAACGCCCACCCTGTAGGCTGTGCCGGGCTGGAGGTTTTGGAGGGTGTAGTTTGATGCCGTGGCATCTGCTTCACCATCTGGGCAAACAAGAACAGTCTGGCAGCTGCCTGTGCAGCACCCCCTCCTGCCCCACGGGGGTGGGGAGTGGTCCCACTCACAGGTCACATTGTCCCCCTCGGCCATGTGGCAGACAAGGTACTTGGCCAGCGCCCCGGGACAGGTGGCTCGGGGGGACGGTTTCCACCGGAGGACAACGGTGTCATCGTCTCTGGTGCTGATGCTGATGGGCACGGCCAGTGAGTCTGCACGTGGTGGAACCAAAAATCAGGGGAGTGTTGGAGGAACCCCCTTTGTGGAGCCGAACCAGGCGTGGATGCTCCGTGCTGCCACACGTACCATTGCTGGCGTAGTGGTGCCACAGGGCGAAGGTGGCCCAGCCCCTCTCCAGGTCCCAGCCATGCACGGCGAGACGGTGACACGCCGGCACTCCCAGTGCTCCTGGAGCAGGAACCGGGGGTACTGGTTAGACCCCCACCAGGCTCTGACCCTGGGTGGGGGGCTTGGGGTGCTCCCTTGCCTTTCTCCACACGGATGCTCTTGGCAGGGAACTCCTCTAGGACGCAGACACCCTGGTTTGGAGCTTGGGTGAGGACCTGCTGCTCGAAGCAATAGGCATCGCCGGGGATCGGTGCCTCCCACTGCGCCATCACGGCGGTGCCGGCCACACTGATGTTCTTGAAGCTCAGATCTGAGATGGAATGGGGGGGGTGAGGGACAGCTGGGAAAAATAACTCCCTGAGGGCTGCCAGGGGAGCTCGGCCCTTCCATGGGGCAGGTACCTGAGTCCTGCTCTGCCGGCACAAGGAGCTGCTGTGCCGGCCCCGGCCCCGCGGCGTTCACAGCTCTCAGCAGGACTTCATATTCGGCCCCGGAGAGGGTGAGGTTGTGCTCCCTCACCTCCCAGCCCAGCACCACGACGTCCTCCTCGTCCAGCACGTCGCAGCTGCACGCCGGCATGTGGGCGTGCAGTGTGTAGCTGACATCCTTGTGCTCTCTGAGGACTGGCTGGGCAGGGGGAGTGGGCAATTAATTTGGGTTATGAAATGGTGGGGGCCACTCAGAAGGGTCCCCGGGGGTGCCACTGTACCTGCCAGCTCAGCCTCAGCACCCGCTGCCCATCTCTGCCCAGTTTTCCCAGCTGGTGGCTCAACACTGGACTCTCCAGGATTTCTGTGGGAGGAACAAGCCTGGCTGAGCTCTCAACAGTTTTGGGAGCTGTTGGGATCCCACCAGCCTCCTGTGTCCTTCCTCACCCTCGGGAACGGAGATGTTGCTGCTCCAGTCACTCCAGTAGCTGGTCGAGTACTTTTGGCGCAGCTGGACCACAAAGGTGCCATTTAGCCCCAGGACACAGGTCACTAGAGGGGGCGGCAGGGTTAGGTGGGAGGGGGACCCCTCTTTCCCTGAAACTTTGGCCACCATGGGGTGCTGGGGGGGAGCACAGAGCAGAGCACCCTGCCAGGACCTTGGAGCACCCCTGGGACATGCTTGTCCCCGACTTCCCTGCAGGTTAAACCAACCTGAGTCATCTTCACCTCTCACTGTCATAGTGTCACATGTCACCTGTAGAGAGAACTGGTGATGGAGACACCCTCCCAGCAAAACCAGTATGTTACTGGGACATCAATGCTGTCCTGTGATCCCCAAACAACCCAGGGGCTGGGAGAAGGAAATGGTGGGGACATGGCAGCCTGGCAGGTCCCCTTGGTTGGGGTGGCCCCTCTTCAATCCTGGGACCCTCCTGGCAGCAATCGAGAGGAGTGGGGGGTCCCTGACTGTGGGGGCTTCGCTGGGGACAAGTGTCCAGATTTCATCTGTTGTCGTCATTAGTATAATCTGGGGTTTTGCCTGTGTAATCCCTGGGAATCGAGGCCTGATCCTGTTACGGGCAGCAGGAGGATCCCATGGCCGGAAGACAAGGCAGAGCCGATAATGCAGCGAAACAGATGGGACACAGCTGGGTTTGGGGGGGACAGTGACATCAATGAGCCCCCACACTCCCCGGGCTGCCACCGTGCTCCCAACTGTCCTGGCTCCAGCAAACAGCATTTTTACCTTTGTCCAGCTGCTGTCCCCTCCTGCCCTCCAGAATCGAGCCTCCCGCTGCGGTGGCTGGTCCATGCCAGGGCACTGTGGCTGTGGCACCCGCAGCCTCAGCTGGCCACGGGTCTTAGAGAAGGGCATCCCGGGGGGAGGTGGATCTGGCTTGTCTGCAAAGATGTTTTTTTGGGTGGTGGTGTGGTTATTTGCGCTGGTGCTGTTGCCCTGCCTGGTCCCAGGGGCACTTACTGGCGTTGTTGAAGACAAGTGTGATGTTGGGGGTCCTGTGGACGTGGTCCCCCCAGCGTGCCTCCACCCAGGCCACGGTGTTGGCGTGGATGTGCAGTTGTTGATGTGGCAGGTTGTAGTTTGTCATCATGCCCGCCTCAAACTGCTTGCACACCAGCTGCTTGTATGTGGGGTGGGAGCTGGCACGAGGTTGAATCCAAATGAGGAAGGGCACGTCCCATGGGCCCCCCGTCCCCCCCGGTGGTGCCCAGCTCACCAGAGGTTCAGGAAGTAGGAGGTGTTGCCAGCAGGGCCGAGAGGTGACCAGGAGCAGTAGAAGGTCTTGTGGGAGTTGCATTTCTTCCAGCAGGAGAAGTCCAGGGCTGTGACGATGCCTGTGGTAGAGGGCCGTGTCTGGGGGCTCCCACATCCCAAACCCCTTCCCATTCACCAAAAGAGCAGCACTGTGGCTGTTGCCTGATCACCGTGTTGCTCAGCTGGGCTACTGGAGCAGCCACATGAATGATTCTCACCCCAAACCCCCCATTTTCCCCCTCTCCAGTGATGGGGCGAGGGGCTGGTGCCGCTCACCCCGCTCCTGCCTGCTGCCAGCGGGGATTCACCACCTTTCCTCCATCCCTGTGGTTTTGGGTGAGCATCTCCATCTCAGCATCACCTCCCCGGGCCTTATCACCCCCGAATCACTCATTGAAAGTCTTCTGCAGTTATCTCTCATCTCCCAGCACCGCAGCAAGCACTTACCGCCCGCCGCCAGCGCTGCCAGCAGCCACCCCAGCATCGCCCACCGGGGGTGCCCCACACCAGATCAGGGGCTCCGCTGCCCCTCCTGGGTGCCCAATTCCCCCGCACCCAGTGGGTGCCCCTCTCCGGCGCGGCGGCAGCCCCGGTGCTCAGCACCTGGTGTTTCCTCTTCTGCTCGCACCGTGCCGTTCCCAGGCAGGTCAGAGCATGAGACGTGAGTGCATGGCTCACTTTTACCAAAAACAAAAGAGAAAGCAACCAAAATATCCCCCTTTTTTGGCCGGGATGAGGCCAGCCCTGCCCCGCGGCTCCACCGCATGTCCCGGCTGGCCACGTGTCCCGGCAGGGCGAGAAGCGCAAGGTAAGCGAAAGATGAGTCTTGGGGGTTTTGGTTGGGTTTTTTTTCTTTTTTTTTTTTCTTTTTTTTTTTTAAATTTATTTTGCAGGCTCCACTGAATGATTTTGATCCTCTGCCTGTAACCGGGCGAACCCCCAAGGCTGGGGCTGTCCGGGTGTTTTTTTGGGATGGGGAGGGGAACTCTGTGTGTGTGTGTGTGTGTGTGTGTTTCGAACCTGGCTGTGCTCGCCCCCGGCACGGCTCGTTCCCCGGGCCACGAACAAAGCCCCAGTGAGGGCGGAGAGCGCGGTGGCACCGGGACAGCAGCGGCAGCAGCAGGAACAGCCGTGTGACGGGCGGCTGACCCCGGGACGGTGGAGCCGGGTGGCACCGAGGGCCGTGCACAGAGTCCCCTTGTTCCCGCAGAAAGCGGCTCCTTGTGTGGCGCTCGCCCCGGGCCGGAGTGTCCCTGTGCTGGGACAGCGTGGGCACGGCCGGGAAGGGGGCACAGGGGGTCCCCTGGCACCTCCTGCCCCTCCCGTGTGGCCTCACCCTCCTGCCCACCGGGGTGGGGGGCACACCAAGCTGTGCTGGGCCAAACTGAGCCATGCTGGGCTTTGCTGTGTCACAACAGACAGCAGGGCTGGGCTGGACTGGGGTGGACTGGGCTGTGCCAGGTTGTACCAGGTCAGGTCATGCTGAACTGTGCCACGCCAAGTTGTGCCATGTTGGACCACGCCATGCCAGACTGGACTGTCCTGTACCATGCCATACTGGGCTGTGCCATGCCTGGACCATGCCTTGCCAAACTGGACTGTGCTGTACTATGCCATGCCAGGCTGTGCCCTGCTGGACCATGTCTTGCCAAACTGGACTGTGCTGTGCCATGCTGGGACAGGCCAAGTCATGCTGGACCATGCCATGCCAGACTGAACTGTCCTGTGCCATGCCATGCCATGCCATGCCAGACTGGGCTGTGCTGTGCCATGCTGGACTGTACTGGCCAGTGCTGCCTCAGGCCAGCAGTGCTGTGCTGTGCCAGGCAGGACAGACCTGTGCTGGACCATGCTGAGCGCCCAGCCCATGCCCTGCTGTGCCAGCCCCAGGCTGTGCCATGCTGGGCTGTACCAAGCCAGGCAGTCTGTGCTAGCTCCAGGCCATCCTGTGTGTGCCAGAGGCTGCCATGCTGGGTTGTGCTGTGCAGGAAGACTCTGCCATGCTGGGATGTGCTGATCCAGGCAGATGGTGCCAGCCCTGTGCCAGCTCCATGATGTGCTATACTGTGCCATGCCATGCCAGTCTGTGCCACTCTGGTCTGTACTGAGCTGTACCAAACCGGGCAGACTGTGCAAGTCCCAGACCGTACCGTGCCATGCCAGCCCCAGGCCATGCTGTGCCATGCCAGTTCTGTGCTCTGACAGCTCCATGCCGTCATAGCCCCATTCCGTGCCATGCCAGCCCCATGCTGTGCCATGCCAGCCCCATGCCATGCCGGACCTATGGTATGCCAACCCCATGGCATGCCAGCCCTATGCTGTGCCAGCCCCGTGCCATGCTATGCCACGCCAGTTCTGTGTTCTGACAGCCCCATGCCGTGCCGGCCCCATTCTGTGCCATGTCAGCCTCATGCAGTGCCAGCCCCATGCCATACCAGATCTATGGTATGTCAGGCCTATGACATCCCAGCCCCATGCTGTGCCATGCCAACCCCATGCCGTGCCAGCCCTATGGCATGCCAGCCCCATGCCATGCCAACCCCATGCCATGCCAGCCCCATGCCGTGCCATGCCAACCCCATGCCGTGCCAGCCCCATTCCGTGCCAGCCCTATGGCATGCCAACCCCCTGCCATGCCAGCCCTATGGCATTCTGTGCCGTGCCAGCCCCATGCCATGCCAGCCCCATGCCGTGCCAGCCCCATGGCATGCCAGCCCCATGCCGTGCCATGCCAGCCCCATGCCGTGCTATGCCAACCCCATTCCATGCCAGCCCCATCCCGTGCCAGCCCTACGGCATGCCAGCCCCGTGCCATGCCAACCCCATGCCATGCCAACCCAGTGCCGTGCCAGCCCCATTCCGTGCCGTGCCAGCCCTATGGCATGCCAGCCCCGTGCCGTGCCGTGCCGTGCCAGCCCCGGGCCCGGTGCTGATGCGTGTCCGGTGACGCGGCGGGGCCGCGGGGCGGCGCTCCGGGCGCACCGGCGGGGCGGACCGGGCGCACCGGGCGGAGCGGGCGCGGCGGGAGGAGGAGGAGGAGGAGGAGGAGGAGGCGGCGGCGCGGCGGGATGGACGAGCCCAGCATCCTGCGGCGCCGGGGTCTCCAGGTGGGCACCGGGCACGGGGAGCGGGCACCGGGCACGGGGAGCGGGCACCGGCAGCGGCGGGGAAGGGGCGGGAAGGAGCGCGGGGAGCCCGGTCCCGGAGAGCCTGCGGTGAGGGGATGCTCGGGGGGTGCGGGTCTGCGAGGGGTGGGCGCTGCGGGGGCGCGGGGGGCGGGAGCTGTGGGGGAGAGGTGGGTGTTCGGGGTGCGGGTGTGCGAGAGGTGGGTGCTGTGAAGTGAGAGGTGGGTGCTCCGGGTGGGTGTTCTGAGTGAGAGGAGGCTGTTCCGGGTGTGGGTGTGCAAGAGGTGGGTGCTGCGGGTATGAGGTGGGTGTTCTGGGTACGGGTGTGCAAGAGGTGGGTGCTGCGGGTATGAGGTGGGTGTTCTGGGTACGGGTGTGCAAGAGGTGGGTGCTGTAAGTGAGCAGTGGGTGCCCTGGGTGCGTGTGAAGTGGGTGCTGCAGGTGAGAGGTGGGTGCTGCGGGTGAGAGGTGGGTGCTCTCTGTGTGCCAGAAGTGGGTGCTGTGTGTGTGTGTGTGTGCAAGAAGGGGGTGCTGCGTGTGAGAGGGGGGTGCTCCGAGTGGGTGTGTGTGAGAGGGGGGTGCTGCGGGGGCAAGAGGTGGGTGCTGTGTGTGAGCAGCGTGGGACAGGTGGGACAGGAGCCGGGCACCCAGCGCTGTGAGCAGGGCAGGGGGTGAGCCCCAGCCATGCCATGGGATGTTGATGGGGGGCACCCAGTGGTGCGGGGGCTCCTGCAGGAGTGCTGTGGTCCCCCCAGCCCAGCACATGATGCCAGTCCGTGCCAAACCGCTGTGCCAGCTCCTCTCTGAACAGCTGATCCTTCCATCCTTCCCTGCCCACCCTGCATCCCGCAGGAACCCCGGGCTCGGACAGGTCATGACCACGGGCCCCCCGGCTCACAGGGCTGAGTGCTGAGCCTCATTTTCTGGGTGACCTCACACCTCCATCCCCATCTGCAGTTCCTGGGGGCCCGGGCAGAGCTGTCGGGGCGGTTGGAGGATGGCACGGCGCTGCCTTCATCCGAGCTGGCAGCTCTGCGGGCAGCTGCACTACACTGCATGCTGAGCCTGGAGAGAGCCCTGGTGGGGGCTGCCTGCCCGTGGATGGGCATGGACAGAGCCACAGCCCTGGCCTTTGGGGCTCTTGGCCACAGGGGTCGTTCCTGGCAGTCCTGGAAAGAGCAGAGCTGTGGGGCCTGGCTGTGTGCCCACATCCCCATGGCATGAGGGATGGGAAGGGGCTCCCACCAGGGACCTAGTGCCATAGAGCTGAGCAGAAATGCTGCCCCTGATGCCATCCTTAATGCCATCCCTGGTGCCACCCTCAATGCTGTCCCCGATGCTGTTCTCACAGGGATCAGCTGATGGTTAATCCTGACTCCCACTGGGACCTGCTGATGGGAAACGCACCGTGCTGGATGTGCATCCACATCCACCAGCTGTGGGTGCTGGCCCTGTGGCACTGCCCCACATGGGTCCTCAGGGCCATCAGGGGATACTCTGGGTGTCCCTGGGGACACAGCATGACCAGAGAGCCCCTGGCAGCGATGGGTGTTGGGTGCCACAGATGGCTGGGCCCTCTTGCACACACAGATGGATGGGGAGGCTGTGCTGTGGGGTGGGGGTGAGCGTGGGGGACAAGGGTGTCTGTCCTCTGTCCCACTGTCCCATCTGCACATGGCTGAGCAGTAAAACCCTCAGCATGACCCTTTCCTGACACTTCCCTTGCGTGGGGGCTGGTGGCTGATAGCACAGCTCCAGGGGTGGGTGAGGATCCCGGTTGGGTGACAGCAGGGCTGGCTGAGGGTGCTGGGGGAGCTCCTGCTCCCTGCAAAGACCCCATATCTTCTTACCCATCCCAGACCTGGGGTCACCCAGTGCTGCTGGGTGCCCCGGGACCCCCACCCCGCGTGCCCCTTCCCTGCACCCACGGCACCCCGGGGCAGACACGCACCCGTGGGCCCCGGGGCTGCCGAGTCCCGGTGTACCCAGGCATGATGTCACTGGTTGCCATGGCGATGCTGCTGCATCACTGCGTTGCAGAGCGCCCCAATCCCGGGATTTCCACAGGGGCTGCGTGGCGTGGGCAGCGGGATGGGGCACGGGGACCCCGAGGGGTTGGGAGGGGTGTGGGTGCTGCTGGGTGTCCCCACATGGCTGGCAGTGGCCTTTGCCCTCAAGGAGCTCCCTGCCCGTGCCAGGGGTGGGTCTGAGGTGCTCAGAGGTGTGGGGCTGGTGGGCACAGGATCAGGGCAGTGATGGGGCATTAACCAGCACTTGCAGCTGCCACTTGTCTCAGCATCCCACAGCGAGCCAGGTCACACGCTGGTCCATCCGCACCGTGCCCCTCACAGCGTGCCACTGGGATCTGTGGCACTCTGTGGTGGGCACAGGTGGTCACCAGAGCAGCGCCAGAGCCCAGTGCAAAAGGAGGATGGCATGGGCTCACATACCTACCTGCTGCTGCCCTTTGGCCTGTTGTAGCACCTGCGAGCAAACAGCTCTCATGAGAAATATTCCCAGTGGCTGGAAAAATAAACAGTGCAGGGGCTGCTGGCTGCTCCCCACACCCGGGATGTGGGGACACAGTGGGGCACAGGGCACAGCTGTCACCCTGAGGCTGTGCTCCAGCTGGGTCTGTGGGTGCTGCTCCCACCCCACCACCCTCAATGACATCGCTCCTGGGCCTGGCCAAGGGGCCACCAGCCTTGGGGACATTGAAAAGAGAGGTTCCCCTGTGCTGGCCCAGGGCGAGTGATTTGTCACCCTCACCCTGGGCACAGTGAACGGGGATTGATCCTGCAGTGACAGCCTGGTGTGACAGCAGGGGTCCTGCAGGTAGGCAACCCCCTTCCTGGGGCCACACTCTGACCCCACATTCTCGCTTTTCTCGTTGCAGAAAGAGCTGAGTCTGCCACGCCGAGGAAGAGCGTAAGTCCCTGAGCTGGGCCACCTGGGGCACGGGGTGGGGTGACATCAGGAGGGACATGCTTGGGGTCACAGTGCCAGCACCGTGGGTGACAGCAGGGATGGGTGTTAAATGGTGCCAGGGCTTGTTGTGCCCAAATGTGGGGTGGCATCGTCATGTTCTCTGATACTGGAGAGATCTGATTGTGTGTCTGCTGGGATGTACTGGGATGTACTGGGATGCACTGGGGTACACTGAGGTGTGTTGGGCTATTCTAATCAGCCCTGGAGTGTACAGGGGTGTATGGGGGTCTGTTGGGGTGTTCTAAGCAGTATTGGGGTGTACTGGGGCATACTGGGGTGTGGTAGGAGGCTGCTGCAAAGCTGCACCAGTTTCTGTGTTGGGGTGTGCTGGGGATGCACTGGAGAAGCACTGGGGCTGTACTGGGGCTGTACTGGGGCTGTGTTGGGAATGCACTGCAGCCATACTGGGACTGTTAGAGATGCACTGGCGCTGTGTCAGGGATGCACTGGGGCTGTGTCAGGGATGCACTGGGGCTGCATTGGGGCTGTGTCAGGGATGCACTGGGGCTGTGTCAGGGATGCACTGGGGCTGCACTGGGGCTGTGCCAGAGATGCACTGGGGCTGTGTCAGGGATGCACTGGGGCTGCATTGGGGCTGTGTCAGGGATGCACTGGGGCTGTGTCAGG
>JAWWMP010000082.1:3116082-3137765 GCA_035047865.1 Dendrocincla tyrannina
GTTTGGGGGGATTCACTGGTGAGCTTGAGGTGGGGGGTGGGCACAGTCGTGCATGATTTTGGGGGGGGATGTGTTTTTGCACACGTGGTGCGTGGGTTTGGGGGTCTTTATGCCACGAGGGCACCCCGGGGTGCGTGTTTTGGGGGGGTCTGGGTGCAGTGGGGAGGTGCAGAGAGGCGTTTGGGTTTAGGAGGGGACTGGAGCGTGTGGGTTTGGGGGCCTGTGCACCCACGTGTGTGGTTTGGGGGAGGGCTTAGGGGGCACACGGGGTGTGTGGTTTGAGGGGTCTGTGTGCATTGTGGGGCACAGCAGACTGGTTTGGGGGGACAATGGTGTGCGTGGGGGGATGGGCACTGGATTGTATGATCTGGGGGGGCTGTGCACCAGTATGTGTGATTTGGGGGGGCTTAGCACTGGGGAGTCACACGTGGGTGCATTGGTTTGGGGGGCACACTGAGGTGTGTGGTTTTGGGGGGTGTCTGTGCACTGCAGGGTGCACACAGAGGTGTGTATTTTGAGGGAGGTCTGTGCACTCAGGGGTGCACACGAGGTGTGTGGTTTGGGGGGGGGCCTTTGCACAATAGGTGCATGTTTTTTTGGGGTGCTGTGCACTGAGGGAGCACCCTGGGGACCCTGAGCGTGGTGGGTGGGGTGGGCTGTGCATTGGTGGGTGTGGTCCCCGGGAGCCCAGCGCCATGTGGGTTGTGGGGTTTAGGATCCCAGGCCATTAGGGGATGCACATTTTGGGGTGCTGTGAGCCCATCCTAGGGGTGTGTGGGTTGAGGAGGGAGAATGTCTTGCATGCACAAGGGGGGAAATATCCCTGTGACCCACTGATGGGATGTATCCTGTGTGGCACGTGGCCTGAGCCAGGGTGAGGGTCCCCAAGGTGCCAGGAGCCCAGAGGGCAAAGGAATCACATCCCTTTTGGCAGTGGGGCTGGGGCAGTGGTGGGGGGCTGCATAAATGGGGTGCAAGAGGGGCTACCTCTGGTCTCCAGCTGCGATGCCAGGCTTGACCCAGGGATGCTGGTGGGATGTGTCCCCAGGGAGGGGGACAGAAGGTGCAGTGGGCACAGCTGGTGGAGGCTGGGACCTCCATCCAGCAGGTTTGGGGGGGCTGTGTCTGGCCCAGGCATAAAACCCTTCCAAGGCTTTGTGTAAAGGAGGTGTTTAAGACAGTGCGGAGGCTGAGGAGAGAGATTCCCATTGTGAATGTCTTTCAGCCTTAGTGTGAGCTGGCACAAAGCAACACGGTTGCTTAGCAAAGGAATCCATCCCATCCTATCCTGCTTCACCTGGGCTCTGGGAGTTCCTGCTGCTGGCACACAAGGATGGGCGAGGAGGACAGTTAATAATTAAGAAAAGGCATTGGATGGGGTTTTCCAGTCTAGGGTGGCAGAGGCCAGGGGGTGGTCCTGGGAGGGATGTGTAATTGGAAAGATGATCTAGGCAGTCATCTGTCTCCAGCTGAGCATGATGAGGCTGTAATTCTCATGAAGGGCAGAGGATTTGCTCTTCTTTCGTTGATATTCCTAGAATCCACGGTGAGAACCAGTCTGGCCTATTTTACAGTGGGCAGAAGGCATATGATGTTATTTAGTGGGATTAAGAGGTTTCAGGGATCCTAATTTCCCATGGGGGGATGCTGAGAGGGCTGGGGCAGGGCAGGGGAGCTGGTGGTTCCATGGCTGGTGGGGTTCTGCTCCATGGATGCTGCCCATGGCTGTTCACTCCTCACACATCGCAGGAGAACAGACCAACAGACACAACAGGTACCTGTTCCTCCCCACCACCCAGAAAATGTGACATGGGGACACACAGGGGTGCAGCCCAGGGTGCTGGACAGTCTCTTTAGGCTATTTTCTCGCAGAAAGAAATAAATAAGTCTATACCCAACTTGTTACCCTGTGATTCCCTTTGGGGATTTGGGATTTTGCTCTTGGGAAGTGCCTGGGGTGTTGCTTGGTGCTCCAGGGTGGATTAATAAGAGCCCCCACAGTGCCAGGCTTTTGGCTGGGGTGGGATGAGAGGGCAGAGCAGCTCCACAGAGCAATGCCAGGTGCCTGGTGGAGATGTGAGGATGTGGTGGGGCTGTGCATGGCCTGTGCCAGGCAGAGTGTTGCATTCCATCATCCAGACCCCAGTCCCCAACCTCCCCCATCCCAGCTCATTCCAGGCCCGTCGCTGGAGGCAGCTGAATTCAGGGCTGTCACAAGCCATGAGGACAAATGTCACGGAGAAACTTGGGACGAGCTGCTTGGTTCAGCGGGTTTCAAAGTTAAACACGGAATTTCTCCCTGCTGGAAAGCGGTTTTTCCAGGACACAGTGAGCTGTGGCACTTCCCCAAATCTCCAGGCACAGAAGTGCTGTTTTGGGGGGATGTGGAGGAAAAATGTCCACAGCCAGCAAGGGAGGGAGCAGGGAGCACTGCCACGTGCTCCCAGTCACGCAGCGGGAGCGGAGCCGCCTGCTCTGCCCTTTGAGACTCTGCCTGCTCCCTTATCACCACCCAGCCCTGCCCTGCAGCTCCCGCCACCCTGCACCCACTTGGGCCCAAATCCATGGATTTCTGCCTTACAATCACCCACGAGCAGTGCCCCACGCCAGGCTGGCACTGGCACACAGTGCTCTGCCATCCTGGGAAGCTTTAGGGGTTGGATGCTGCGGGAGCGGAGTGGGAACTGCAGCCTCTCCTTGTGTGTCCCAGTGATGGCTCTGCCCGACCCTCGATATTCTGACTGAGAGCCACCCAGCCCCACTCTCCTGGGTGCTGGCACAGCCATTTGCCACTTAGAGACACCAGTGTGGTGCTGGGCAGCTGGATCCTGCTCTTCCCTCAGCTCCAAGAAGGCAGCCTGCGGGAGACTCCCCAGGGAACTGATCACAGCCCCGAGGCTGCCAGAGCTCAAGGAGTGTTTGCACAACAGTCTCAGGCACATGGCAAGATTGTTGGGGCTGTGCAGGGCCAAGAGTTGGACTTGATGATCCTTGTGGATCCCTTCCAACTCAGGATATTCCAGGATTCTGTGGAACTGGGAGATGCCGGCTCCTCCTCACAGGCAACCTCGGGACGGGTGACACGTTGTTTTGCTCTAGGCTTTGGGTTCACACTGGCTTTCACACACTTTCCACATCCTTTGAAAGAAGTGCTGGATGGCAACGGCAGCGCCACAGCCGGCGCAGCCTCAGCGTGAGCAGCGCGGGAGATGCTGACAGCGATTTTCCACTCCATTTTTGGTACCAAATGTGCAATTAAGTGATGGAGGCAGGGAGGGCAGCAGCCCCAGCTCCTGCCTTTGGGGCTTGGCAGCTCCTCTCTGCCCCGGGGCTCGTTTCTAGCCCAAGGTTTCCATGCATGAAGGATGGGAACCAGCTGCAGATGATGCATCAGGAGAAGGGGGGTTAAAGTGGCGCAAGATGGTTGCGGAGCTGAGGGTGGAGCGCGCGGAAACAGGAAACATCGGCCTCTCTCTGTGTCACCATTACTGGAACTTGCTTCACTGGAGGTTTGTTTTCACTTCCAAAACGAAACCAAGCGAGCAGGAGGAAGCCCCTCGTCCCCTGGGCCATCCCCCTGCACTACACAGACACACGTGCCCCCCAGTCCCTGTGGCAGCACAGGCAGAGGGCAGTGGCAGAGCTGGCCGCTCTCTGCAGCCCTGCTGGTCCCTGAGCCCCTGGCTGGGCCATGTGGTGCTCAGGCAGGGCTGCCCACACTGCCTTGGGCTCCCATCCGGCAGCAGCCGCAGCCTGTGGGTTGCTCCTGCCCCGGGGTGGGTGCTGGGCTCTGAGTCTGCAGCCTTAGCTGGGCTTCAGGACTGTGTTTGAGTGAGAAAATCAAATGGAGCGGGCAGGAGAGCGGGCTTGGATTGGATATTAGGAAGATATTCCTGCCTGGGAGGGTGGGCAGGTCCTGGCACAGGTTGGGCAGAGAAGCTGCCCCATCCCTGGAAGTGTCCAAGGCCAGGTTGGACAGGACTTGCAGCAACCTGGGCTAGTGGAAGGTGTCCCTGCCCATGGCAGGGGGTGGCACTGGATGGGCTTTGAAGTCTCTTCCAAACCAAGCCAGTCTGGGATTCTGTGGTTCTAGGAAGGGTGAATGGATGGAGGGGAAGGTTGCTGCCTCCCCACAGCGCCTCAGCTCAGCCCAGGTGCTGAGCAGGATACTCCAAGCCCTCCAAAGCCACTGCAGCTCCAGGGCAGTTGGGGTGCAGGTCTCAGAGGGGCACCCAGAGACCCCTCACCCTGGGGGCAGGGAAGTCTAGAGGGTTGAGCCAGCAGAGAAAGGTTTTGGGAGCCCCAAAGAGCCCCCTTCGTTGCCAGCTCGGCCAAGACCTTCAGACTTGTGCAGAAGAGTTGAGGTTCCTGTTTTGAGCCCCACTAAAACCACAGCAGGAGGAGCTGTGCAAGGGGGGGAGATACCAGGGGAAGGTGAGAGGTGCTGGGTGTCTTGTGTGGGCTCTGCCCACGTGTGTAGAACTCTGACCATGCCTTGCTGGTGTTGGCTGCTCGCTGTGCCTTGTACACCCACCTTGGAGGAACAACCTGTGGTGAAACACTGTCCTTTACACCCTGGGTGCTGCATCTGCTGTTCCCTTCTGGTTTGGGGATGCGTGGAGAATCCCTTTGCTCAGAGTTCACCCTCTCAGCCTTGTGGGTGTATCTGGCCACGGTGTGATGTTAAAAGATGTCCTTTAATTAGCAGCATCTGTGTGGGTTCCTGTTCCCAGCCTGGAGAGGAAACTCGGTGTGTTTGCAGCCTGAGGAAGAGGAAATAGAGGAAAGGGAAGGTTGTCCTCGTGCTTGAGCTTCTGCTCCGTGCCGTGGAGATCTGCACTTCTCTCTCAGACTGAGAGAGAACTTAAATGAGCCCATCATGTTTGAAATGGGGTTAAAATGTGGGAGTGGGATAGGACAAGAGTGGGGCTGCAGCTCCCCTGTGGGAATTTTTGAGACTCAGCCACTCTTGCAAGGCAGCCTTGGGCTCAGGGCTTGGGGAAGGGCTGAAAGGAAGATGAAATTCTTGCAAGGGTTGAAATCCTGTGAGCTGGGAAAGTGGGAATGAAGATGGGGATACGAAGACCCAAGTGCTTGTGGATGTGGCCTTTTGGAGATGCTCTGTGGGATGCCAGGATGAGGCACCAGGATGGGAGTTTTGGAGCGTTTGGGTTGTCGAGGTGCTGACTCTACTTTTCACCTGGTGCTGGCACGCTGCCCTCCCCCTGCTGCCTGCTGGAGCTCTGCTGGGGCATCCCAAATGCCTGGGGATACCACCAAGTCTCAGGGGGTTGGGGACCAACTGCCCTCTCTGCTTTGACACAGACACCACCCTGTGTAGGGAGGTTTGTAGGAACTGGGCTCGTTTTCCCTGCAGTGGAGCAGGTCTGCTTGTGGCCGCTTGGCATTTCCATCACTTCCTCCTTTTACATCCCTTTTTCTATTCCTGCCCTGGGGCTGTTGCCAGGGGCCTCCTGCCTCTGCCTCCCCAGAGAGCCAAAACCAGAAGTGGGACCTCGACAAGATGGTTTATTATTAAAAATAACCCTGTTGGCCCATCCCAGCAGCTTTGAATGTGAGGATGGACCTTCCCTGCCGTGGGACATCCGTAACCAGTGTTGGGTGGCAGTGGCCGTGCTCCACAGCACAGGGCTCCATGTACAAGCAGATCCTTACCTTCCTGAGCCCAGACAGCTCTGCCTGTCCTTTCTTTCCCTCGGTTAATTCCCTCTTTTTCTCCTCTAGTTGTCGAAGCAGCAATAGGAAGAGCTTGGTGGTGGGCACCCCCTCTCCGACCCTCTCACGGCCACTCTCCCCCCTCTCTGTGCCGACAGGTAAGGGATGTCCCAATGGATGGGTTGAGCATCTCCCAAAATTACCCAAATATTTTTGAGGGGTCCTGGAGGACTCTTCTCTTCTGCAGCCACTTGTTAACACCAGTGGACTGGCTGCTGTCTGCAGGCGCCTTTTCAGGGAGGGAATAGCTTGGGAGGTGATTTAACATCTCTGTCCCCTGAGGAGCAGCCTGCAGCACCCTGGGCGTCACACTGGGGTGGCTTTTGGGGTGACTTTTGCCCCTTTCCCCCTGCAGCTGGGAGCAGCCCCTTGGACAGCCCCCGCAACTTCTCTGCCAGCACCTCCCTCAACTTCCCCTTCGCTCGCAGGTGAGCCCCCAACCCCAGCCCCAGCCCAGTAATATCACTGATAATTATCATGCACCAGCTGGGACTGTTCTGTTGATCTCAAGTGATCGTTTTGCATCTATTTTTGCTTTTTTTCTCCCTGATTTCTGCTCTGGTGGTGTTTGCTCTGCCGTGACTGGTTCCTCCTATCACCCCAGCCATGCTCCTCGGACTGACAGGTGAGTACCAGGGCGGGCAGGGGCTGCATTTTGGGGAGGTGTCTACTCCACATCATCATGGACCTTCTTTTTATAGTGTCAAAGGCCAGGTTGGACAGTGCTTGGAGGCCCCTGGTCTAGTGGAAAGTGTCCCTGCCCATGGCAAGGGGGTTGGAACTGAATAGTCTTTAAGGTCTCTTCCAACCCAAACCAATCTAGGACTCTGTGATTCTTTTTTTTGCATTCCTGGATGGGAGATTTTGCACCAGGACTGGGCTGTTTGCAGCACTGGGAGCCCAAACATCCCTGTTCCCATCACACCATCCCAGCCACGTGCTCAGCCCCAGCCCTGACCCACTCCAAGCTCTCCTCATGGATGCTCAGCAGATGGCCCTGCATGGATGCTCACCCAGGTCCCTGCAGAGGCAGCTCTTGCTGCATCCCCTCCCCAGCCCACACTGCTCCAGATGCAGCCACCAAAACCCCGCTGAAGTAATTAATTAATTGCACGCATGGAGGCGGGTGGCTGATTTGAACCCATCGATCCTCACACGGAAAAACGCTGGGGGCTCATGGATTGTTTGCACACTGGTAACAGAGTGAAGAGCCAGACGGCGGGGTCAGGAGTTTGGGAGAACCAGCAGCGAGGTGGTGCTGGAGCCAGAGCCGGCTCCCTGCCAGCTCCTGGAGTCCTTGACCCCCACGGGAAGCAGCAGCGGGAGGTGAAGGGCCTCGTCTTGAGCCATCCTTTAGAAACAGGTCCAAGAGGAAGGACTCGCCTACATATGAGCAGGGGCCTTCCTGTTTATAACCCGGCTCTGCTCTGCGGCGCCTGCTGTCTCGGGATGAGTCTTTGGGAATCCCGGTTTCCCACCAAGAGGGCTCCCACCAGGCTGAATTTTGCTCGGATTAAAAATCAGATGCCTGCAGGGTTTTTTTCCCCCTGTCTGACATGGGTTTGCCCAGCCCCAGTGCCCCCCACCCCTGATTTCACCTGGTTCCAGCCCCTTCTGAAAAGAGGTTTCAGGGTTCTATTACTCAAGCCAAACCTGCACCCTCTTCCCCCTCTTTTTGCTCTCGTGTTATTGATTTGCATTTAGGTGTTGTTTTTCCCCCCTGTATGTGACTGTCACGTTTGCACTCGCAGGGCTGATGGCAGAAGGTGGTCACTGGCTTCGCTACCCTCCTCTGGCTATGGGACCAACACCCCCAGCTCCACGGTCTCGGTAACATTTGCTTTCTCATGGCAATGGATGATAACCCAAAATTCATTGATTTTTGGTGAAATGCCTTCCAGAGCTCTGTGGTGCCAGTTCCTAGGCAGGCTCTCAATTCCTAGAGGTCCTAGAGGTGCTTTGGCTGCATCCTGCTTCCCAAATGAGCTTTTAGGAAAGTTACAGGGCTTGGCTAAGGGCTTACAGTGTTCCTGGGAGTTACAGCATCCCTGGGGTTGCAGCGTCCCTGGGGTTGCAGCATCCCTGGGAATTACAGCATCCCTGGGAATTACATGTCCCTGAGAATTACAGTATCCGTGGGATTTAGTGCATCCTCTGGAGTTGCAGCATCCCTGGGAATTACAGTATCCCTGGGCTTTACAGCATTCCTGAGGTTACAGCATCCCAGGGAATACAGCATTTCTGGGGTTACAGCATCCCTGGGCTTTACAGCATCCCTGGGGTTACAGCATCTCTGGGAATACAGCATCCCTGGGGTTACAGCATCTCTGGGAATACAGCATCTCTGGGGTTACAGCATCCCTGGGAATTACAGCTTCCCCGGGTGTCATGGGGTGAGGGTGCATGGGGCACATCCCAACCATACAGGGGAATGGCCAGGCAGGAGCCACCTGGGATGCTGCAGGTACACGGGATGGAGCTCATGGACCTGGACTGAGTGTGAGAGGGGGGTATTTGGGGTGGGATTGGACAGTACAGACCTCCCCGACCTTGCCTTCTCCATCCTTCACATCCCTAAGCACAGAACATGCTATGTGTCCATATTTCCACCCTCCTAAGAGCGTCCAGGGAATATTTTCCTCACGGGCTTGCTGCTTTCAAACCAAAACCCACTGGGAAGCACGGACCCATCTCCTGACCTGCTGCATCTCTCTCTCTTCCCAGTCATCTTCATCCTCCCAGGAGCGGCTGCACCAGCTGCCGTACCAACCCACCCCCGACGAGCTGCATTTCCTTTCTAAGCATTTCCGCAGTTCGGAAAGTGTCACGGACGAGGAGGGCCGGCACTCGCCCTGCCTGCGGCCCCGATCCAGGAGCCTCAGGTACAGCCCCCACCCTGGGCAGGCTCCCACGGCGCTGCCAGGGTGATGCACCGGGTGCTGCCACATCCAGCACGCCCTCTGCCTTCCCCTGAGCTGTTCCTGGGATGTCCCACCCCTGCTGAGCCTGTCCCAGGGTGTTGAGCCTGATAACCCTCTGCAGGGGAGTGGAGAAACTTTGGCTTGAGGTTGTGGATGTTTCATCCCTGGAAATATTCAAGGTTAGGTTGGGTGGGTCTCTGAGCAAGCTGATCTAGTGGAAGGTGTCTCTGTCCGCGGCGGGGTTGGACTAGATGAGCTTTAAAGGTCCCTTTCAACCCAAACTGTTCCATGATTCCAAGCTCCATGGGCATTAAGACCTGGTTCTCATCATCTCCATGGCATTGCTCTCCTGGCCAGCAGACAGCATTTGAGAGGGAGGTTTCCTGGGGCTGAAGCTGGAGAAAGTGGGATTTGTTCTGAAACAGTTGGTTTGCAGCCTCTTGCTCAATTGTCTGAATGGTTTTGGTGGTGAGGAGGAGGCCACCAAGCAGAAACCCAAGTAGTGGCTGTCCTTGCAGTGCTGACCTGCTGGTAAAAGGTTCAAAATCCCATTTTTGAGCTTGGATCAGGAAACATCACCTTTGTTTGCTGGGACTGGCCTTTGCCTTGGCAAAAAAACCCCACCAGGAGTGCAGGTGAATGGGCATTTGTGGACTGGGGAGAGGAAAATTTGGAGAGAGCATCAAGCCAGTGACCAGAGCATCGTGTGAGCTGACCCTACAGACCCTGCAGACCTGCTGAGCTCCACCAAGACCTCCTGGGCAAGGAGCCACCCACACTTACACTTGTCCAGCACCAGAAGCTTGTGCTTTTTGCAAGGGATGTTTTGGTTAAATCCTCTTTTCCCTCTGAGAAATCTCCCAACCTTCTTTGCACCAGAGTCAGAGTCACAGCCCTGCATGTTGCCAGCTGAAATGTCATTAAAATCAGATTAATTATCTGCCAGGGTTTTGTAGGTAGTGAGGTTTTCACCAAGGACATGCCAGCTCTGCGGCTGGCACGGCAAAGGCTGAGCTGGGCTGGGCTGGGGCTGGCAGTGAAAGGCCTCGATCTGGTTTTAATCATCACATTTATTATTTTACAGTGGTTAATGAGTTGCTGGCTCTTCCCGGTGCTTGCTTTGCATAACGGGATCACCAGGAAGGGGCCTGGGAGTGGCAGTGTTGGGTGAGGGTAGGAGACAAGCCACGTTTAATGAAGGTTCCTGTGTCCACCACGGGGTTTGGTTGGGTGTTTTGTTTGCTGGTGAGCTGCAAAAGGGGCAGTGATGGCAAGAAATTGTGGGATTCAGAGGAAGGAAACGGTGAGCTTGTTCTTCAAAGCCAAGTGGCTGATGGACCAGCCTCTCAGCTCTGGATTTTTAAGTGACTCGTGTTTGGCAACCTGGGTTTGCAGGAGGTTAACCTTCCATGGACCACATCCCAGGGACCTTTCAGATCCATGTGCAGTGGGAGAGATGCTGCTGGAAGTGCTGGCCCAAGGCTGGTGGCTCCATTAGGATGAGCTTTAACCACTTGGAATCAGGAGTTAGGTGGAGAGAACAAATTGTTCTCCAGGGGTAGTAGCTGTTTGCATATATGTAAATGCCTTGAACCTCCTAATGGAACTGGTTTCCTCCCTCCACAGCCCTGGACGGACGAGTGGAACGTTTGATAATGAGGTTGTGATGATGAACCATGTCTACAAGGAGAGGTTCCCCAAGGTAACTGCCAGGACTGGGGGGGATGAGCGTGCTGGTCCCCACATGGCATCCTGACAGCATCTTCTGCAGGACAACTCTGCTCTGTGCTGGAGTATGGAATGCATGGGAGATACTGGGGAGTGTTGAGGTGTTAATTTGGAAACAGGGACCTGTGGGTCTGCCTCGTCACACAGGCAGCAAGAGGTCTCTGGAGACTTTGGTGGAGCTTCCCCAGTCTGCTGGAAGCTGTGTCCATGCTGTGCATGTGGATGTTGGAGCTGCTGGAGGTGTCAGTGTGAGATCCTGGCTGGCCAAATCCAGTGCAGGAGGTGTAGAATGAGATCCTGTTTGACCAAATCCAGTGTAGGAGATGGTAAAATGAAATCCCAGGTGTCCAAACCCAAGGTAGGAGTGGTAGGATGAGATCCCAGGTGTCCAAACCCAATGTAGGAGTGGTAGGATGAGATCTCAGGTGTCCAAACCCAATGTAGGAGTGGTAGGATGAGATCCCAGGTGTCCAAACCCAATGTAGGAGTGGTAGGATGAGATCCCAGCTGGCCAAACCCAATGCAGGAGTGGTAGGATGAGATCCCAGGTGTCCAAACCCAATGCAGGAGTGGTAGGATGAGATCCCAGCTGGCCAAACCCCATGCATGGCATGGGTCCATGTGCTCCTGGGCATCACCACCCATTCTGCCTTGCAGGCCACGGCGCAGATGGAGGAGCGTTTGCGGGACACCATCACCAACTTCTCCCCAAGCAGCACCCTGCCCCTGGCAGACGGCGTGCTGGGCTTCATCCACCACCAGATCATCGAGCTGGCCCGGGACTGCCTGGCCAAGTCCCAGGGGGCTCTCATCACCTCCCGCTACTTCATGGAGCTGCAGGAGAAGCTCGAGAAGATGCTCCGAGATGTGAGTACAGGGCAGATCCCTGCCTGGTGTTGTCTCCTGAGGCCACCAATTCACCCCCAGCTTCTGTCTCCTCCCTGGCAGGCTCAGGAGCGTTCGGAGAGCGAGGAGGTGAAGTTCATTGACCAGCTGGTGAGGAAGCTGCTGATCATCATCTCCCGTCCTGCTCGACTTCTGGAGTGCCTGGTAAGACACAGATGTGTCTTGTCTTTCATGGTCCACACCAGACCAGAGAGGAGGAGAAGCCTCCAGGATTCCCCATCCTTGAAAGTGTCCAAGGCCAGGTTGGACAGGGCTTGGAGCAACCTGGCCTAGTGGAAGGTGTCCCTGCTCATGGAATGGGATGGTCTTTCAGGTCTCTTCCAACCCAAACCACTCTATGATTTTCAGGGTGATTTTTTTTGGCTGATGTGCCAAATTTCTAAAGCACTTGCCTTTGTGCTGTGGCTCCTCCAGCTGGAGGAAGAAGCCATGGTGCAATGTGCTGTTGATGTGCTTTGTTTTCTCCCCAAGGCCAACTCATGGAGCTACATTTTTTTCCCCTCACTCCTGACATGGGGAATGATGGGGGAATGATCCAGGGTCTACTCCCAATTACAGGCCTAGATGCAAGGCCTAGAGAGGAGTTTTAATTTTGCAAAATCTCTTTCCTCGACTGTGCTTGGTTTTCCCCACGCAGGAGTTCGACCCAGAGGAGTTTTACCATCTCCTGGAAGCTGCAGAAGGACATGCCAAAGTGGGCCAGGGAATAAAGACTGATATTCCCCGATACATCATCAGCCAACTGGGGCTCGTCAAGGACCCACTGGAGGGTAAGGAAACACTTTGGTTGGTGGCTCCAAGGTCTGCAGTGAGCTTTGGCCTCCCAGTTTGACCAGTGGTGAGTGTGAATGAGCACTGGGAGGTGACAGAGGGACCTGTAGGGCTGAGCTGGTGTCATGGCAGGGTGGGTCACAGCAGGACCAGGATGATGTCCAAGTCCTCCTGGCCAGTCCCACATCCCTCATTATTGCTTCCAACACATTCAGCAAAGCAGATTAAGCTCAAAAACACTTAATCCATGGCCCTGGGGGTGAATCATAATCCCTGGAGAATGCAGGAATGACTATCAAAAAAAGAATTATATAAATGTTTAACCTCGTGTTGAACCTCTTAACGTCATGACCTGAATTTCTCCATACAACGACTCGAGCAGAGCATGTGGCTGAACCCCCGTGGGATCTCTGAGTTTGGAGAGGGAGTGGTTGGGGAGGGGGTGGTTTTGGTGGGGGTCTCAGGCATGAAGAAAATGAACCCCATCCCTGTCATCCCCAGAGATGGGCCAGCTGGATCACTTCGACAGCGGGAACACCATCACGCCGGAGAACGACGATGCCTCTGAGGTGAGTGTGGTCCCACTTGGGTGTCCCACCTGCTGCCTCCACCTTCCTCCTGCCCCACTCCACACCAGAGCTCCTTGCAGCAGCTCCTCTGCTGTCTTAGACTGGGAGATGTTCATTTAGGTTGTCCCCAAGGGTGACTGATGTATTCAAGGGTAATATCTCACAGTCCCTTGTCTGGCTTCTTGACTGGACAGAGCTCAGAGTGGGCTCTTGATATGCAGAGAGTCTTGAGCTTCTGGTTTGGGGTTTGTGGCTGGAGAGGGCTCTGGCAGGAAGAACCTCTTAGGGGTGATACATGGTGGTGCTGGGTGAATTCCTGCCTACAGTCATGGCACTGGAACCTTGGGAAACATTAAAAACCTTCTGTGTCTTCTTCAGAGCCAGCCTTCAGTCACCGTTCCGCGGAGAAAACCCTGTGAGGGGGACTTTGAGACCATCAAGCTGATCAGCAACGGGGCTTATGGGTGAGCTGGGAAGCTCCTGCCACTTGTCTCCACCCACAAACCACCCCAAAGTCCTCCCTGCCCGAGCCCTGTGGGGCTGTGTGGCCAGTCCTGGGGGGTGGAGGATGCATTTTGAGGTGCAGCCCTCTCGCTGTCTCTAGGGCTGTGTACCTGGTGAGGCACCGGGAGACACGGCAGCGCTTCGCCTTGAAGAAAATCAACAAGCAGAACCTCATCCTGAGGAACCAGATCCAGCAGGTGTTCGTGGAGAGGGACATCCTCACCTTTGCAGAGAACCCCTTTGTGGTCAGCATGTTCTGCTCCTTTGAGACGAAGCGACACCTCTGCATGGTGATGGAGTATGTGGAAGGTGAGAACAGGAGCTGGGCAGTGCAGGAGGGGAGGATACCAATGTCTGAGCATGGAGGACACCACCTGGACATCTCCTGCCCTGCTTTGCTCTGGGGAGCAGAGGGAAGCACGGGGAGATGCTTTTGTGATCCTGAGTGTCACCTTGATGAAGGTGGTGGCCATGGTCACCTAGGAGAGTGTTTGTGCCTCGTGCCCGGGGATCTGCTGCTCTGAGGAGGGATATGAGGGTCTGGCTGGGAGCCTGCTGGGCCTGCTGACCTCCCTGCCTTCTCTGTGTCCCCACAGGGGGGGATTGTGCCACGTTGCTGAAGAACATGGGCCCACTGCCTGTTGACATGGCAAAGATGTACTTTGCCGAGACGGTTCTTGCGCTGGAGTATCTCCACAACTACGGCATCGTCCACCGGGACCTCAAACCTGACAAGTGAGCACATGGGTCAGGTCTGAGCAGGGGTGGGGTTGGCTTTGGGTGGGGAAGGGAAAGCCAAGAGAATAGGGCAGAATGAATAGAATAGGGCAGGTAATGGATTTTGGTACCCAAAGTCCTGGTTCTGTGCTGTTGCTCCAGGACCAGAGGTTCTGGGGTAAGGCTGGTCCTCCTCAGGTCTCCCCAGAAGCAAACAGGAGCATTGTGGGGTGTCTGTCTTCTCTTGCAGTTTGCTCATCACCTCCATGGGCCACATAAAGCTGACAGACTTTGGTCTGTCAAAGATTGGCCTGATGAACATGACCACGAACCTCTACGAAGGGCACATGGAGAAGGACACTCGGGAGTTCATGGACAAGCAGGTACGAGCTCCTGCCCCACCTGGCTGACCTGCTGTCACCAGGGGGCGGGGACAGCCCTGGGACTTGTTGCCAAAGTCACTGCAGAGGTGTCAGCCACTGCTCCTCACTCAGGTGTGTGGCACCCCGGAGTACATCGCCCCAGAAGTCATCCTCATCCAGGGCTACGGGAAGCCCGTGGACTGGTGGGCCATGGGCATCATCCTCTACGAGTTCCTGGTGGGCTGTGTCCCCTTCTTCGGAGACACCCCCGAGGAGCTCTTCGGGCAGGTCATCAGTGGTGAGTTCCAGTGGCAGGTTTGCTCCTTGGCTTGCTCTTCCCAGCAGCCACGGCTTGTCCTTGACACACAGGGAGCTTCATTCCTTCATGTCATGCTTGGGTGAGCCATGAGAGGGTTCCTCCAGTTTGATTTCCCACTTTGGGAGGATGCTTTACCTGCTGCACTACCCAGGGGACTTTCCCATTGCCCAGAAGTGTCCAAACCCTTCCAGCCACTCCAGACTCCTTCTCCTTTTCCCTTGCAGATGAAATTATGTGGCCAGAAGGGGATGAGGCCCTTCCTGCTGATGCCCAGGACCTGATCACACGGTTGCTGAGACAGTGTCCCCTCGAGCGCTTGGGCACTGGTATGTGTGTGCCAGCCCCTATGTGGCACCCAGGAGGTGACCAGGCACCCTGATTCCCATCGAGCTTGTGTGGCTTTGAGTCCAAAGCATGTCCTGACACACTGAGGGTGCTGGGAGGAGGTCTCCTGCTCAGGGTTCACCTTGGGAAGGCTTCACAGGGCTCTGGTCTGTCCTGTTTAAGCCATTTGCTCTTCATGGAGGAGGGAGTGTTCCATTCAGGAGGGGAGCAGGAGCATCCCAGGTCCTGCTTGTCCCCCTGATGTGGGTTTCTCTGCCTGGCAGGAGGTGCACATGAGGTGAAGCACCACTCCTTCTTCCTCCACCTGGACTGGAACGGGCTGCTGCGGCAGAAGGCTGAGTTCATCCCCCAGCTGGAATCGGAGGACGACACCAGCTACTTTGACAGTGAGGCCAAATCCATCCCCTTTCCCCCTCTGCCAATCCGCCATCCCAGCACCCATGGATCTCCTGGGTGAAGCTGGTCCCACAGAACAGACACAATCCTCTTTCCAGGCCGCTCACCCTCACCGACTTTCTCCCCCCCGGGACTCCCCTGGGATTTGGGACGGGGCTGTCACCCCACAGTGGGTGTGGGTCCCACTGCAGGCAGGATGTAGGTGTTGCAGGCAGGGTGACAGCCCTGCCCGCTCTGGCTCTTGCTTTCAGCTCGCTCCGAGAGGTATCGCCACCTGGATTCAGAGGATGAGGAGACCAACGACGAGGAATCATCAGTGGAGATTGGGCAGTTCTCCTCCTGCTCCCACCGCTTCAGCAAGGTGCTCCAGTCCCTCCTCCAGCATCCAAAATGCTCTGGCACTCCAACCAGTGCGGTTGTGCCAAGCATCAGTGTCTTGGCTGACACTGGAGCACCTGGATTCCCAAATTCCTGCTCCTTGCTGACAGCTCCTCTCCTCCTCAGGTGTACAGCAGCTCGGAGTTCCTGGCAGTCAACTCCACCCTCAGCCTCTCATCCTCTGACCGGAGTCACAGCGATGAGAAGGAGGAGCGGTGGGACAGGCACTCGGGAGATGAGGACAGGAGCCGGCCAGCGGGCACTGAGCCCCGGTGTGTTGTGGGGAGGGCATGGTGTGGGCTGCTGGGGGCTTCTTCTGGTGCTGAGGGTTTGTGGCAGCACCGAGGCTTTGTGCCAACACTGGGGGTTTGTGCTGGGACCAAGGCTGTGTGCCGATGTCAAGGGTTTGTGCTGGGACCAAGGGTTTATGGCAACATCAAGGGTTTGTCCCACCATGAAGGGTCTTTGCTGGACCTAAGGGTTTGCAGAGGGGTCACTGGGATGTGTCCTGGGGTGCTGCAGCATCCCAGTGCCATCCCCCTCACCCATCTCTGGAAGTCCTGAGCCCTCCTGCTCTTCCCACGCAGGCTCCGCTCCTGGACATCCGGCAGCTCCACACCATACACCTCCCGGCACGAGCGAAGCCGCAGCCCCACCGTGCTGCCCAGCACCCTCAGCCTGGACACCATGCCCAAGTTTGCCTTCTCCTCGGAGGACGAGAGCCCCTGTGTGGCATCCTCCAAGCCGGAGAGACCCAAGTTTGTGGTGGGAGAGCCCGACGTGGGCGCTGGCGGCGCGGTGAAGCAGTCGGCGTTATCTGGTGTGTAGGCTGTGGGAACTGGAGTGGGATGCTCCAGGACCAGCTGGGGTCCTGCACGGCATGGATTTCTCCACATCCCCAACCTCTCCCTCCTTCCCTCTGCGCAGCTGATCTTGCCAACCTGAACCGCATCCGCCTCCGGAGCAACAGCACCGGCACAAAAAACTCGACTCCCCGGAGCCTGGAGCCGAGCGGGGGCCGCCGGCTGAGCACCCAGAAGGATGTACCGGAGAGGCAGAGGGCCTCGCTGGGCAGCCGTGTCCCCAAATCCGCCTCCGTCTCAGCCCTGTCCCTCATCATCACGTCAGGTCCGTGTGCTGCCTGGGTTATCCTGGTGGGTGGTGCTTGCTGCGTGGTTTTCCTGGGCTGAGCCGGCTTCTCCCGCTTGCAGATGACTTTGGTGGTGGTGCCTTGATGAGCCCCATCTCCCCACACTCCCTCTCGTCCAACCCCTCTTCCCGTGACTCGTCCCCAAGCCGGGACTCGTCCCTTGCCATCGCCAGCCTGCGGCCACCCATCATCATCCACAGCTCGGGCAAGAAGTACGGCTTCACCCTGCGGGCCATCCGCGTCTACATGGGTGACAGCGACGTCTACACCGTCCACCACATGGTCTGGGTACGTGTGGGGGGCACTGGTGGGGCCAGGCATGGCGTTTCCCGGTGGGAAAACCCCAGGAGGAAAGAGGCAGGCTTGCATCTGGACAAAACCCTTCTCTTCTGGCTGCAGAGCGTGGAAGAGGGGAGCCCTGCACAGGAGGCAGGGCTGAGAGCAGGCGACCTCATCACACACGTGAACGGCGAGTCCGTGCTGGGTTTGGTTCACCGGGACGTCGTGGAGCTGCTGCTCAAGGTGGGTGTCCAGAGCTGCTGCTCCAGGTGGGTGTCTGGAGCTGCTCTGCCCACCCTGGACTGGGACATCAATGCAGCAGCTCCTTGGCATCGCCTCTGCCAGCAGCTGAGGCAGGAGCTGGTTCAGATCCACTCCTGCAGTGCTTTGTTTTCCACCCCTCAGAGTGGGAATAAAGTGGCCCTGCGCACCACGGCCCTGGAGAACACCTCCATTAAAATCGGCCCCGCCCGGAAAAACAGCTCCAAGACCAGGATGGCACGGAGGAGTAAGAAGAGCAGGAAAAGGGATGGCCAGGACAGGTGGGTAGAACCCAGGGTGGGATAAAATGGATGAAGTTTGTCCTGGTGTGTGCCATACTGGGGAGATGCTGTGGATGTGCCATACTGAGGTGTCCAGCGGGATCTGCTCCTGCCAGCACTGGGTGGGGTGCTCTGGATCTGCCATACCGGGATGTCCAGTGGGGTCCAGTCCTGCTGGCACTGGGTCAGCAGACTTGGGGCTGACAGTTTTATGGAGACCCCAAGGTTATTCTTGTCCCCTGCAGTAGGAGAAAATCCCTTTTCAAGAAGATCTCCAAGCAGTCATCAGTCCTGCACACCAGCCGTAGCTTCTCCTCCGGTCTCCATCACTCGCTGTCCTCCAGCGAGAGCCTCCCAGAGTCCCCCACACACAGCCTGTCCCCAGGCCCCACAACACCCTGCCGGAGCCCTGCTCCCGACCTGCCCTCAGGTACCCCAACCCATGGCGAGGGGGGATACCAGGGGATTGGGCAGGCTGGGACGCCGCGAGTCCCTCGGGGATGCTGCGTGTCCCTCGGGGATGCCGTGTGTCCCTCCCTCCCTCCAGTGACGCGTTTCTGTTTGTGTGGCAGATGCTGTGTCCCCGCAGAGCACCTCTCCCTCCTCCAGCACCCCAACGTCACCCGCCGGCCACGTCCGCCCCAGCTCCCTGCACGGGCTGGCCCCAAAACTGGGCGGGCCACGCTACAAAGTGGGGCGTCGCAAATCCACCAGCAGCATCCCCCCCTCGCCCCTCGCCTGCACCCCGTCCTCCCAGCGCCCACCTTCTCCCCAGCGCTCCCCGTCTCCGCTCCCCGGCTACCCCAAGACCCCCCATTCCTTCCAGGGCAAGACCCTGTCGCCCCCCACCATCGTCCGGCAGAGCTCCCGGCCCCGCAGCGCCGACTGCCCCCGCTCCCCCCTCCTCAAGCGCGTCCAGTCGGCAGAGAAGATCGTCACCATCCTGGCCGAGAAGAAGAGCTGCGGCGGCCGCAAGCTGGGGCTGGAGATGTCCCCGATGGACGGCGAGGCCATCGGGGAGGGAGAAGCGCTGCCCTACCCGCTGGAGCACGGTTATCACCCTGCCAGCTCCCGGCTCGGCGAGAGGCACGACCGGGACCAGGAGATGGTGGTCATGCGGCGCCTGAACCTCTCCGAGCGCCGGGACTCCTTCAAGAAGCAAGAGGCGGTTCAAGAAGTGAGTTTTGACGAGCAGGAGACGGTGCCGGGGGGCGAAGACGGCGGGAAGGGCGAAGACGCGGCTCTGCAGGGCGATGGAGCGGCGGAGCAGCAGCCCAAGGCGAAGCCCAAACCCAGCCCGGTGCCGCAGATCGCGGTCCAGGGCTCCGAGAGCGACGAGCAGGAGCCGGCGGTGGCCGAGTGGGAATGCCAGGGCTCCTACCCCGTGGGCAGCGCCGACGGCAGGGTCGCCTCCTCGCCGTGCTGGGAGGGGTGTGAGCACCGGGAGCACCGGGGCTCCCAGCAGCATCGGAACTGCGGGCAGGGATCCGCGGGTCCCCGGGAGGAGCCGGCACGGGGCCGGGAGCTGCCTGGCTCCCATCTCCCGGCTCCCCGGGGCAGCACATGGAGCGGGGTCAGGCACACATGAGCCCCACGCTGGCACCGGTTCCCCGGGGCATCATCCCACCGCCTCCCCGAAAACTCCTCCCCACGCAGCATATCCATGAGAGAAACATCCCTGGAGCCGCTCTGGAGGTCGGCACGGGCCGGGCACTTCGCCCCCCGCGCCCCCCGAAGGCTTTTTGTACTCCCTTGAAAGATGCTCATATTTTTATAGAGACGCAGGAGCTTCTCCGGCGGTGGCGTTTCCCCGGCTGGGCCCCAACCTCTGTGTACAGAAAGGACTCGATGCAAATATTCCTTAATTAATTTATTACTTTTTATAAGCTAAACGGGCAGTGCAGGACTGTCGCCGCAGGGTCCAGCCCAGCTCCGGGAGTCCCAGCCTTTTCCGTGCATCTCCCACCAGGATGACACACTGTTTTCTAACCTTGCAAAGACCCACTCGCTTTTTCCCTACTTTCTAACATGAGTTTTAGCTGGTAACACCCCAAATTTCCTAAGAAACCCCTGTTTGGGGGATAATTCTAATATTTAAAATTAAACCAAGACCCCAAACCTACAGCAACATCCCCCAAATGCTGGCGCTCTGGGCTGGGATGCAGAGGGGGGATTGATTTGCATATGGATCATCAGATAATGATAATGATCAGGTAATATGGGTCATTTTATAAGCATACAGTGGATGTAAAGGGTTTAATTATTTTATTGGAGCCTTTTGGAGGCACCCAGCTGCATTGGTCCTTCCAGGGGGGAAAAACAGAGACATCCCCACAGGGTCAGCAACTGGATGTGAATATGAATGGGATTTTTAGGGTCAGTTTTTGCTCTTTGCATTTCTCTGCCACCAAATCCCGTGGTGTTGGTTGGTCAGTGCACAGACACCCATAAAATCCCAACTTCTCTTTGTTTTAAAAACCAAAACCACCCCAACCCACTGAGCGCCCGTGCTGCTGTAATTTGGGAATTTCACCCCCTTCTTTCCCTCCCCCCCGCCCACATCACTCTTTATCCGACAGAACTGCAGCTCAACCCGGCATTTCTCCCCCGTTTCTACCATTTTCTAGGGTATAAACGTTTCCATTCGTTACTGCATGTTCTGGTTCCCCCCTCACTGCTGTGGTTTGCTGCCCCGGTGCCGCCCATGGGGACACCGTGCCCGGTTTGTCACCAGGAGTCACCTGGGGCTGCGTGTGGGGTTATTTTGTGCACGTGTGGTTTGTGCCAGGCTCTGTACCCCGCTTTTCCCGTTAAACTTGGGCTGTTAAACCCCCCAAAAAACGGGCAACCAGAGCTGCTCCGTGTTTCCTTTGCTTCTTCTCTCCACTGTCTCTATGAAGGTCTCGGAAGGCAGCGGGGTTTTGGGGACACAGGGGGCACCCCCTGCCCGCTGGCACCGCGGGGAGGGGGTTTGGCAGCTCACCGGGTGTTGTGGGAAAAGGATTTTAGTCTTTTTTAATGGAAAATGTCTCAAAATGCCAAGGGGGACCGTGTCTTCATGCCCAGCGCCCGGCTCTGTTCGTACCTTCGGGAAGTTTTATGTTGGATTAAAATCGTCCCTCGTTCTTGAGTGTGGTGTCAAGAGCTGGGGGTGGGGTTGGCACTGCTGGCACTGGAGTGTGGCTGGGTTAGGGGTAGGGTTGGGGTTGGGATTGGGGTTAGTGTTGGGATTAGGGTTGGGGTTGGGATTAGGGTTAGGGTTAGTGTTGGGGTTAGGGTTAGTGTTGGGGTTATGGTTGGGATTAGGATTGGGGACAGTGTTGGGATTAGGGTTGGTATAAGGGTTAGGGTTGGGATTAGGTTGGGGTTGGCGTTAGGGTTGGGGTTAGTGTTGGGATTAGGGTTGGGGGTAGTGCTGGGATTAGGTTTGAGGTTGGGATGGTGGCAAAGGGTGAACAGGGCTGGTGGGGGGCAGAGATCCCCCAGGGCTATGGCTGTGCCAGTGGTACTGGCAGGGCTGGCACCCAGCCTGCATCTGGCACTGGATTGTGGGTGCCCGTGCAGTGCCCGGTGCCCAGGGCAGACCCTCAGTCACCCAGTGCCCCGTGCAGCGCCAGGGGCTGTGCCCTTTGTCCAGGGCAGTGTCTCAGATCCCCAGGGCAGTGTCCCAGTGTCCCGGCACAATCCCAGTGCAATCCCAGTTCAATCCTGCTGCTATGCCAGTTCAACCCTGGTTCTATCCCAGTTCAATCCCAGTTCAACCCTAGTTCAACACCGGTTCTATTCCCATTCAATTCCAGTTCTACCCTGGTCCAATCGCGGATCTATCCTGGTTCAATGTCAGTGCTATCCCAGTACTATCCTGCTCCAATTTCAGTTCTATCCTGGTCCATCCCTCTTCTATCCCAGTTAAATCCCAGTTCTATCTCTGTGATATCTTGGTTCTATCCTCATTCAATCCCAGTTCTGTCCTTGTACAATCCCGGTTCTCTCCTGGTTCCATCCCTGTTTAATCCTGGTTCTATCCCAGAACAATCCCAATTCAATCCCCGTTCAGTCC
>JAWWMP010000082.1:3137865-3190760 GCA_035047865.1 Dendrocincla tyrannina
CCAGGGCAGACCCTCAGTCACCCAGTGCCCCGTGCAGTGCCAGGGGCTGTGCCCTTTGTCCAGGGCAGTGCCGGTGCCTAGGGCAGTGTCCCAGATGCTCTGGGCAGTGTCCCAGTGTCCCGGCACAATCCCAGTGCTATCCTCCTGCTATCCCAGAGCTATCCCAGTTCAACCCCTGTACAATCCTGGTGCTATCCTGGTACTATCCCGGTTTTATCCTGGCTCAATCCCGGTACAATCCTGGTGCTATCTTAGTGCTATCCCAGTTCAATCCCAGTTCAACCCCCATACAATCCTGGTGCTATCCTAGTGCTAACCTAGTTCTATCCTGGCTCAGTCCCTGTGCAATCCTGGTGCTATCCCAGTTCAATCCTTCTGCTATCCCCATTCGATCACGGTTCAATCCCTGTTCTGTCCTGGTTCTATCCCAGTACAATCCCGGTGCTATCCCAGCTCAGCCCTGGTACAATCCTCGTTCAACCCACAGTTCAATCTTGGTTCAATCCCCGTTCTATTCCCATTCAATTCCAGTTCTACCCTGGTCTAATCCCGGATCTATCCTGGTTCAATCCCAGTTCTATTCTGGTCCAATCCTGGTTCTATCTCTGTTCTATCCCAGTTCTATCTCTGTGATATCTTGGTTCTATTCTCATTCAATCCCAGTTCTATCCTGGTACGATTCCGGTTCAATCTGGGTTCTATCCCCGTTCAATCCCGGTACTATCCCTGTTCTCTCCCGGTTCCATCCCTGTTTAATCCCGGTTCTATCCCAGAACAATCCCAATTCAATCCCCATTCAGTCCCAGTTCTACCCCAGTACAATCCCGGTTCAATCCTGGTACAATCCCGGTTCTATCCCCATTCTGTCCCATTTCTATCCCGGTTCTGTCCCAGAGCTATCCCCATTATATCCCGGTTCAATCTCGGTTCTATCCCAGTTCAATCCCCACTCAATCCCGGTTCTATCCCGGTTCAATCCCCATTCAATTCCGGTTCTATCCCGGTTCAATCCCCATTCAATCCCGGTTCTATCACAGTCTATCCCGGTTCTATCCCCGTTCTATCACGGTTCTATCCCGGGTCTATCCCCGTTCAATCCCGTTCTATCCCGGCTCTGTCCTGGAGCTATCCCCATTATATCCCGGTTTAATCTCAGTTCTACCCCCTTCAATCCCCGTTCAATCTCAGTTCTATCCCGGTTCAATCCCGTTTATATCCCCGTTCAATCTCAGTTCTATCCCGGTTCAATCCCGTTTATATCCCCGTTCAATCCTGGTTCTATCCCGGTTCAATCCCGTTTATATCCCCGTTCAATCCTGGTTCTATCCCGGTTCTATCCCCCTTCTATCCCCGTTCAATCCTGGTTCTATCCCGGGTCTATCCCCGTCCAATCCCAGTTCAATCCCAGTTCTATCCCCACTATATCCCGGTTCAATCCCCGCTGTCCGTCCCGCCGCCAGGAGGCGCCGCCGCGCTCTCCTTCGGGCCCCTTCGGCTGTTTCCGGAGCGGCGCGCGCCAGGTGGGCGGGGCCCCGAGGGAGGGGGCGTGTCCGGCTCTTCGGGCATTTCCGCGCTCTCTCGGCTATTTCCGGGGCGTGTTCGGGGGGCGGCCCGTGCCCCTTCGGCTCCTCTCGGCTTTTTACGGAGAAGCTTCGGTGAGGTCCGTCTGCCCTTCGGCTGTTTCCGAAGAGGCTTCGGTAGGTTCCGCCTGCCCTTCGGCCGTTTCCGACTCGGGTTCGGTAGGTTCCGTGCTCGCTCGGGTGTTTCCGGGGCGGGTTCGGGCCGTTCCGGCGGCGCTCGGGCCTGTCCCGGGCTGTGCGGTGCCGGAGGCGGCAGAGCCGTGCTGGAGCCGGGCGGCGGCGGATGGGGCCGGCGGAGAGGTGCGATGGGGCCGGGCCCGGGGGGTGTGTGGGGCTGGGGGCAGCGGGGTGGGCACTGCGGGCATGGGGGCCGCGGGGCCGCCGGGAGAACCGGGGCCGGCGCCGCCGCCGGGAGCCCCCTCAGCGCGGGGCGCCCCCCGGGCCGGGCGGGCCCCGGGAGTGTCCCCGGACACGCAGGGGGGGACAGTGTGGGGTGTCCCGCGGGCAGGGCAGCGACACCCCCGCGGTCGGGACACCGCTGAGCCGGAGCGCTGTGTCCCACCGTGGGGCCAGGGCTGTCCCTCTGCCATCCCTGGTAAAGGGCTGTGCCCCCCGATCCCCCCGAGGCTGTCCCTGTCCCCTCACTGTGCCAGGGCTGTGCCCCCCGATCTCCCTGGGCTGTCCCTATGCCAGGGTTGTGCCCCCAGACCCCCCAAGGCTCTCCCTGACCCCAGCCCTGTGCCAGGGCTGTGCCCCCCGATCCCCTCGGGCTGTCCCTGTGCCATCCCTCTTAAAGGGATGTGCCCCCCGATCCCCCTAGGCTGTCCCTGTCTCTTCCCTGTGCAGGGTCTGTTCCCCCCTCGATCCTCCTGGGCTGTCTCTGTCCCATCCCTGTGCCAGGGCTATGCCTCCCGACCCCCCCGAGGCTGTCCCTGTCCCATCCCTGTTAAAGGGCTGTGCCTCCCGATCCCCCTGGCCTGTCCCAGTCCCCTCACTGTGCCAGTGGCTGTGCCCCTGATCCCCCTGGGCTGTCCCATCCCTGCTAAAGGGCTGTGCCCCCCATTTCCCCAGGCAGTCCCAGTCCTCTCCTCGTGCCAGTGGTTGTGCCCCCTGATCCCCCGGGCTGTCCCTGTCCCTTGCCTGTGCAGGGGCTGTGGTCCCCATCTGGGCTGTCCCTGGCCCCTCCCCGTGCCAGGGCTGTACCCCCCACGCCCCAGGGCTGTCTCCATCCCAGCAGTGCCACCATGGGTTTCCCTGTGCCATCCCCCCTGCAGTGGTGCCAGTTCAGGGATCCCACTCAGCAGGGTACAGTGCCCATTTCTCGGGGCCCTGGGCACCCTTTTGGGGTGGCAGAGCTGGAGAAGAGCAGCCTGTCGGGGTCCCAGCTCAGCCCCAGCAGATGCCAGGCTGGAGCTGGTGCCCCAGGCATGTGCCAGTAGTGCAGCCTGGGGGTGGCTGTGGCTTTGCTGCCTCTTGGCGCAGTTGCCCCCACAGCCTGGCTCTGGGATGAGCCATCCCACCACTTCCCAGGCAGGTTGGTCACTGCGTTTCTTCTCCTCCTGCGGGTGTTCCTCAGCCCCTTGAGGTGGAAGGTTCCCGTGGTCACGCACCTCCCAAACCAGGGGTCTGTGGTCAGTGGGAAGTAAAACCCGGGGTGAGACCTGCCTAGAGTGAGCTCTGTGAGGAGCTGGAGCAGCCCCAGCACTGGCTTTTGGTGGAGCCACGGCTGCCTCTCCTCCCATTAAAGCGCGGCTTTGATTTCCCAAGCAGCCCTTGGAGCCACTGGGGAACTGGCCCTGTGACTTTTTTCTGTGAGAGCAGAGAATGGAGACAGCTGAGTAAATATAGCCTAAATCACTGCTTTCCTGGCCATTCCCCCCGCCCTGCGAAGGGCTGGTGTGTCCCCGAGGCTGCACTGGCCTCTGCTCCAGTCATCCCCGATGTGGGAAAAGTCCAAGGCATGGTTTGGTTCCTTTGGTGACTCTCTTTGACGTGGGCAGATCGTGCTTCCATCTGCCCGTGTGGTTTGTGGCGTGGATTCGTTCCTCCTCAACTTGGGTCGCTGCCCCAAACCCCTCCATTTTTAACTCGCTGGAACAAGGGTTTAGGCACACAGGAGAATCCTTCTCTGCTGGACAAAAGCTCTGGGTTTGGAAGGGAAAGCGTGGCTCGGCTGGAATGTGGCGAGGAGCAGAGTGGTTTGTGGAGCCAGTTTGGAGCCGTGTCAGAGCGCCCAGTGCTGGGACGTGTTTACAATGAAAAAAAAGAGTATTTATAATATCGAGGGCTCTTTTAATTCCTCTGGGAATCTCTGGAGCCGCAGCTCAGAGCTGGAGTAGCCGAGTAATGGAAGATAAAAAGCAAACAGAGGAAGGGACAGTGGATTTCTCAAGTTAGAAGGTCTTGGCTCTCTCACCAATACCCAAATAGTGCTGGTCTGCTAATGTGGGTGCTTCTTACCTCGTTGGTTACTTCATGTGATTGCTGAGCTGTGCAGAGCTGCTAATAAATCATATAAATTCCAAATACCCCGGGGAATGTGATTTTAAGCAGATAAGTTAGCAAGAACAGTTGGATTTTTTTTTTTCATGTACTCAGGTTTTTTTTAGAACTGTAATTTTTGAGGGAAGGAGCCAAAATGCAGCTCCTGGGTTTATATATCCCTAAATCCAGCTCCATGAATGCTCCGAAAATGGAATTAGCGTGTTCTGGCTGCTTGGGGGATGGTGTAAAGGCAGCCTGCAGGGAGGTGATGGGGCTGGTATAGGGCACTGGGTCCTTCTCTGCTTGCTGCTGCCATGTAAAAGTGTTTGGCCAGGCAAAAAGCTCTTGCAGGGAGGAGAAAGGTTCTGAGATGGGTAGGAAAGGACAAGATTCAGCTGAAGAAAGGAAGTCCAATGTCAGAAGCCTCTGGACAGTGTGAGAAGCCTTGGAGTAGGTGTGCAGGTTGTCCGAGGTGCTGTCACACTGTCCAGCCTTTGAGGAGGTTACTGGAACATCAGTTGTCTCCCAAAAGAGAGAAGGGTATCAGTCATCCCAAGGCAGGAATTTATGCAGCTCCTCAACTCCCTGCTAACTGTGGCATTGACCTTTGCAGTGAAATATTCCAGATATTCTTTCCCTTCCTTGGGCTTTGGTGAATAAAGCAAAACACTTAATTCAGCTCAAGCATGAGCAGTAAATGCTCCATGTCCCTGGCAAAGGGCAGCTCGTGGCCAAGGGCAGGGCAGCTGCCTGGCAGCACAGGGGGCTGCTGTGCTGTCTGTCCCAGTTATAAACCAGGGGTTGCCAAGCTCTTGTCCCCTCTGCTCTGGTGCTGCTCGGGGGGTTTGGTGCTGGTGGGCACAGCGTGACCCACAGCACTGCCAACTTCTGCCCCCCTGGCATGGGCTGAGCCCAGCAGAGCTGCCCTGGCTGTGTGAATCAGGAGGACGTGATGCAGCAGCAGATGTCGTGATAGCAGGCAATTCCCTGTCCAGTTTTATTCCCATCCCTCATTGCATTGTCTTGTTTTCTCTTTTTATTAAAGGAAAAGTTTGTTCTCGTTGTCTGCAACGTGCAGTTCAAACCCTGATTTGCTGTTTGTTTTGCTCGCTGAGGATCTGATGTAACTTGGAGAGGTTTGGAGATTGTTGTAGGCATATTCTTTTAAATAGTTTTGGGCTTTCTTTCCCCTTACTGGAGGGAAAGTAATGCTCAGTCTCACTTCAAGTCAAGCTGCACTTTGAACTGCATTTGGAACTGGGTGAAAAAGCACAGGAACCACATTTAAAACCTTAAGATGCTTTTATTTATGTGCTGGGCACACACAAAAAGACTTGTAATGTGTTTTTTGTTTCAAACCGATGCATTAAACAAAGAAAGTATTGACAGCAGTTAATGAATCGGGGGATTGTTTCTGGGCGCTGAGATAGATTTACCAAAGGTATTTAGCTGTCTGATGCATGGGATTTTCAGAGCAGCCTTAAGCAAGTGCTCGCCAGCACAGACACATGAGGTTCTTCTCCGAGAGCCGAGCAAACCTGGAGCCGGGCCCAGCCGAAATCTTTTGGCAAGCTGCTCCCCCTGCCCTGCTCGGAGGTGTGCTCGCAGCCGACAGGCTCATGCGTGTCCCGGGCTTTGGGCTCTGCCTCCCTCCCCTCCAGAGGGCTGTTCCAGGGTTTTGGGAAGCGTGTGTTCCCTCCCCACAGACACCCCGGCTCGCTCGCTGCGCCCTGGGCGTGCAGAGCTTTCCTGGACGTTGGCTGCAGCTTGGCCGAGGGAACAACTCGCCGGCTCTGTGGCAGGACAGAGGACAACTGTTCCCCCTGGGTAGGACGCTGCTGGCGTTTGCCACGTGGGTTTGGCTTTTGCAGGGGGCTCCTCACCCGTGTTTGCAGGCACTCGATGCCCACGTGGGCTGAGTGTGGGGAAGGCAGGTGAGGCTGCTCCAGGACCAGCCTGGCTTTAAGTTCTCTGGATTTTTCCGTGTGCCCAGTGACCCGCTGGGCCGTGGAGAGCAGGGTGGCGCAGAGCTGCCTCTGCTTTCCCACCCCAGGGCAGAAGGCTGTGGAAGGAGTCTGTTGGAAGAAGCTGTGGGACCTGCTCTTTGGAGACACTCGGTGCTCCCGAGTCACTCTGCTCTTCCCACCCCTCCACGCAGATCTGCTTTTAAAAGCTACTGAACGAGTTTGCCAGGGCTGAGCATTTTGTCCTTCCAGCCTCTTCGGCTGCACCGGCTTGTCGGAGACGCCTGGAGTCGGGGCTGGGATCTGCGGGTGGGAGCTGGGGAGGTGCCTGCGGGGGAGCATCGGCCCAGCTGGGTTTGGGCTCGGCTGCCTCTGGGTGCCTTCTGGGGTCTGTCCTCCCCAGGAGGAGCGGGAGCTGTTCCCAGCAGGCAGTGGCCACTCAGGCCCTTGGCACTCAGACCGTGCCCCCGGGGCTGCGAGTCTTCTCTGGGGGACCTTGACAGGCAGCGTTCAGAGGGGGCAGCCAGTGAGCCTGGCCGTAAATCTCTCTTATGCTCTGGATTATGAAGTAATATTTTCCTGGCTGGAGCTTGCTTGGATCGGGGAAATGCAGGCTGTGCTGCGAGTTCCCTGCAGCTGAGTCCCAGCATGGTGGGAGCTTTCACGGCAGCTTCCCCTAGGAGCATGAGGGACCTCCCCAGGAGCTCTCCGTGAGTCTTGCAGCCTGGTGCTGCTCCTGGAGCTCTGGAGAAGCTCTCCAGCAACCTGGATCAGGCTTAATCCTGTTCCCCACCCGCCTCTGGCCGCAAGTGCCTCACCTCCCCGCAGGCAGCGCCTGTTCATTCATGGCAAAGACAGCCCGGCTGGGACTCCTGCCCGAGCTCAGGCAGGCGGTGCAGGCTCTGGCTGCTGCACAGGTTTCCCGTGCCATGGCCTTTTTGTGCCTTTTGTCCTTGTCAGGGGAAGGAGCCCTCAGCCTGGCTGTGGGGAGGTGGAGCTGGCTCCTCTCGGGGGACTCACCCTGATCTTCAGACTTTGTGGTGGCACGTGCAGGGCTGGTGGCACGTGAAGGGGTCACCTGGAGCACAGCAGGAAAGAAGGGTTTTGTAGCTGATACGAACTGTAGCGTGTTGCTGGGCCGGAAGGGTTATTTTGAAATCCTGCAGATCACCACCGTTAGTGCCTCTCCCAGAGTCCAACGAGCGGTCAGAGCAGCCTTGGCTTCGTGCCGTGCTTGGTTGTGCACTGACCCCGCTGGGAAGGGTGTCCTGGCTCCCTTTGCCTCCTCCCCTCCCTCTGCCCAGGCTCCCGCAGCCCCTGAGAAGAGCCTTCCTGCTTGCTAATAGTTTTCAGATGAGACTCAAGAGTTTGAGCTGGGTTTGGTGGTTTCTGGGCCAAAGCAGCCCAAGCCATTAGCAGGGCCTGCAGCGTTTGAGCAGGCCCAGGGTGTCCCTGGGAAGGCTGGTTTCTCACTGCCCCAGTGCCTTGTAGGTCCGGAATGCTGGGATTTGCCTGGGGGAGGTGGAAAACTGGCCTGTGCAGCCGGGAAGGGATGGGAAAAGAGGACGTGCCTGGCTGGTGGGAATGCCCCAGCTCGTACATCTCTTCAACAACATGTTATAACCCAGGTTTCTTCTTTTTGGTGGATTTCTGGGCAGGGCAGGCAGCATATTCAATTTCTCTCTGAATAGCTGAAAGGCAGTTAGGAGCTGTAAGTAGACTTGAAGGCTTCTAAAGATTATTTTAACTCCTCTCGCCTCCATCTCTGCCGAAAGAGCCTGTGCCTGCACTTGATGCTGTTGCTGCTTTTGAAAAGTTCAAAAATTGACTTTTAGCTCAGAGCAAAGCTTTGAAGTGCTGCTCTGTGGGAATGGCAGCACATCTCGAAAGCCTTTCTCTGAAAGCTTGGTTAACCTACATTTGTGGGCAGCTCCCTTCAGAGGATGCCTTTGTGGGGGATTGCATGGTGAGATATAAAGGTGAACTGTGAAATTTAATCGATTTAACAAGGAAAGGTTAAATCTGTTTGTTCTGCTCCTATTCAGGCCTTGCAGCTGGTGGGTGCAGGGTCACCCTTTTCTGTATGCAAAAGTTATCCTGCATAAAGGCTGTTTTGTCCCCCTTGTTGCCTCCTTGTTTGCATAAGTGCTTCGAGGAGGGTAAGCTGAAGAAGCAGGAGTGAACCTCTTTAAGATGCAGAGCTGGTGCCTGGCTGTAGCAGAGAGGAGGTGGCATTCCTGCCTGCAGCCACTGGCTCCTCGCTTGCTTTTGGGAGTGGAAGTCAGTATTAGCATGCCCTGGTTGGATTCAGGGCTCAGAATCAGCTGGTAGGTAGGAGAGAAACGAGTCGGGCCTCTCAGGTGAACCCCTGGTTTGAATGTTGGCGTGTCAGGAGGGTGTGGGGTGCCTGGCCGTGCGGTGACAAGTCTTCTTCTCTTTGCAGGCACTGGGAAGGGGGGCGTAACACTCCGCACCGTTCCGGGCTGGAAGCCTGCAGTGCTTTTCTCCTCCAGACTCCAGGAAAACTGTTTCTTTTTTGGTGAAACGGACCCTCATCTCGGGTTTCTCTGCTGCATGCCTGCTCACCAGTGCTGGATTATGTTTGTCTCCTTCTCCCTTTGCTCCATAATCTGGTTGAATCGTGGTTTCAAGCTCAGGAAAAGGGGCTGCACCTAAGCGTGCCGTGACCAGGCTCCTGGGGTGCTGGTTCACGCAGAGACAGTTCAGAGTGCTGATGGGGGACAGCTGCCTCTGAGGTCCCTCCTCCCCTTCCTGGAACGTGCTTCCTCACCGTTCAGAGCCCTTCTCCCCCAGCCCCCCGGCAGAGAGGATGGGCAGCACCGACGGCTTCCAGTACCGCGCGCTCTACCCCTACCGCAAGGAGCGCGAGGAGGACATTGACCTGCTGCCTGGGGACATCCTGGTCGTGAGCAAGGGGGCCCTGCAGTCCTTGGGCTTCAAGGACGGGGATGAGCAGACCCCCAACCAGATCGGGTGGATCCTGGGCGTCAACGAGAGGACCAAGCAGAAGGGGGACTTTCCCGGCACCTACGTGGAGTACGTGGGGCCGGTGAAGATCTCGGTCCCTTCTCACCGGCCCCGAGTGCAGAGACCCCTGCCCGCCACGCCGGGGGCCAGCGGCTGCCGGCTGCCAGAGGCTCTGGAGCAAGGTAAGCCCTGCTCTGGGCTCTGTTGGTCCAGCACCACTCCCTGTGTGTGAGAGATGAGAGTGTGTCAGTGGCTTTGCAGGACAGTGATGAAGCCCTTGGCTCCACGGCGCTGGATTGCCCCGCCAGCAGCTGCACAGTCAAGTTGCCTGGGGGCTGTGGGCTTAGGCTCAGTTCTAGCCCAGAGAAAAAGCATGTTGTTCCTCCTTAATCTGCTCAGCATAGCTTCTTGGAATGAGCCTTGTCCAGCTCTTACCTCTCCAAGATCCTTCTCCCTCTGTGTTCTGCAACAGGCCAGGATCCCTGTGGCCCTTGGTCCCTGCTCTGCTGAGTTTTGCCCTGCTCCCTCCTTTCAGGATAAGTCCTGACCTCTCCCAGCCATCAGCTCCCGCCTCTGCAGCGCCTGGGGCAGTGCTCCCTGCCAAGAGCTGCTCAGCCCCGCTGAGAGACACAATTACTTGCCTCTGGGCAAGAGGAGAAAAGTCAGGGTCTAAAAGAGCACTTCTGAGAACTGGAGCTAATTGCTTGTCTGCCTGGCAGCCAGCCCTCCCCGCGGGTCGCAGGGCCCTCTCTGGGGCTGGGCAGCCACCCTGGGGCTGGGCATGGGCTGTCCTGCACCTGCAGCTGCCTCCCAGCTGGCACCGGGCTTGGCACAGATCTGCTCCGGGAGAGCCAACGTGCCTCAGTCCTGCCTGTAGAGCTGTGGCAGCTGCCTTCTCCTTGCCTGTGTTTTTTTGTTTCCCAGGCACATAAACCCCGTGGCAGGGACTCGCAGCCCCCCGGGTTGCCCCCATCAACTCTGCCCTTGTGACATTCTACCTGGATTACTCCATCCAGGTCTGGGGGCCTCAGCATGAGAAAGATGAGGACCTGTTGGAGTGAGTCCAGAGGGGGCCACGAAGATGCTCCGAGGACTGGGGCACCTCTGCTAGGAAGACAGGCTGGGAGAGCTGGGGATGTTCAGCCTGGAGAAGAGAAGGCTCAAGAGAAACCTTATTGTGGCCTTCCGGTACTTAAAGGGAGCTTGTAAAAAAGAGGGAGACTTGTTGTGCAGGGAGATGTTGATAGGAGAAGGGGGAAGTTTTAAATTATAAGAGGAGAGATTTAGATAAGAAGTTAGGAAGAAATTCCTGACTGAGAGAGTGTGAGGCCCTGGCACAGGTTGGGCAGAGAAGCTGTGGCTGCCCCATCCCTGGAAGTGTCCAAGGCCAGGTTGGACAGGGCTTGGAGCAACCTGGGCTGGTGGAAGGTGTCCCTGCCCGTGGCAGGGGGTGGGACAAGATGGGCTTTGAGGTCCTTTCCAAGTGAGGAGTGACAGCCACACTTTGCCTTCGCATGCCCTGCAGAAGACCTCGTGCTGGCACACACAGGAGGATTAGGGGCAGCAGCAGGAGCTGGGGGGTGTCAGAGCATGTTCCTAGCTGGCAGGACTGTGTCCCCCCTGCCCCTCTCTGCCTGGCAGCCACAGCTCTGCCTTCAGATGCTTCGAGCTGTGTGAAACACCTCTGGGGTCTTACAAAACGAGGGTGGTGGGGCTGGCGCAGCTCCCTGCAGCTGCCTGCCCTGCTCCTGCTGCCGGAGCCAGAGGGGCGGCCCCAGGAAACATCTCCGGAGGGTGGGAATGCGGCCGGGCCGTGCGTGCGTTTGGGTTGGCAGCCAAAGCTGCTGACCTGAGTCATCCCACTCCCAACCTGCCTTTCCAAGAAAGCAGCTCCTCTCGGGAGCCTGGGACAGGCTCTGTGCTGGATGTGCTGGCCCTGCCTGTGTCCAGCCCTGCGCTCCCTCGGGGGCTGTATTTCTGTCACGGTCGGCTCTCTCCTCCTCTTCTCAAGGAGGGCTTAGTGGAGGTGTGTCTGGGTGGTCAGAGCTGCAGGTGGGATCTCGGGGATGTGGAACAAGATCCGTTCCAAAGCTCCTGGCGCATCGAAAAGATGCAGTTGGAAGAGAAACCAAAAGCCAGCTTGTCTGTGTCCCACATGTGGAGATAGAGGGTGTGGTACCAGGGTACATGTGGGGGGTGCCAGCCCTGTCTCTGTGCCCTGTGGGTGCATCCCCATAGCCAACCTCCTCTCTGGGCACAGCCAGGGCCTGCAGGGTGGAGATTCAGACACACAAGACCATTTTACACTCAGCCTGTGCATTCAATCCCCATATGGGCCATTAACTTAAGAGCTGAACTCCATGATCCTTGTGAGTCCCTTCCAGCTCCGAACATTCTGCAATTCTCTATTTCTGTATTCAGTGTTCTGCTGGGGAGACGCATTTTTGCAACGGAGAAGCTCCATTTGAGCCAAGCCTGTGTTCCCTCCTCACGGGGCCGCGCTCTGGGAGGTGCAGACCTGCCTGCTGGCTGCCCCACGGAGCTCCTGCCGTGCTTCCCGGGTCCTGCCGTGGCTGGCCACGATCCCCCAGCCCCGCGGTGTCACCCGTGGAGCAGGGCCAGCACCACGCTCTGTCACGCAGCCCCGGGAGCGGCGAGCCCCGGGCGCGTCCTGCCAGCGGATTTACGAGCTGCTGGTGTTTGCCTTCCGCGGAGAACACGGGCGGAAAATGCGGCTCGGAAATATTTCCGCAGCTGCCCGGGCCGTGCTGTGAGCAGCCTTGTTCACGGCGGCCCAGCCCGGAGGCCCGGCAGGCTCAGGAGTCGCTGCTGGCTCCTGCACAGGCTGCCTGGTGAAAGGAAAAAAGGGCAAGCTGCTGCCTGCTGAAGCAGCACATTCCCGGCCCGGGCCACGTGGGCAGCGCCAGTATTTACTCTCCCTTCAGCCCTTCCCAAGGGTCAGGCTGGGAGCTGCCAGCCTGGCAGCTTGCCTGAAGCTTCCCCACCCCGACCAGCACCACGCTGGGCCCCTTGCTGTGCCCAGGGGCTTGCTCTGGTCGGGGATTGTCCCCCTCTACCCTCCAGCAGCACAGGCCCTTGCAGAGCTGCTGGGTGCCTGCCCATGTGCTTCCCTTTCCATGGGTGCTCTGTCTCCCCACGAGGCTCAGGCGGGTGCGGAGTCTCAGCTTGCTGCGCCTCGTGGTGAGACCACACCAGGCGAGCCCGGGTCAGATCCATGACAACCGAGCTATTTCGCAACGGAGAGCAGCCTTTTGGCTCTGCCTCTGCAGAGTGGAGTGTGCTGGGTGTCTTCACCCACCGTGGGCTGCCCGAGGTCTGCCCTGTGCTGTGGGGCAGCCCGGAGGAGCCTCCTGTGCCGGCTGGTGCTCAGCTGCAAGCAGGATGGAGCCTGGCACTGCTTATCCTTCAGCAAACCTCCTGCTGGCAGCTGCCTGGCCAGGCCTGTGTGCTCCTGCCCCGGCATGCCCAGAGCAAGGAGCTGCCTGGAGCCAGAACCTTGAGATCTTCGGGAAGTGGCAGTGAAATAACCACCCACCCCAGGGCTGCAGGTCCCCCAGGATTGGGGGGCACCCTGCTCCCCTGCCGTGTCTGTACCCTGCAGCAGCTTGCAGAAGGCTGTGGGCTCACGGAGAGGGGGAAGCACAGGGCAGGTTTCCATGTTAAACGAGCAATCAAGGGCAGGAATTTGCTGACAGGGCGTTCTGTCTGAATTGCTGGATTAATCACAGCTCACCACAGCGAGCGAGTTCCCTGGCCCTGCTCCTCTGCCAGCCCTGCACAGCCCCTGTGCTGGGCAGGGACCCAGCCCAGCCTGAGCTCCAGCAGCCCTGGTAACCCCTGTGTTGCCTGCCCAGGGGCTGGGGGTCCCCAGGGAGATGGGCTCTGTCTGCAGGCCCCTATAGGGAGCAGTAGGATCTCCTGTGCACCCCCAGTCGGGGGTTGGAGCAAGGCTGGGCTCAACAAGTGCCGTGCTGCTTTCTGGGCCAGCTCGCAGGTGGCTCGCAGCCTCTGTGCCATGTTTGCCTGGGCCACGGCTTTGCTTGCTCCTGTTGGGAGCTGTGTTGGTTGTGCCCTTCTCTGCTCTCTGCTGGTGGCTGAGCTGGCACTGAGCCTTTCTCTCCCTCCTTCCCTCTCCCACAGGGTCTCCTCTCCTGGATTTGCAGGAGCAGTTCAGCCCTCCCGAGATTGCTCCACCGCTCCTGGTGAAGCTGGTGGAAGCTATTGAGAAGAAAGGTAAGGGGGAATGCTGAGCGCTGGGGAGCATGATAGATCCCAAAATCCCTCAGTGAGGGTGGAGGCGGAGGTTTAGCTCTGTGGGGCACACAGGACACAGCTGCCCTCACGCTCATCCCTGGATTAAGCCACTATTCCTCAGAGCTGGGCTTGACCCCAGTGTGCCATCCTGCACAGAGGCCTGGGGTGAGGGTGCTGGGTCTGAGCACCAACACGCCCTGGATGGGTTCTGGGGTTTGGGAAGTGCTTCCAGCCTGGATCTGTGCCGTGGTAGAGAAAGGGGGCCACAGAACCGGGTGTCCTGGGGGGCCAAGGGGGCTGCAGCAGCATCTGCAGGAGGCTGGCTTGGACACCATCGAGGCCTGGTTGGCCGTGCCACAGGAGCTGACAGCAGTGTCCCCCTTGCAGGGTTAGACAGCGAGATGTTGTACAGGACATCTGGCTCCGAACTGAGGCAAGCGCTGAGAACCGGTAAGAACCAGCTCGGCGCGGTGGAGGCGAACGGGCTCAGATGGAGGAGATTAGTGGATGTGACAGCGCCAGCAGTAATGCAATCCAGGCCAGGCTCGCCTGTCCCCGGCAGTTCCTGACTCCCGGCACGCCGCCTGTGGGGCTGGGCTGTCCCCATCCCGACACGTCCCTGCATGGAAGGGATGGCACAGGGGGGATTCCTGCCACCGTCCCTGGGCTGGAACAAAGGGATATGGTGCCGGCTCGGGGACTCACGGGCACACAAGTGAATCCCTGTGCTTGTCTCCTGCTCGCTCTTTGGGGTGCCTCGCTCTGCTGATGGGCTGGCAGAGGCTTCTCTGGCTCTGTCACATCACTAAGAACCAGGGCAGGATCTTTCATGTGGCTCCATGCTGCTGGAGCCGATGGCTCTGCCGGGGAGCCTTCGCAGCTCTCTGCCTCTTGGCTTGGGCCTCATCCGGCACCACGCTGGCCTGTCCCCTTGCACAGACATTCCTGCAAACCCCAACCACGCAGTGCTGTCAGCCCTGGCAGTGCTGCTCTTGGGACAGGCTTTATGTGCTTCCCAAAATCCTGTGCCTTGTGTTGAAGGGAGATGTTTTCCCCGTTGAGTTCAGTTTGTACTTACTCACTCTGCGCTTGGCTCTGCCAGCAGTGGGGAGCAAAACTCTCACCCCAAGCCTTACTTGCCCAGGATTCTTGTGGCAAAATTCCTTTGTGGGCACCCAAAATGACCTCTGCCCTTTCCTAAGGGGAACTGCTGGGGTTCCCAGGAGCAGGTTATTTCTAGGGTGTATGGGGAACTTCCAGAAATCCTCTGTCACATGGGCTGCCCGAGGGCTGCTTGAGCTGCCTCGTGGTGCCGTGTCCCATGATAGCTGGCTGGGAGGTGTGGGGTGGTCTCTGGGATGGGTGCTGGCAGCACTGGAGCTGCTGGCTGGGCGCCCAGTGCTGTGCCCACCACCCATGGGAAACGTGTGCCCTGGCAGATTGGACCCTGGGCGACCTGGAGCCCTTGGACGTGCACTCCCTGGGCGAGGCCCTGCGGGGTTACCTGCAGGACCTGCCCTCCCCCGTGGTGCCAGTGTCTGTGCATGGAGACATCCTTCGGATCCTGCAGGGTAAGGGCCTCCCCTGGCTGCCTCGGGAGCGGGATGGATGCATTTGGGGTATTAAAATAAGCCCTGTCCCTATGGGGCCTGGCACATGGGCCCCACTGCTGACAGCGCTCCCACGCCGTGATGCAGCCGGAGCACCGAGAGCGGGGCCGGCTGTCCCAGCTCTTCCATCGTGTCTTGTTCTCTCCCCAGAGATCCCCCAGCCGGAGAATTGCCGGAAGCAGCTGCTGCTGGCCCTGGAGTCGCCTGCGGTGCCGCTCCAGAACACGCTCACCCTGCAGTTCCTGCTCCGGCATCTGGGGAAGGTATCGCAGCAGGCCGAGAGCAACAGCCTCCACCCTCGGGCCCTGGGAGAGATCTTCGGCCCCCTGCTCCTCCGGCTGCCTGGCGCCAGGTACGGCAGCCTTTTGGTTCCAGCAGCGTTCCAGGGGCTGGTCGCTGGGCCTGCCAGGACGAGGAGTCCAGCCTGGGACAGCAGGCCTGCCCACAGCCCCTGCCTGTGGGATGAAACTGCTGGCAGCACACAGGGGTGGGACTCAAAGCCAGGACAGAGCCCTTGCTTCTGTGTCAGCCCCGGGTCTGGTGGCTGGGGTGAACCAGCTGACCCCTTTGCCCAGGGCTCGTGGGAGCAGTGCCATGTTCTTCCCCATGTCTGCTGTTCTTGATTTGCCTCCTCTCTCCCACCAGCCCAGAGCTGAGCCCTGACTTCTCCGTGCTGTTTTTGGAGACACTTCTGCAGACGAAGGAGCTGGAGCCAGAACAGTTGCCTCCAGGTACTGAGATGTCCCTTCCTTGGGGCCTGAGGGGCTGTTGTTGGTGCCCTGTGGATATGGAGTCTCTGCCCCCATGAGTGGGTTGCCGAGGGCATTTTGGTGGCCCAGCTGTGCCTGGAGGCTGGCTCGAGGTGTAGGTGTGCCTGGAGTAGCCCTTGGTAGAGTGGTGGCCAGGGGGCCTTCCAGGGCCAGTCACTGGAGGGAGAGGGACTCAGTGCTCCTGTGGGGAGCTGGGATTTGGGCTCAGCCAGCTTCAACCCCCCTTCTCTTCCAGCCTTGCCTCCCAAACCACCAAAGCCCAAGCCCAGTGCAGCCAGCCTGGCCAACGGGAACAGCGCGCCCTTGCAGGACGCCGAGTGGTACTGGGGGGACATCTCTCGGTAAGGGGGTGACTGGCAGCTCATGCCTGGGTTGCCCTGTCCACCAGGGTGTTTAGGGGAGCCTTGGGGGCACCTCACAGGCCGTGACAATCCTGTTCCTTGCAGGGAGGAGGTGAATGAGAAACTCCGGGACACGCCAGATGGGACCTTCTTGGTGCGTGATGCCTCCAGCAAGATCCAGGGGGAATACACACTCACACTCAGGTGGGGCACTGGGATCCCCTGGGAGCCTCTGCCACTCTGGGCTGCAGCTGTGGGCGTGTGCCCCTGTGCTTGCAGCTGCCAGGATGCCCAGAGCTCCGGCTGGGGTGGTGCTAAGTGCCCTCTCCTCTCCCCTGCCCTCTACAGGAAGGGGGGCAATAATAAGCTGATCAAGATCTTCCACCGGGAAGGGAAGTATGGCTTCTCAGAGCCCCTGACTTTCGGCTCCGTGGTGGAGCTCATCACCCACTACCGGCACGAGTCGCTCGCCCAGTACAACGCCAAGCTGGACACCAGGCTGCTCTACCCCATCTCCAAGTACCAGCAGGTGAGCCCTGTGCCTCAGGGGCACTGCTGGCAAGCACAGCCTGAACCAGTGGCATTTGGTCCCCCATCCCTGCTCCTCTGGGAGATGACAAGGTCCCACCCCTCTCCCCATGCTGGGATGTTGTGTTGTGGGGTGACAGACGTGCAGGGCTGGTGGGGTTTCGTGAGACCAGCTGGAGCAGGCCCTGACTGAGGCTGTGCCTGTGGCAGGACCAGCTGGTGAAGGAGGACAGCGTGGAAGCCGTCGGGGAGCAGCTGAAGGTCTATCACCAGCAGTACCAGGACAAGAGCTGGGAGTATGACCTGCTGTATGAGGAGTACACACGCACTTCCCAGGTACCCGAGCACTGCCTTCCCCATGGGCAGCCCTGTCACCCCCAGGGGCTGCCCTGGCACCCCCTGAGCAAGGGCAGCTGCCCTGCTGTGCACAGGGGAGGGCAGGGATTGGGCACCCTTTGAGGGGTTTGGAGAGAGGGATATTTTTTTGGCTCCAGCAAGTCCAGTACTGCTTTGGGAAGGGGGAAAGAGAGGATGTAAATGGGCAGAAACCTCCCTCATCTCTCCCCTTCCGTCTCCGCAGGAGCTGCAGATGAAGAGGACAGCAATCGAGGCCTTCAACGAGACCATCAAGATCTTTGAGGAGCAGTGCCAGACACAGGAGAAGTGCAGCAAGGAGTACATCGAGCGCTTCCGGCGCGAGGGCAACGAGAAGGAGGTGCAACGGTGAGGACGGGGCTGGTGGGGGCCTGCCCTGCCTGGGCAAGGGCTCCAGGGGCTGGAAGGATCCTCCTGGCCCAGCACAGAGCCGAGGCATGCGCAGTCCTGGTCTCTGAGCAGCGTGCTATGGGCTGGAGCTGGCAGGCAGCCTCCTCTGCCTCCCCCACCCTGCCTCACAGCCCAAACCCCCCCCCTCTCTCTCCCAGGATCCTCATAAACTCGGAGAAGCTCAAGTCCCGCATCACAGAGATCCACGACAGCAAGATGAAGCTGGAGCAGGACCTGAAGAAACAAGCCTCGGAGAACCGGGAGATCGACAAGCGCATGAACAGCCTCAAGCCAGACCTCATGCAGCTGCGCAAACTGCGGGACCAGTACCTGGTGTACGTAGAGCCCCTGCAGCCCGGCCCGGGAGCCATCCAGCTGGCTGCTCCAGGGCTCTCTGGGGCTCGTTGGACCGGCTGGGAGCCGGTTTGGTGCAGCAGGCAGCTCTGAGAGGGCCGGCTGCTGCCCTCTGGTGATGGCTGGTGGCTCAGCTCTGCCTCTCCTTCCACAGGTGGCTCACGCAGAAGGGAGCCCGCCAGAAGAAGATCAACGAGTGGCTGGGCATCAAGAACGAGACGGAGGAGTGAGTGTCCCTGTCCCAGCTCCCTGCGTGGGAGCTGAGGATGTCCTTCCTCCCTGCTGGAAAGGGGGATGGCAGCTAGCAGTGTGGGGGAGAGGTGGGTGCCCAAACTGACCCTGCCTGTGCTCCATTGCAGCCAGTACTCCATGATGGATGATGAGGAGGAGCTGCCCCACCACGAGGAGCGAACGTGGTACGTGGGGAAGATCAACCGTGTGCAGGCAGAGGAGATGCTGTGTGGGAAGAGGGACGGCACCTTCCTGATCCGCGAGAGCAGCCAGAAGGGATGCTACGCCTGCTCCGTGGTGTGAGTACCCCGGGGCAGGGGTGGTGGGTGGGGCTGGCACGGGTGCTGTTCCCACATGGATCCGCCCTTCCCTCCCACCCGATGCTGGAGGTGTCAGCTGGGCTTTCCCAAAGTCTCCCATCTGCCTTGGCTCCTCCTGCCAGGGCCAGGTGTGTCCCTGGGCTGCTTTGGTGGCCTCTGCTCATGCTCTGCTGTCCCTGTGCCACTGCTGACCCGGGCTCCCTTGTCTCCTGGCAGGGTGGACGGTGACACCAAGCACTGCGTGATCTACAAGACGGCGACTGGCTATGGGTTTGCTGAGCCCTACAACCTCTATGCCTCCCTCAAGGACCTGGTCTTGCACTACAAGCACACGTCCCTGGTGCAGCACAATGACTCCCTGAATGTCACGCTGGCTCACCCGGTCCTTTCCCAGCCACCAGCCAGATGAGCAGCCCATGCACAACACAACAGCTGCCTTCAGCTTCTCCCCAGGGCGCTGCTTTCTGGCTCTGGACTCTTGCACCCTGTATAGTTGAGTCTCTGTGCTCCTGCTCCTTCAGAGCCTCTGAGATGTCTGTGACCGTTCCTGATGTCCCTCTTGGTCAGTAGCTGAAACCCGTGTTGGCTGATGGGACAGAAAGGCTGGGCTGTTGATTCCCAGCGGGCTCCAGCCTCTAGGAGGTGGGATCCAGTTGTGATTGAATTGCTGGGGGCGAGCACAGCCCCCTCCCCTTCCCTGACAAGCAGGTCAGATCCCCTTCTTGCTGGCAGGTCGCCCCGCTATGCATCACTGTAGAGCTTGGTTCCTGATTCCTCGGAGAGCTCCGGCTGTGTCCGAGGGGCTCCCTGCCTGGATGTTGGAGGAGGCAGAGGAGGAGGCTCCCTTGAGCATGTACATCCTTCCCTCTTGCTTCCCTCGGGGGTCTCGCAGGCTGTGGTGGTGTCTGGTACGAGGGGTGCTGCTCTTGCATGCAGAGACTCATTTAGGAAGGAGAAACCTCACCCTCCATGGGGCTCCCTGGCCGAGGTCTCCCCGCCCCACTGTCATTCCCATGTGTCATAACCACCTCTGGAGTGTTGCTGCCCGGGCAGGGAGGATCCAGTTAGTGATGAATCTCTCGCCTTAGTTGTGCCAGCGAAGCTGTGAAACCCGTGCTGGTGCCCGTGTTTCTCCTGGCAGGATCTGTGGGGTGCACAGCGCGTTGTTCCCGGCCGGCTTCCGTGCCTCTCTGCACACATGACCCATTCAAGCTGACTGTAGCTCTGTAAATATGGTTCTTTTTGTGAGTGGCTGCTCCCCTGGTGCTGGTGTTTGCTGAGCCCCCAGTGCCACTCCCAGTGTGGGCAGCAGCTGCCAGGCTGCCTTGGGCCCTGCAGCTGGAGCAGCAGAGGGCTGGAGTCCGATGCACACTACGAGCCCTACACGGAATGAAGGACCTTTTCTGCTGCAAGAGGACAGATCTTCTGGGCCCAGGGCTTGCTGAAATGCATGATGGTGAACTACGTATGCAAAGCACTTAGAATCGTGGGTACTGTATGGGGGCCGGGGCAGGGCTGCCCACCATGGGCACAGGTCTGTGTCCGAGGGCAGCCCGGGTGGCTCTGGAAGAGCTTTAAAAGCTGAGCTGAGAGTTGAGGCCGTGGTGGCATTTGCTTCCCTGGGTTTTCTGGGCAGCCTGGCTTGAGGAAAGCGTTCTTGGTCCTCGTGATTTGCAGGAGAGGCTCATTCCGTTTAGGAGGCTGCGTTCTGGGGGCAGGCTGGTGATTGCCACAGGCTTTGCCACTTCTGTTACCCATTGCAGCTTGGCCTCTGCCAGCTCCAGAGTGCTGTGTGCCCATGTTCTGCCTGCATCCTGTCCTTGACATGCCACCTGCATTGGGGACCACGCTGTCCCTCCTTCCCCAGCCAGCTCTGCTGCTCGCCTTGCTCTGGGCTGGTCCCCAGATCCTTTTGGAGCTGGGATTGCTGGCACTAATGTCCCATTCCCATTGCTTGTGGCAGCTGTCCTGTGCTTGACTGTACAGTCCCTGTTCCCTGCTCTGCATGTCCTCTCTGGGCCCTGGTTTTTGAGTCTGGTTTGTTGGTGTTTGATGCCCTGGTGGAGGTGGCAGGTCAGGGGAGCTGTGGGTGCTGTGGTTGGGGATCACTTGGGAAAAGCTGCCAGGGATAATTAAGGGAATTCTTTGGGCCTGGGCACGAGAGATGAGAGCACCTGGGAATGGGGCAGGAAGGCTCCATCCTCATAGTCCTCTCCTGAGGTCTATGTGGTGGCTGTGTGGGCTGCACCAACACTCCAAAGCTCTGTCAGTGTCCCACACTGGTCACTGCAGTGCATTTTCAGCCTGGGGACTCTCTTCTGGTCCTGTGCTTGTCCCTGCATTTCCAGCATGTCCCCATGCCACGGACAGGCTGCAGGTGGCTGGGATCCTCAGCCTCTCACCCCATGGGCTCCACATTTCCCCACCACTCCCCAGTATGAGCTCAGGGCAGTCCTGCCACGGGGTGAGTTGTTCCCAGCTCCTGCCAGGACCTGCTGAGCATCTGGAAGAGTCTCAGCTTCAAGCTGTCACCTGTCAACACTTTGCTTGGTGCTCACCCAACTCTGCTGCCCAGGGAAATTCCAGCTTCTCTTTTATCCTGTTTTTGTATCCTTTGGGCTGAATTTCTGCAGTTCTCCCCACGCTGTCCCTTCCTGCAGCCTCTTCCTCCCCAGGAGCAAGGAGAGGGTCACGGTCACCCCTCTGCACCTTCCAGCACTGCCATTCCTGCCCACTGGTGGCACGTCCCGTGTACGACAAGGAGGAAGATGCCCGTGCCCAGGGCTGCCTTTCCCTGACGGTGCTTCACTCCCCGACCCGCAGCTTTCCCCCGCCGTGCCCGGGGTGGCAGCCCAGCCCCGAGCTCCTGCAGCGCTGCTCCCCCAGCATAAGCTCCTTGTGATTTGTCCTTTGCTGCTTTTTGCTCGTTCTGACCCCGCTGGCGCCGCGTTTCGAGGCGCTGGGCTGTGCTTTGCTGCTTGTGACCCCCCTCCACGTCCCCCAACCGAGCCGTGCATCGCCATCCCGGGGGTGCAGCGTGGCTGTCCCTGCTCCCCGGGGACAGCCTGGGGACAGCTTGTCCCTCCGTGTCCCTGCGTGGGGGGCTCCACGACCCCCCGTGTAAATCCCCCCCCAAAGGGCCGTGGTGCCCGTGGAGGTTTTGTGCTCGGAGAGGACGTGGTGGCTGCGTGAGGTTTTAGTTTCTTAGGCATATGCAATAATGAATAACCTGCCCCCCGAGCTGTCGTTACCAGCAGTAGTGCTCTCTGCTCTTTCTGTTGATGTTTACTAATGTAAACCCAGTATTTGTTACTGTAAGAGGATTTTTTTTTGTACGGTACTTCGAAAAAAAAAACCCACAAAAAACAACCAAAAAAAACAAGATTAAGAAAAAAAAAGAGAAATAAAATAAACAGAGTTAATGGAGCGGGTGCTGGATTGCTGGGGGAGGTTTTACGTGGGGCAGCGGGGGCGGGAGGGCTGCGCCCCAGTTCCTGGGCTGGGTGCAGGATATGACCCATCGTCCGGATGGTGCTGGGCCGTGCCAGGACTGTCCTCGCCGGTCCTGCAGGGCTGGGCCGCGTGGGGAGCAGCCCTGGGCTCCCCGAGGGCCGAGAAGCGGCCGGGAAGGGCTGCCAAAAACAGCGGGGCCGGAGCCCGGCGCGGGGCTCACCTTGGGCAGCTGCACCCCCGTCGTGCCCCCCGAGGGTGCTGGGGCTCCGGCACCGCCCGGGGGGGGCTCGCCATGGGCCCGGCCCCTCCCCTGCCCGGGGAACACCGGCGTGGGTTCCTCCAGGGCGGGTTTCAGTGCCAGCCTTGGGGAGCAGCAGCTGCTCTTGGGGCTGCGACCCCGGCGCTCCGGCCCGGCCGCGGTGGGGACAGGGGTGGGGACAGCGGGGCCGGGGGGGGGGACAGCGGTGGGGACAGCGGGGCTGCGGTGGGGACAGCGGGGCCGGGGTGGGGACAGCGGGGTTGGGGTGGGGACAGGGGACAGCGGTGGGGACAGCGGGGCCGGGGTGGCCGCAGCCCCACGTGGGGAGCAGCGTCACGGGGGAGGCAGGAAGGGCAGGGAGGGCGCCTGGAGGCGGGCGCAGCAGAGCTTTAAAAGTCCTGGTCGGGACGGGCTCGCTTCCGCGTCACCCCGGCGTCCTCATGGCCCCCCCGCTGCCGCTGCCTCTGCTGGCCCTGGTGGCCCTGGTGGCCCCGGGGCTCGGGGTGGCCCCCGGGTGTGACCGCCCTGCCCACCTCTGGTGCAGCTCGCCGGAGATCGCCGCCGCCTGCCAGGTCAGAGCCGCTGGTGCCAGGGCTGTCCCCACGCAGGGCAGGGGCCACCCGGTACTTGGGGACATGCCCTGCCTGTCCGGCAGCGGGGACGGGGGATTGGGGATGCGGGGATGGGGGATGCGGGGATGGGGCTGGGCAATCCCCCGAAGCCAGCGCCGGCTCCGAGCACCGCTGTGGCACAGGCTGGCACAGCGAGGGGATGCTCGGAGCCCCCGTGCCACCCCGGCATCCCTGGGGAATGGCTGGACCCTGACCCTGGACCCTCCCCGGCCCGCGCTGGCACTTCTGCATTTTAAAGCATAAACCGGCTTTTCAGCTTGTTCTTCCCCGACCGGCCCCAGCCGGTGGCAGCGCCCTGTGAGCCCCGCGGGGCTGGAGCCCCCCCCCCCGCCGCTGGCTGCTGGGCTTTACCCCCAGCCAGGCACGTCCTAAATTTGTTTTCCCCTGAACCAGTTTGGGGAAGTTGTGGAAAGCCCCAGCGCTGAGCGCCAGCATCCTGCGGCCGCAGGCGGCCCCCGGCCACTCTCACTTCCCTCATCGCCCCTCCTGCCCCACAGCGCAGGAGCTTTGCCCCAGCCCTGCAGCCCCAAGCCCCCTGTGCCCCCCAAAACCTTCCCGCACGCAGGTGGAGAGTCGCTGCCCCGACCTCCCTCGCCCCGCGGCCGCCCCGGTGCAGCTCAGCCTGTACTACGAGAGCCTGTGCCCGGCGTGCCGCCAGTTCCTGGTGCTGGAGCTCTTCCCCACGTGGCTGCTGCTGCCCTCCGAGATGCTGAACATCACGCTGGTGCCCTACGGCAATGCCCAGGTAGGAGCCGGCTGTCCCGGAGCTGCGGGCGCTCGCCCCGGTGCCGCCGGCCCCGCTCACTCCGGTCGGTCCCGCAGGAGAGGAACGTCAGTGGGAAATGGGACTTCCAGTGCCAGCACGGCCCCGAGGAGTGTCTGGGCAACATGATCGAGGTGACGGCCCCTGTTCCCATGGTGCTGGCACAGGGGGGTCCAGCGGCCCCGTACCACCCACCCTGTCCCCATAGGCCTGCCTGATGCACGAGGCCAAGAACTTCAGCACCTACTTCCCCCTCATCTTCTGCCTGGAGTCGGGCAGCTCCGTCACCAAGAACCTGGAGGCTGTACGTGCCACTCCCCACCCCTCGTGCCCCGCTGTGGGGCTCTTCCTGTCCATCATGGCCACCCCAGGGACATCCCAGTCCCCCTGACCACCCTGTGTGTCCCCTGTCCTGGCAGTGCCTGCAGATCTATGCCCCGAAGCTGGACAGAGGCCGCATCTCCACCTGCGTGCAGGGGGACACGGGGCTGGCTCTGATGCACCAGAATGCCCAGCTGACAGAGGCACTCGACCCCCCACACCAGTATGTGCCCTGGATCGTCATCAACGGGGTATGGCAGGGGGGACAGGGTGCCAGGCAGGGCTGGGGCACTGTGCGGACCCCCCTGACTGGCCACATCTGCTCCCACAGAAGCACACGGATGATCTGCAGGCACAGGCAGAGGCCTCGCTGCTGGGACTGGTTTGCCACCTCTATCAGGTGGGACAGGGGTCTGGGGGCACAGTGGGGGTTGGGGGCACAGTGGGGGTTGGGGACATGTCCCTGTCCCTGCTGGGGCTCTACTGGCCACTCTCTGGCAGGGGGAGAAGCCTGAAGCCTGTGGGGGCTCAAAGGCCCCAAGGACCCCATCTGGCTGCAGGCGCTGAGAGACAGTGTGGGAACACCAAGCAAGAAGTCAATAAAAAGGACTTTTTTTTTTTGGAAAACATAAGGATGTGCAGTGGTATGTTGGGGGGGAGCAGGGAGGGGGTGGTCTTGCCCCACCACAGTGAAAGGGGGAGGGAGCTGGGCATCAGGGCAAGGGGACTGGCCTCCTCCTGGACCCACAGCATGTAGTGGGATGCACCAGGCTCTGCCAAGGAATTAACTGTTCCTGAGAACCCCCTTAAAGATTCCCATGGGACTCTGTTAAACACCTCCCCAAGGAACAGGATCTTTGTTCTGCCCAAGCCCCAGGAAGCAGCTCTGATGTCCTTCCCTTTCCTTTCACTGAGTGTAAAGCTCAACCCTTTCAGTAGCTCTGTGGGCCAAGTCCCTCCCTGCTCCCACCAGCCCTTCTTCATTCCCAACCAGCAAGTCCAGGGCAGCATCTTTCGTGGTGGCTTTCCCTGAGTGCTTGTGATGAGAAGTTCTCTCCCAAAAGCTCAGGCAATTTCCCAGACTTGCTCCCCACTGCAGGAGACCGTTCCCAGTGGGAGTCTGTGGAAACAAACCCACCATAAGGACAAGGACTGCAGGTGCAGGGAATTCTCCTTGCTGCCTGTAGAGTAACTCCTCAGTGCTGTCCTGGCTGGGTGATGGGCACCAGCACCTGCTGCAGCCTCTGCTTTGTTTTCCACAGCCCTCACCCTCACCCAGAGACTCCCAACCACATCACCCTGACTGTAGGGACTGTACCCTCAAACCTCTCCCCCACATCTGGGCAACACCATCCCCTCAGCAGCCCTGCCCACCTCTCCTGAGCTCCATCCCAGCACTCCAGGCATGGAACTCATCCCACCCATCCCAGGGATGTCCCAGCTCTGGGAGCACACTGAGGCTTCCAGCCCAAGGCTCTTGCACAGACCTGCAGGGGTCAAGGGCACCCCAGGCCCCCTTGACTTGCCCTCTCCAAGAGGAGCTGGGGAGGCTGTTGGGGCAGGGAGGGCACAGTGAACCCACCCTGGGAGATGCCAGGGAATCGTCAGCATCCACCAGCCCAGAGGGAACCACAGCCCTGCCACCACAGCAGCTCCCACTATGTGGTCCCTGTGCCCCCCAGACTCTTTCAGCCTCCCCAAAACCTCCTATCCCTGAGGCAGGGACCAAGCTGACCCCTGGAGCCAGGAGATGTTTTGGGGGCAGGAGCAGAGGTGACCAACAATGTTCCAATGTCCCTCTCAGGTTCAGCCAAGCTGAGCCCCTGCCCTGGGCACTCCAAGACCCCCCCCATTATCCCAAAATCTGCAGCACCTCCCAACTCCAATGTCCCCACCACCCTAAAAATGGCAAGGGAGGTAGACAAGGACCCTTCTCCTTGTCTGGCTGCACCTCAGGCAAGACCAGGAAGATGGGAAAAAAGGAATAAGTTAAAAAAAACCCAAAACCCACAAACCCCAGTGAAACCCTAAACGAACAAAATGACACCACCAGCCAGAGAGTGCCTGGAAACTTCATCTCTTTATTGCCCATTTCCCATCCAAAACCTGGACCCCAATCCCAGCTCTGGGCCCCGGGCAAGAACAGTCCCACTGGCAGAGCACGGTCCGGCTCCTGCTGCTGCTCAGCCTCTCTCTCACCTCGAGCATCGTCCTTGCCCCACAATTTCCGTCCCCTGGAGCAGCTGCACCGCCAGCGCCCACAGCTCTCGGGCCACGGAGAATTCTTCTGCTCGAGAGAAGGAGGGAAAAGAAAAGAAAACAAGAAGCCTCAAGCCCAAACTGGAAGGAGCCTCAGCGCCGAAGGACGAGCTCTCCCCTCCCGAAGCTGCTGCCAAAGCCCTTGGAGTCGTCGGGGCTGTGGGGCAGGCGAAGGACCCCGTCCCACAGGCTGAGGGGCTCGGACACCCACTTTGGTGCCAGGAGGTTGCCAGGAGGGGGTTCAGCATCCGCAGCGGGGCTTCTGCTCCAGGGCGCCCAGGCCCCCCCTGCGCTCCCCCAGCCTCCAGCGCGGGGGCTGCAGCAGCTGCTGCTCCCCAAGCCCATCTCCAGCGGAGGGAAGACCTTGCTGGCGCCGAGCAGTGACCCGGGGAAGGCGCTGAAGCTTCCAGGCTTGAAGTCGCTGCCGGGCCAGGCGGGTGCCACGGGCTCCTCGTTCAGCAGCAGGGACAGCGAGCCCGGGGCATCGCCCAGCTCCACGGAGCTGCAGAGCAGCGACTCTTCGCCGCTGTAGGGGAAGCTCAGGGCGGCTCCCCGCACCTGCCAGCCCGGCTGCCCCGCCAGCTCCTCCGCCGCCTCCCTCTCCCCGCCGGGTTTCTTCTTGGAGCCCTTCCCGCAGAGCCGCACCACCTTGATGCCGCTGCCGCCGTCGTGGCCGAGCCCCTCGAAGGCGCTGCGGGCGCTCTCCAGGCTCTCGTACTCCACCAGGGCGCAGCATCTGCTCAGCAGCTCCGGGAAGCGCGGCGCGAATCTCCGCACATCCGACGGCAGCTTTCGGCCCGGCCGCAGGACGCGGATGGAGGCGATGGCTCCGAAGGGGCTGAACATCCTCAGGATGCTCTCGAGGAAGTTCTCCTGGAGCGGCGGCAGCAGCGGGTCCTGCTCCCGGGGCTGCAGCTCCCAGGCCAGCAGCAGTTTGCTGGGGGGGATGCTCAGCAGGGTCTCGGGGATGGGCGCCCGGCGTCTCACTTTGGTGCCCTCCTTGTTCACCTCCAGCAGCTCCGAGAATTTCAGGGCGTAGAGAGTGAGCCGCCAGTCGCGTGTCAGGTATTTCACCTGCGGGACAGAGGGGGCTGCTGCATCCCCGGGGCTCTCCCCAGGCAGGGACCACCCTAAACCCACCATCCAGGCAGGCTGAAACCCCATGAAAGCCACAACAAGGCAATATCCCCCTTCCAAGTGAGCAGCTTTGGGATCTGCAGAAAATCCCTGGTATCCTCTGGGCTGTGGCAACAAACCACAGCATCCCCCCGGGTCACACCACCAGCACTTCCCCGGGGTTTGGGGTTCAGGGATGGTCTCTCCCAAAGCATCCTGAGGGAATCAGGAGTGGTGAAGCAAATCCAGCACCAGGGGGTGGTTTGAGGGCTGTTCCCTGCTCCTGCAGGACACTGAAGGCAGAGAGCAGAGCTCAGCTCTGCATCGCCAGAGCTCTGCTGGGACACAGCCCAAAGGGGGCCCGGACCTTCCTGTACCCCCCACCAGCCACACCCAGAGCACACCTGGAGCTGCTCCACACTCCCCACTCCTTCCCAGCTGCCCTACCTTCTTGAAGGATGTCAGCAGTTTGATGCTGACGAAGCCCATCTTGTTCTTCTGGACGTGTTTCAGGAGGAAAGCGTCCCTGGCCAGGTTCTCGTCCGAGAGGTAGAACTCCACCTGGGCCACGATCCTGCGGACCAGCTGCGGGTCGGGCAGGGAGCAGCTGCAGTCCAGCAGGTCAGAGCCCAGAGCATCACCCAGGTCACAGATGCTCCTGGCAGGGCTGTGGGGACACAGGTGTGAGGTGGGTGGGGCCTTTGGCACCTGCAAAGTGCCCCAAAGGTCACACCCAGCATGGTGGGACAGCAGAGACACCTGGGACACCCTGACCACAGGGAACAACACCAGCCTGTGCCCTGTGAGCCTCCCGGAGCTGGGAGACCCAGACCATGGACCTGAACATGCATTTCCTTGGGGATAAACCCACAGAAAGAGCAGGGCTCATCCCCCCTGCACATCCCGACAATCCCGTGCCCACTGAAGCTCCCCAGGGCTCATCCTGACCTCCCCGTGCCCACTGAAGCTCCCCAAGGCTCATCCCGACATCCCCGTGCCCACTGAAGCTCCCCAGGGCTCATTCCCCTGCACATCCCAACATTCCTGTACTCCCTGAAGCTCCCCAAGGCTCATCCCGACATCCACGTACCCACTGAAGCTCTCCAGGGCATCCTCCCGGCCGAGCAGGGCGAGCGGGCGGCTCCGCGGGGACAGAAGGTGCCGTGCCAGGAAGGAATTCCCTCGGACAGGCGCTGGAGTGTTGCGTCTGCGCTGGGAATCGAGCCCTAAGGCCAGCCCTGAGCTGCGCGATGTCATTGTCCTGTATCTGGGACATTACACGGGAGAGGGACAGCGCTGGGGGACATCCTGACCATCACCCGAGCCCTGCTTGGGGCTGCAGCCCCCGAGCCCAGCCCAGGGAAGGGGGAGCAGAGGCAGCTCGTGGTCGTGTCCTTACCTGTTCGGCATCACTGGGAAGGGTGGAAAGTCTTAGCAGCACATCCCAGAGACCCAGGGGCAGAAAACCCCAACCCTCCTCAGCTCTAAACTGAGGCTCCCAAAAGACAAAGGCAAAAAAAAAAAAATAAACAAAATAAAAACTTAAAATAAAGTGAGAGAGAGAAAGCCCCCCGAGCTGAACAGACTGTGGGTTTATAAGCACAGCCACCCCAAGGAGCTCAGGGGCACTTGAGGACCTGCCCTCAGCCCCACCCGCTCCAGGTGAAAGGTGTTTGTGGTTAAACTGCCCCAGCTGAGCCCCGGGACCAGCTGGGCTCCTCCTGCCTCTGGTAGCCAGTGGGACAGTGAGATGATGCCACGAGGCAGCTCGGTCTGTGCCTCAGGTTCTCTGTTTGAGCAGGGACAGCCACGGGGAGGTGGAGGGTTCAGCCCAGGGCATCCATTTGGGCTCCCAGTGCTGCCAGACCCACAGGCAAAGGTCCCTGTCCCTGCAGAATCCCCTCCCACCCCAGCGAGGGAGCAGCAGAGCCCCAGGAATGGGGTGAAGGCCAGGGCAGGAGCCCATGGCTTCAGGACCATGGGGAAGGAGCCCTGGCATGAAACACCCCCGTGGCTTAAGGACCTGTGGGGATGAGAACTGGGCTGTTGGAGCAGTGGGGCTGGGGCAGGTCTGTGTGTGTGTGCGTGGGTGATACTGGGCTGGGGACGATGCCAGGGCTGGAAAACTGGAAGTGCCACGGGCAGGGTTGGTGCTGGAGCCTGGCCCAGCCGACCCGGTGTGGTCCCAGGCAGGGCTGTAGCTGATGTTTCTGTGGCCACGTGGACCAGCCAAGGGCTCCCCTGGCATGTGGTGAGATGCTGTTCCAGTCAAAATGAGAGAGAAATTGCAAGAACAGAAGGTGGCTCTGGCCTGTTTTTAAATCTGTATTTTCCCATTTTGAGAACTTTGTATCGTCTCACTTTGCAAGTGCCTGTGTCCCAGAGGCTCTCCAGACGTGGGTACACCCCAGGAGAGCCAGACCATGAACCTAAACCCATCCCTGCCGAGTGACACATTCCCTTGGGGACAGACAGGAGCAAGACCAGGGCTCATCCTGCCCGCACAAACACATTGAAGTTCCCCAAGATGTCCTGGCTCCCAGAGCAGCAGCATCTCCCAGGCCGGTGGCACTGCAGCTTCCCCTGGCCCAGCCAGGCTCCTGGTGAGTCCCTGGGCTGTGTCACACTGTCCAGCTCACAGCTCATCCCTCTGGGCTGAGTCTCAGCCCAGAGACTGGCAGTATCAAACACTTCTCTGATTTCACCCACCACCACTCCCCTTCCCCTGCCACCTCCTGGTGTTCTCTGCTGGTTGGGAAGGGATGGGAGACAAAGTCCTGGGGTGCTCGTGCCAAAACCTCTGTGGTTTTACCCGTCTTGGAGGGGTGATGGAGCCAGAGGGCTGCCCAGCTCCCCTGGGGGAATTAACTCCTGCTTCCAGCCCCGGGGCTCAGTACCCAAAGGAAGAGGCTCTGGCTGGTCCAGCCATCCCTGTAAGACTGGGCAAAATCCAGAGGAGGGGGAAGGGCACAGGGGTGAGAGGCTGAGGCTAAACCTTCCCTTTCCTGAGGGGTCAGAGCAGGAATGATCCAGCACTTGTCACATCCCTGGCTCGCTGTTCCTGTTCTCTCAATTAGTCTGGGTAATTAATTAAAAAATGATTGCCATGGGCCTGTGCTCAGCCTGATCCTTCAGCCACTCCTCCCCTATGAGGGTGCATTGGGGGTTATCCCTACACAGCAGCTGCTGCTCCATGGGGTTCCTGCCCCAAACTGCTGTAAATGCCCTGCACTGGGCAGCTCCTGCATCCCCCCCAAGGCTGCAGCACCTCCTGACACCTCCTCTCGGGACACACAGAAGAAATGGGACCACAACAATCCTTGTACAGGCCTGAGCATTTGATACATGTTTATTGCTGTTCAGGTTTAGCTGGGAATTCTGTGCATGTGGGGTTTAGGTGGGTCCCCATTCTCCTCACAGGGTGCTGCAGAGCTCCAGAGCATCTCCTGGTCGGGGTCCCTTCCTTGGTGGAAGGGCCAATGTTCCAGCTGAACTTCCTTCTGCCCTCAGTGGGAGCAGGGGACTTAAAACTTGGTTGCTCAGCTGTTTTTTCAGACCCTCTTATCTCATCAGCAGGATCCAAAACACAGACTCTGACCCCGGGAGTTCTGGTTGTTCTTTACATTTAAATCTGCCTTTCTTGCTTCTCTCCTGCCACTTCCAGAGGAGACATTTACAGACAAACATCACCCTGACGACGACAGCACGGGACACTCAGAGGGAAGATGTGCCACTACACACACTTTGGTGTCACTTGCCATTTGTAAAGTGTTTTATAGTGTCACAGCTCCCTTAGTACCACTGGGAATGAGGAAAGAAGAGATCTGGATAGAATATTCTCTGCTATGCAAATGCACACGAGACCCCTGGAAAAGCTCACACCAAACGCTGCATCATTAGGAACCATAATAATAAAAGCTATTTATGACACGGCCTTTATTCACAGAAAGATTTGCCCTGGGGTTTTGTTTCTGCAGTTTGGCTTGAGGACAGATCCCCCCTCCTCCTCTGCCCTGCAGCCCACAGCACCCCAGTGCAGCCCACACCATCCCAGTGTAATCCACAGACCCCACAGGACATGGAAAGGGAGGAGAGACCCCGCTGAGCTCCCCCATTGCTGCAGGGAAAGGCAAAGGGACTCAGAGAGGAGAAATGCCACCAGAGTGCTGAGCCCCCCCTGGTCCGTGGCAGCCCCTCTCTCCATGGGGTGAGCTGCAGGATCAGTCTGGGCTGTGCTGGCTCACCCAGAGCAGGGGGAGCAGGAACGTGGCCCACCCTAAGGCACTGTGGTCGCACCCCCTTGCCCCGCTCCGGCCACGGCTGTGCCTCCTTCAGCGTGAGAGCTGGGCATGGAGAGAGGATTTCACACATCCCCGGGATGTGGGACCAGTTCCCCTCTGCCTGGGCACCCTGGAGGATGGGGGTTGCCATGGGATTGCCATGGGGTGGCCATGGGGTTGCCCACAGGCAATGAACACACTCTGCCAGCAGCTGCCGCTTCCTCTGGGTCCTTTGGTATCTTGAGTTGGCCTGACGGTGTCCCGGGAGCATTCAGGGATCAGTGGTGAAATGCCAAGCTGGGGAGATGTGGGAGCAGGTGGGAATGCTCATCCCATAGTCCCAGAGCACTCCTGTGTCCACCAGGATCAGAGGGATGTGCAGCCTGGAGTCCTCTCCCCAGGAGGGTACCAGGGACACCAACTGCCCTGTGCTCCCCAGTGCAAGCAATTTGGCAAAGCCACAGCCAGGACAGCTTGTCTGGAGAGGCTGGAGGAGAAGAGTCAGGTATTTTTCCTTCTTCTTGGGCACTCATTGGTTCAAGTTTGTATCACAGTGAAGTCTGAGAAGCTGGGAAGGAACCCAAACCACCTTCCCTGAAAGAGAGAGCCTCGTCTGTCCGCCTCGCCCCGGCTCGGGAGGGAGGCCAGGCTCTCCCAGCCAGGCACATCCAATCTGCTGCTCTCCATGGAGGTTTCCACGGCTGGGGGCCCACTCTGGAGCTGCTCCCCCCAGCCAGCAGCCCCACTGGAGGGGAGAGGGCGGCCAAGGCAGCCCCGTGCCCAGCTCAGCCTGGAGCCCGTCCTCAAACACGAGTAAACAGCAAGAGAAACTAAGAGGCACTAAAAGGCAGATGCGGGCAGGCTCCGGCTCGCCGCCGTCCCTCGAGGCTCGGGGGTCTCTGTGCAGCTGCAGGGGCAGCCCCTGGCTCAGATCTCCTGCAGGGAGTGGCCGGGGTCGCTGCGCTCGCGTTTCACCAGCGGCTCCCCCACGGCCCGCTCCGTGTCCCCCTCGGTGCCCAGCTCACTGATGTCATCTGCAAGGACACAACATCACAGTGGGCACCTCAGGCACGGGAGCTGCTCCCCAGCAGAGCAGCTGCAAGAGCCAGCAGGAGGTTTCCCCCCACCCTGGCCCAGGGGGCTTCCCTTGTGTACCTTTGTCCAGCAGTGTTGGGGACAGGGACGTGAGGTCACCAAACTGAAAGAAAAAGGAGTTCCAAGGTCAGTGAGGCTTTGCAGATCCAAAGGGTCAGATCAGCTTGGTGGCATCTGTCACCAAACAATTCCCACAAGGACAGACCAAGAGCATCAGCAGCGCTGGTGGTGAAGAGCAGGAAGCAAAACCAACCACAGGTATTGGTGGGGGGAAATCTTTTGCTGCCATTTAAACCTCTGAGCAAACACCACATACAACAATCCAGGGCAGGGTGGAGGTCTGGAACGAAGGGAGAAGTTTCTCCATCTCCCAAGTGATGTCACAGAGCAAAGGGTGGTGCCTTTGGTCCAGCCCTTTGCATCGTGGGGGCAATTCCCCTCTCCTGGACTCTCCCTTCACTCCACACCTCTGCAAGGCCTTTGCAGTCATGGCAGAGAGTGTTTGGAGTGGTTTTGGTTCTGGAGATGAGTTGTCTCTCTCGACAAGGAATACCAAGTGACTATAAAAATAATGCTGCAAAGTCATGGAAAGTTGGGCAGGAGCTGAGGAGAGCAGGAGCTGCAAAGCTCAGTGGAAATGAAAGGACACAATTCATGCCCCTTTGCTGGGAAGAATCAGCCTCCTCCTGGAGAGCAGGAATATTGCAAGGGTTTCATGAAGGAAAAACCGAGGGCTGAAAGCCTCCCCCAGCTGGGTTTTGCAGGAAGCCACTCTCTGCCTTTTATGTTCCTTTAATATCAGTGAAGGCAGAGGTTTTGCAGGAACAGTGGGAACTCTCAGCGCTGCACTTGGAGCTGTGTGGGAGGGGAAGGGAGAGCAAAAGCAAAAGGCTTTGGTTTGGCTCCCTCCACGAGCTCCAGGGAAGGAAGAAAAGAGCACGAGTTCCAGGGAGCAAATGAGCTCAGTTTTCATCTCACAGTAGTTTCAATATTGCTGTCACAGGTTGATTTGGGGCTTTTAACTCTGCATTTCAGAGGGAAAACCTGGCTGTGGCCTCAGCTGGGCAGGATGGGGCCTGCCTGCAAGCCAGGCACCAGTTGCTGCCTGACTGGTGAGCAAAGCAAACCCCAAACCCTCACAAACAGCACCCACAACCCACCATTCCTCTCCTTCCCATCAAACCCAGAGTGTGGCTCACTGTGCACGGAATGCTGGGGCTTGCAGAGGCCTGAAGAGGTTCCACTACTGCAAGGAGCTTCTGGACCTTTGGGCTTCATTTCATGTTTGATGGCAGCAAGCCCAAAGCCAGGGCTCTCTCCACAGATTGTGGAGAGGAGTGGGGAGATCCTTCTCCTCCAGGAGCTCAACCCTCGTGCCAGGCACTCCAAACAACCCAGCAGATCCTTTGGCACACATGGCCGTGGCACACGCCGAGGACACGGCGGGGCTGGCGAGCCGGGCCCATTTTGGGCTGTTTTCCAGGGAATTGAGGACTCACCTCTCCCATGACGGCGATGGGGGTCTCCCCAGTTGCCTGGGCCACACGATGCTCCACCAGGTAGAACATGTACTCGTCATAGAGCAGGCGGATGAGGTGGAAGGAGCCGAAGCTGGCGGCGCTGCGCAGGGTGAGGTCCCGGATCACCATGGAGCTGGAACGACAGTTTGGGAGCTGCTCCCACCTGTGTCGTGGCTGATTCTTGACCCTGAATTCTCCACCCTGAATTCCTGACCCTGAGGGTGCTCTGGGGTTGTTTCTGCCTTTAAGGCAAGAGTGTCAAACTGCTCTAAGAAATTAGGTGATGGAGCATCCTGTCCTATTGGGGCACGGTGGGATTTGGTCAAAGATTGGACATGATGGTCTTGGAAGTGTCTTCCAACCTTAATGATTTTCTTCCCACCCTGAAAGCACTCAGGAGACACAACACTCCCTTCTGTGCCAGGGCCGCAGTTAGCCAGTTTCATGGGAGTAAAGACCTTGGCCTTGGCTAGTTGAGGAGCTCTACACGTGCCCAAAGCCCAACACAGAAATACCTCCAAAATGAGAAGGAAAACGTACCTGTAGAAGGACCATTTCAACAGGAACTGCCTGGCTGCCTTGGGGAAGCTGGGACTGCCCTCGTGGTGCTTCAGGACTTGAGTCACAACATTATCCAGCCAGCTGGCCCACTGGTCCAGAGAGCTTTGCTGCTGCAGAGTGAGCTTGAAATCCTGCTCCAGCTTCTGCACCATGCCCTCCTCACACTGGCACACCCACGAGGCTTGTTCCTACTCAGGAAGAAGGACTGATAGTTATTCATGCCAAACCTGCACCGTGTTGCATCCCAACCCAGGAATTCACTTCTAGCAGACAAGGTCTCCAAATGAGCTCTGAATATTGTCTCCAATCCATCCAAAATAAAATGCTATTATTAAACTCTATCATTGTTGGTAGCACTTCTTCATTCTTCAGAGAAAGAGTGGTTAAGCACAGGAACAGGCTGCCCAGGGAAGTGGTGGAGACATCATCCCTGGAAGTGTTCAAAAAATGAGTGGCCATGGCACTTGGGGACGTGGTGGGATTTGGTTGAAGGTTGGATTTGATGACCTTGGAGATCTTTCCAACCTCTGTGATTCTGTGACTCTTATTTACAAAAGCTCCTTACAGAATCACAGAGTCAGAGAATCAGCAGGGTTGGAAAAGCCCTCTGAGATCATCGACTCTAACCTGTGACCCAACACCACCCTGTCACCCAGCCCATGGCACCGAGTGCCACATCCAGGCTCTTCTCCAACCCCTCCAGGGACAGCGACTCCACCACCTCCCTGGGCAGCCCATTCCAAGGTCTGACCACTCTGTAAAGAATTTCTTCCTGATGTCCAACCTAAACCTCCCCTGGCACAGCTCAAGACTGTGCCCTCTTGTTCCCTGGGTGAAGAGGCAAATCCCACCCGGCTCCCCCCTCCTGTCAGGAAGTTGTGCAGAGTGACAAGGTCCCCCCTGAGCCTCCTCCTCTCCAAGCTCAACAACCCCAGCTCCCTCAGCACCTTCTCCACTGTTCATAGCAAGATGGCAAACCCACCTGGAGAAGCGACACCAAACCCCACCAACCTGTTCATTTACCTCTCTCTCAGCCCTGGCACCCACCCTGGCCCCAGAGACCACGGATGTGGGGGAGGTTACCTGCACGTTGGCGAAGTCGACGCGGTTGAGGTCGCTGAGCATCTGGTTGATCTGGGAGGTGTTCTGGAGCACGGCCCGCGCCGCCTGCGCCAGGTGGTTGAGGGACGTGTAGCGGCGCAGCGTCTGCGCGAAGGCACTGACCACCCCCACCTGCAACACCGGGGGGTTGGGGGGTCAGCGTGGCCCCAGAACACACAGCAGCAGGCTCTGAGCATGGCCATGGCCTGCCCAGGGCAGGGCTGGAGTCACCAGACATGGGAGTGCTCACGGAACATCTGCGTGTGGCACCTGGGGACGTGGGGCCTTGGTGGGAATGGGTTAATGGTGGGACTCGATGGCCAAACCAACTCGGTAAATCCTTTGGTACAGATGGTTGTGGAAGGTGCTGAGGGCACGGTGGGGTTTGTGGAGCAGCTGGGTCTCTTTGGATTTGTTTCTAGGGGGTGAAGGACTCTCACCTCTCCCATGATGGCAATTGGTGTCTCCCTGGTTGCCTGGGCAATGTGATGCTCCACCAGGGAAAACATGCTCATCACAGAGCAGGGGAATCAGGTGGCAGGACCCAAACCTAAATGATTCTATGATTCTGTTATTCATCTTTAAACTCTCAGGGTTTCACACTCTGGTTCCAGCAGAGCCCAGCAAGGTGGGAACAGCTGCAGGAATCCCTGGCTTTGAGAGAGGGGGAGTAGGACCCTTGGGTTTCTACTGAACCTGCTGGTTCCTACTGCAGCTTGGCAATGCCAGTCACTCCCTGAGGTGCCCTGTTCTTTCCAGGGCAGAGATAACAGACTGCCCAGGGCAGTGGGCACGGCCCCAAGGCTGCCAGAGCTCCAGGAGTGTTTGGACGATGCTCTGGGGGACAGGGTGGGGTTGTTGGGGAGTCTGTGAAGGGCCAGGGGTTGGACTCTGATCCTTGTGGGTCCTTTTCAGCTCAGGATATTCGATGACTTTATGATTTTCTCCCACAATTTCAGGGCACAGGAATGGCTCTGTGGACAGAGCAGCACCAGCTTCTGGTGCAAAGGAATTGCCCAACCTGCCCTCCCACTCCCTGCTGATTCTGGTTCAGAATTAATCATTACACCCTGCTAATCCTGAGAACTGACTGAAACTGGCCAAACTCCAGCAGGGATCTCCAATCCCTGGGGAAAACACCTTGAGCCCACCTGCCCATGCTGCTCACCTTGGTCTGCACGACCTGCGGGGGGAATTCACTCATGGCATTCATCAGCCACCCTTCCAAACTCTTGGCAAAATTCCGGATGGCCTGTGTCAGTGTGCCTGCAAAGAAGGCTGCAGAGTTAGAAAGGCTGCTCTGTGGCAGTTTTGGGTACCACTTTCTAGCTTAGGACTGCTGGGGAAAGCACAGTGTGTGGTCTGGTTAGCTGAGAGCTCGGGTTTGCATCAAGGGAATCAGCTGGGTCCTGAGATACACTCCAGTTGTTCTTATTCTTTAATGTTATTACTCAAACTCTTCTTCTTGTTATTATTATTATGATCACCCTTATTCTTGCCCTCATTCTTATAGGATTGGACTTAATGACCTCAGAGGTCTTTTCCACCCTGAATGTCCCTGTGACTTTTATAATTCTTATTTTCTCTCATCCTTTTCTCATTCATGGTCCTTCTGAGCATTTCCCAAACAGTGAAATCTGCTCTCCAAAGACACCCACATGCCCCAGCATGTGACTGAGCACAGCCCTGAGGGGGACATGGCTCAGCTGAGCTGAGGTTTTGTAGAGACTGACACGAGGCACCCCATTAGGGAGCCAAATCAGGGGGAAACCCCTCAGTATTCCATCACTGATCTCCCAAATAAAAGCTGACCCTAATTTCGAGGAGGTGCCATAAGGGACAGGATGGTCCCATGTAAACAAAGGTATGATCTCCAGGGAAACATCTCCCAAGGATCAGCTGTGCTTCCAGGTGGGTGCAGCCTATGCTTGGACCCGACTCCTGGCCAAACTCAGGAGATGGGACATGCAAGGCACCAGATTTAACAGGCATGGGAATTCCCAGGGGCCACAGAATCTCATCCCAGAGCAAGGCTGCAGGAGGAATATTGCTGTTGCCATGGCATTTGAGCCAAAACAAGCACCTCTCCATCAGTTTTTACCAGGGAAATCTTTGTGGGAAGTGGCAACCAGAGCGAGCAGGTCATGTCCCATCCCTGGATGTGTCCTGGAGCAACCTGGGCTAGTGGAGGTGTCCCTGCCCATGGCAGGGCAGTGGAATGAGATGAGTTTTAAGGTCCCTTCCAACCCAAACCATTCCATGGGTGTGTGTTTGGCAGACCCTGCTCCCCAGGCCCCGGGATGGGCTGTGGGTACTCACTGGGCACCGGCCGGAGCACGTCGGGGATGAGGATCTCCACCAGGGCCTGGTACAGGATGTGGTCACAGCTCCTCATCCACTTGAGGATGGGCTCATATTTGCACAGAGTGATCAGCTTGTCTTTTGGGAGGGTCCCTTCGGGTTCCTCTTCACTGCAGGGGGAGGAGGAAGGAAGGACACAGTGTCAGCAGCAGATCTGAACTCAGGGCATTCCCCCTGCTTTATTTCTATCCAGTTCGTAGCAGAAAAAAAGCCTTCAGGTGTCAAATGTCTGATGATTTGTATGTGTGTTGTCTCTGTAAGCACCTCCCCACCCATGGGCCTGGAGCTCTGGGTAGTTTTCCCTCAAATCCACATCTGTGCTTGGCCTGCCTTGGCCTCTTCCCTCTTTCACACCCTCCTGTCCATGTGGATGTGGGAATTGTCCCTCAGCACAGTCATTTCAGCAGGCAAAGGCTCAGCTGGTTCCTCCCTCCAGACCCAGCCACTTCCAGAACCTTCCCAGCTCTCTCCTCTCCCCTCTGCTCTGAACCACCTCAGCCACAGCACTGGGCACAAGAAGTTTGCAGCCAAAGTAGGAGCAGATGAGCTGATATTGGGAGACACAAGGTGTTTAACACCTTGAAATGCTGAATATTTTCATAAGGAAGAAGACCTGGTGTTTGGAAGAGAACACATTCTAGAGATTTTTCTGGGTTTTTTTGCTTATTACTCCAAGTTTTACTGTTTTTCTTCTGAATAGGACACATCTCTATGAGAAATCCTTACTTCCTCAGTAGAAGGGGACAGTACAGCCTTGTGACAGAAATTTTAAGAAGAAATCTTCACCTTTTCAATTTTCTCTGGTTTCATTTATTTCCACTCCCCCGTCTCTTGGCAACTTGCAATTACCTTGCAACTACCTTGTCTCCTGCCAACTATCAGAACATAAAGGATGAGGAAAAGCCACCACAAGGAGCCAGACAAGAGTGCAAAGAGCAGAGCAGCTTCCTTTGCCATGATGTGCCCCAAAACACGAGACACTTCCAGACTTGGCCAGCCAGGCAAGGCAGGGAGCTGGTCTGGATGCCCCTAAAACCTCAGAGAGCCAGGAGATGTCACTGATTCCTGGCAGGGAATCTTGACCATCTCCTCCTGAGGGGCACTTGGGAAAGCAGCACCCCTTCCCTGTTCATCTCTGTGGGGTGGATTAGCTCTTGCTCCAGGAGCTCTAAGGGAATGGATGTCCAGGCTCAGGATGAGAGGAAATGGCCTCAGTTTGCCCCAGGGGAGTCAACTTGGATTGGATATTGGGATACTGGGAAAACCTCTTCACTGGAAGGGTGGGCAGGCTTTAGCACAGGGCAGTGGTGGAGTCCCCATCCCTGTGAGTGTGCAGAAGGTGTGTGGGTGTGGCACTGGGGACATGGGATAGTGCTGAACATGGTGCTGGACTTGATGACCTTAAAGGGCTTTTCCAACCTTAATGATTCCATGATTGTATAATCAGAGCAGGCACTTCCCTCAGGGGTCTGAACTCTGTGTTTCCATTACATTACACACTTCTGATGCTCTTTGTCCCAACTCTGAAGGGTACTAAATACTTTTATAGAATCACAGAATATGCTGAGTTGGAAGGGACCATCAGGATCATCCAGTCCAACTCCTGGCCCTGCACAGACACCCCAACAACCCCACCCTGTCCCTGAGAGCACTGCCCAACGTTTCATGATCTCCAAAGCACCCAAAAAGCCTAAGGAAGCTGAAAACCCTTCATGCACCTTTAAAATAAAAAAAATCCCCAAGGAATGGAGCCCTGAGGTCGAGTGGAAGGCTGGGGAGTACCTGGAAGGCAGAGCAGTGGGACCATCACTAGGTGGTGCCTTCGGACTCCAGAAGGATTGCCAGAGCTTCTCGATGTAATGAAACTGGAGGTTCATCACGACATCCAAAGTGGCCTGACAACAAAGAACACAACTCATTAGTGGCTCTGCCAGCCCCGTGTCAACACACACTTCATGTGCTGCCACTTACAGTAAATAATTTACAGGAAAAAGAAGGGAAATGGCACTGTTTGGATAATCAACATGACATAAAACAGGTTCCACGGAGAAAAAAATGACATAAAGCACAATATTTGAGTTGGAATTCCTCACAAATCAAGCATTCCCTGTACATTCCAGCTTTCCCTAAGAGTGGGGTGTGAGATGAGCGCAGGAATTATGTCCCACATCAGTGAATAAGTCACTTAATCACCCAATAACATTCCAAACAATATTCCAAACAATCACCTCGCAGTGTCGCCTGTAAAGAACCTGCAGAGTTTTCACGTCGTTCAGGGTGAAACCTTCTTGTAAGAGCACGTTCCCTAAATCAGGGGCTGGGAACTCGGGAAAGACATGGGTCACATCTGGGGAGAAAAACAGTGGGACAGAGGGTGAGGGTTAGGAACACCTGGAATACAGGAGAGCACAAAGTGCTGCTGTCACCAGCAGCTTTTTCATGTGCCAGGTGGGATGAAACAGGAAAAATGAGCCTGATAAACTATTTTTGCCCCTGATTTATGCTGTTATGTTGGGCAAAGCAAACAACTGCAGTCCATTTATTCAGTGTGGAAAGGAAAATGTTTTCTTTCTATCTTTTCTGCCTGGAATAAAAGAACCAAGAAAACATTGTCCTCATCTACCACGCTTGCATTAGATGTGCTCCAAAGTCTGAAAAAACATCTCTCTGGTATTTTGAGAGAACAATGGGAAATATAATTGGGCAGCAGAGGTGGCAAGAGCTGACAGAGCTGGCTGGGCTCTGCTGCCTCAGCTGGAGGTGAGGGAGACACAGAGATCCAGGAGCAGCAAGGCCAGAGAGCTGCCCCACAGGGAGAAGGGCTGCCTGGATCACCTCCCCCTGGATGTGCCCTTTGCAAGGGAGAGAGTTGCTGTCCTCCCCCTGGCAAGGCTTGCCAGGACCTCCAGTCTTCCATGCAGTTTGGATAAAACCAGATGGATTAAAAGCATTCTAAGAGAGAAGCAGCTGCAGGAAAAAGCCTTCCTGGGGGGACAGGAGTCAGCAAATAAACGCTGCGAGTGTGAGGTTCGAAAAGCTTGTCAGAACATGCACTGTATGTGAAATGTGTCACACTGCAGATTTATCAGGCAACAAATGCAGAACATTTGGGGCTTGCTGGACAAGGAAAACCATCCTAAATGTGAATACCTGAGCACAGAGAAGTGTCTCACCTATGAACTGCTGATGATGCTGACTCTGAGCAGCCACCGACTGCTCCGGCGTGCTGTGGGGGGTGCTGTTGGAGCCACTCTCTGCCACGCCATCCATCTTCTGGGCTGCTCTGTACCTAAACCCACAGCAGCTTTAGAGCCCACACAGGCACCCCAAACACACACATGTTGTTTCCAGCACGGCTGGGGGGAGCTGTGTGTGCTGTGGGACACAGCAGGGCACGCTCACAGCCAGTGCTGAGGGCTGAGCATTTAAATCACCTCCTCAGGTGGAGGGGGGAGATGAGAAGCTCCTTTTGAAAAGCCTCCCCAAGACACAATTAAAGGGGTTAAGAGGTTTGCCCAGAGTGACACCAAAAATCAAAGATGGGAAGCAGAGCTTGAGGGGGTTCCAGAGCAGAGCTTGTCTCAGGAGCTGATTTTTTCATTTACTTCTGTTTGAGAACTGAAGAAATTCTGCTCCTTCTTCACTCCAGCAACAACCAGAAGTGCCCATCCTTCCAGGAGCCAATTCCAAATTCCCCTGCACATTGTGTTTTGTCTTTAAAATGACTCAGACCCAAGACTAACCATGGCACTGTTTAACTTGCACTTTTGCACAAATAAAACCCCCAAACCCCACCCAAAAGTCCTTTACACTGACTTGGCACAAACATCTCCAGAGCTGAGATCCTAAACCAGTTTGGCCACAGGGATGCTGGGACAGGTGGTGTTTGCCACTGGCAAACTGAACAGGCAGACAAACACCATTCCATGGAATTACAGACTGGTTTGGGTTGGAATGGTCCTATGTTGGCCATCTGCAGTAAATGGGGACATCTTGCCTTAGCTCAGGTTGCTCAAAGCCCCATCCAACCTGGCCCTGAGTATTCCCAAGGATGGGGCATCTCCTGGAATTGTTTCTGGACCCTCCCACAGCTCAGAGCAGCACCTGGGTTTGAACTCCAGCCCCCAGAGAAGCCAAATCCCCGGATTTGGGCTGCTGGCCGTTTTGGGAAGGCCCTGGAGCACCTACCTTTGCTTCTGGTGGATGGGCTGCTGCCTCATGGCCATGTACTGGGTGTCCTCCTGCAGCCGGTTCAGCGGCGACTCCGGCTTGAGGCGGATCCCATAATAGTGATATTTGGAGTTGCCCCTGGAAGAACCAGCGTGGACATGGTTTGTGTCAGTGGAAGGGTCATTCTGCCCTCAAATTTAGGTTGTTTGGCCAATATTCCCAACTTCTCCAGGCAACCTGAGTGGCTGAATTCCACAGGGAATTTAAACCCACATGTGGCCAAGTTCAGTTTAAATCCAGGTTTAAACTCAGCCAGGTTTGTTCCAGGGTAACTGGGGGAGAGGAGGCAACTCTTACAATACAAAATGTTATTAAACACAATGACAGAGACACCACAGGGGACACTTTGCTATTTGATTAGGGTTTAAGGATTTGCTTTTTCCATAAAAACAATCTTCCATCTTTATCTGGGCTTGGATAAAACAGAACAGGCAACTGTGATAAGAAAAATGTCTTTGTGGTGCCCGAACTTTCACAGCAACAGCAACTGGCTTTGATGTGGTTTTGTTCTTGGAGTTGCTCATTTTTGTAGGTTTGGGGGACACTGGAAGCTTTCTGGGAGCACAGGGGGCTGATGCTCCTGAGGGGGATGTGATTCCACCCCATTAGAGAGAGGTGTCAGTTAATGTTTTCCCACCAAAGTGGAGTTTTTCAGTCCCAGTGAAATTAGAGAAATTTAACACAAATTGGGTTCTTCTTTTGCTGGGGGAATTTTCCCTTTTCAAGGGGCCAGTTCAATTGTTCAGCCTCTGCACCACAGGTTTTACAGACACCACGTGTTCAGCCCTGTCTTAAGTGATTTGAAGTGCCTGCAAATTAAATAAAAGCTGCCTTTATAACCCAAAATTACAATGAATAAGAAAATAATGGTGGCCAGCTCTGTCCATACTTACTGAACTTCACTGTCTCCTTCTCAACCTGCACATTTGCAATTTTAAGTGGGCTTTTCCCTCACTTATTTCTCCTTTAATCCTTGATGGGATTAAAGAATTTCTCCCCTCTAAGGGAATTATTTCAGAGCTCTTGCACTTGACCCTACCTACAGAAATCCAAAGTCTCCCCTGCTTTTCCTATGACTGTTGCCTCCACATTCCAGCTGTGCAATGCCCTGGACACATCTGGTTTTGCTCTTGTTTAGAAGCCCAAATATCTAAGCTTGAATTTTATTATAAAATCTTACACAATCAGAGAAATCCCTCTTTCTCTAGTATATTCCCTACTTTTTTAATATTCTAAGCTGGGATAAGATGCCCCCTCAGCTGTGCAGGAGCTCTGGGCGCTCCCTTGAAGGACACATCTGTAATTACAGGAGGGGATTTTCTCAGGTTATGCTTTTGTTGGAACATCCTATGGATCTTTGATGTTCCAAAAGAAAAAATCCTCTCACAAGACTCAACCTGATGCTCTGGGGTTTTCACAAATAAACCATTTACAACTTCAACAGCTTGTCTGCATCAAAGGTTCTGTCCTGGAGGATTTTCACTGCACTCAAAGGGAGAAATGGTTTTGCTGAACCAGAATTTGGGTGACAGTGACAACTGTGAGGATCAGTCACCTCCCCTTGTTCAGACAATGTAGAATACTGGAATATTCTGAGCTGGAAGGACCCCCAAGGGTCATCCAGTTCAACCCCTGGCCCTGCCAGGACCATCCTGTGTCCCAGAGGATCATCCCAACCCTCCTGGAGCTCTGGCAGCCTTGGGGCCGTGCCCACTGCCCTGGGGAGCCTGGGCAGTGCCCACCACCCTCTGGGGGAAGAACCTTTCCCTGAGATCCATGCCAACCCCCCTGGCACAGCCCCAGCCCCTTCCTCAGGTAATGAGAAACTAAAGGGACGAGAAGCAGCCTCAGTTCAGATAACACTTCTTATCCCACAGGACCACGGTGGGTTCTTTCTGTAGATCTCAGCAGAACAACCCGTGCCTTCCAAAGGATGTTCTCTGAACCCCTGGGAGAAGCTGTAGGTGGGTGTGTTGCCCATTTCAGGGGAGATGCCCACCCACCTGGTGCCCAGGCGCCGGGTCCTCAGCCCCATGAACACGGAGCGGATGAGCTTCCCGAAGGATGCAGCATTCACTGGGTCCAGCTTGTGCTCCTGGCAGTGCCTCAGGTAGTGGTTGTAGAGGGAGCTCCTGGGCAGGCTGACCCCTTCGGCTGTCTCGTAGTTATCCAGCAGCCACTGGAGCTTCAGGGGTGGAAAACAGAGAACAGGGAAGGCTCAAGAGGGCTGGAAGGGGCTGCTCTCGAGTATGGAGAGCCCGTCGGGGTTTAGGAGTTCAAGAGAAGTTATTGCTGAGTGGTTAATTGAGACAAGTTAATTGGCATAACTCATCATTTAGAATTCATCACTTTTGCAAAAGCCCCCCAGCCCAAAGGCAACAACCCCAACAAAAATGCTGCTGGATCGTGCATTAAAACACACTCCACCTCAGTGTCCACCTTGGGCTCGGCTGAATTCCTGCAGAGCCAAACCAAAGCTGTAAGAACTCGTGTTTTCCAAGGAAAGAGATGGTAAGATCCTGCCTAAGAGGAGTAAATGTTCAGGGAAGCAAACCTGCTGCAAAGTCTTTATTAATTTGCAGATTGGCACGGCTGCAACTGCTCCCTTAACAATGAAATGAATGGTTGCCAAAGCAACCTTAAAATCTGAGGGGATCCATCTATTTTGCAGAATTTACTGCCTGAACTTCTGACATTTCTGTTGATTAAAATTTACAATTAATATCAATTATTTATACCTCAACAGTCTGAAAGTGCAGGTCCAGCACACAGTGCGAGCACAGGAATTAAAATGCAAAAAGGCAGAGCCCCCAGTGTCCTTTAATTGACTAAATGACTTGGGCATCAACAAATGAAGAGTTATATTAAGGGAATTTGGGCAGGAACTGGATGTTCAAATGGACTAAAATCAACAGCATTGGTTAGAACCCTTTCACTGTCCCAAGGGGTGTTTGGGATGAACATTTTCCAGGCCCCTCTCTCTGCCCAGACCTCCCTCCCTGTGTGTGGGAGCCCCAGGGAGCTCCCCCAGAACCAGCTGCATTCCCAGCAGAGCAGTGGCCAAACACACTCAGCTTATGGATCCCAAAATATCAGCCACAGCATCTCCCTACAACTAATAGCTTGAGAAGATTTTGGAATTAAGCACAAATTTAGTTTAGAAATCAGTGGGATTTGAGCAGGCACATGGATCAAGTGCACACTCCAGTCCTCTTCTAGTCCAGTATCCATCTCTCTTCTCCCTTTTTCCCTTAATTAAACTTTAGGGTCCCAATTCACCCCGAGACTGGGGGTTTGCACCAGCAGCTCTGGGAAGGCACACCCTGAGCTGGGTGGTGACATCTGAACCACCTCACTCCACGCAGTTCTTCTCAGCTGCTGTTTCATGTCCCACTCCCCTCTCACACAAAGGCTTTCAGCCCCTTCACTGGGTGTGCTGTGGGTCTCATGCACAGAGGAGACAAATTTAAACTGAGCTGAATGCAAAGCTGTGCAGCTGAAATATTTCACTGAGCCTGGAGAAGGCTCTGGGGAGACCTGAAAGTCCCTTCCAGTGCCAAAGGAGCTCCAGGAGAGCTGGAGAGGGACTTGGGACAAGGCATGGAGGGACAGGACAAGGGGGAATGGCTTCCCACTGCCAGAGGGCAGGGATAGGTGGGATATTGGGAAGGAATTCTTGGCTGGGAGGGTGGGCAGGCCCTGGCACAGGTTGGGCAGAGAAGCTGTGGCTGCCCCAGCCCTGGAAGTGTCCAAGGCCAGGTTGGAGCCCCCTGGGCTGGTGGGAGGTGTCCCTGCCCATGGTAGGGGTGGGACTGGATGGGTTTTGAGGTCCCTTCCAACCCAAACCAGTCTGGGATTCAAGAGTTGGGTTCGATCCAAACCAACCCCAAGTTCCAGTGACTGGAGCCCTCAGTCCTGGTGGCCTTTGGGGCAGAGCAGGGGCTGCCACAGCTGGAAGAAGAGAATCTCTTGGCCATTCTTTCTTTGCATGGAGCTACTTGTCACCCTCCCACCTTCCCACGTCACCTGAGACCCTCTTTGATGTGCTCTCCCACAAGGACCATCCTGACTCCAAACCCCCCCAGTTCTAAGAGATGATCTTTGCTAATGATCACTAATGATTCTTTGTGCTCTCACCTGCAGAATAAACATCTCTGGAAGGCCCAAAAGTCTCTCTGTAGCCCTGAGCCACCTCCACCCTTTCAGCTCCCGCCAGCAAAAGTGGTTTTGACACAAAAGACCAGCAGGAACTCAGTTTTAAATAGTCCAAATCTGTGCTAATTTTGGCCCATCCTCTATGTTTAAAAGATTATTGCTTAAGGTTCTTTCAAATTTTCAAGCCATTTATTTTATTTATCCTATGGAAGATATTTAATGTGTATCAGCAATTTATTTCCTGAACCTTAAGCCTTAAAAAAATACAAAAGTTGCATATTACTATAGAAAATTCAGGTGTTAGTAAAACCCTCTCATTTCAATTTGACCCTGGACATTTTTATTCTAATCCTTGGTATTTCTAGAAGATTTCTTTCATCTTCCAGCTTTCTTTTCCTGCAAATGTCTTTTTATATTCCTTTAAACATTACAGAGTTTCACAATATGAACTCCCACTGTTGAATTAGAAATCGATTATGAAACACACAAAAGAGCTCGAAACAGAAACCTGTCAGAGTAGAAACGATTTTCCAAACATGATTTTTGCTTTTCCTCCATAGTAATAACAGATAGAGCACTCAAAATGAGAACATTAAGGATTCTTCCCATTTGTAGCCCTTTTTCTGTTTATTTTCTGAATTTTGTGTGACAACAAGATCCTCTCCAGTTTTATTTCTGTTTATGCCACCATCAGGTTCCAATAAAATCCCTCTGCATCCTTTTGCTGCTGTGTTTGTTACAGGCACCATGGGGGAACCTTTCATTTTCATTCCCACCTTAACTTTATTTCTTCTGTTTCCTTTCCATTAAAAGAATACTCCTCAGGAAAAGCCTTATCCTTGTTTGATCCAGGGATGGAAGAAAACAGGGCTGGCTGAGGAAATTAAACCCCTTTTTTTCCTCCAAGATCCAGGTTTGGAGAGGTTCTTATGGGCCTTTCTAGAAAATACCAAAAACCCCAATGAGCAGCAATTTGTGGTTCCTATTTCAGGTGGTTTAGGCTGGGACTGTGAGCAGCAGGTTCCAAATCCAGGCTGAGTCCAGCTCAGAGTTAGGACAGAGCCATTCACCTCCAGGAAAGAATTCCAATGGGGTTTTTTTGGGTTTACTTTGTGGTTTTTTGGTACTTCAGTTTAGAGACAGTGAGGAAAAATTACATTTTCCTCCTATTCCTGTGATATCCAGGAGCCACTGGCAGGTTACAGCATCCAACTCTTCCAACAGTCGTGTACAAAAATTGTACTAAATTTCCTCCAATTTCTTTGCATCACCTTCAAGTTCATAATTGGCAATTAAATAATTCTCTGCCCCCCTCTGGGTCACTCAGTTCCAGTCACACAGTGAGAGGATTCCACCAGAAACACCCTGTGTGTCCCTGGGGATCAGCATGAGCTTCACCTTCCACCTTGGACATTCCAAGTGCATTTAAATAAATGATTTTGAAGCCAAATTAAGTTATCAAGTGTGGTTTCATTTCACCTTGACTTTGGTTAAATGGCATTATGTAAAAAAAGAAAACAGCTCTTGATTGAGACACCTTTAATTGTCCTCTCCTTTAAAAAAATAAAGAAATCCAGAGATTCCTGGCACGAAACATCTGGTGATGGCAACAAAACAAACCATGATCCCAATAATTGACACATCTGCAAAATGCCAAATTTCAGAGGAGGGACAGAACCCAATGAAAAGCTCTGCAGCTTTAAGACTCAAAGCAATTAAGTCACAACTAATTGCAATTAGCATCATCTCCCCACTTCCTCCTGCTTTGGCCAGGCTGCAATTTGCTTCCAGCCCTGAGAAATCACAGTCAGCTCCTGCTTCACTCTGGGGCTCCTGCACAAGCCTGGCAATGTGTCAGCCCTGGGGGATTTGGGATGGGGAAATCCTCGTGTGGTGTTTTGTTTGCTTATTTTACCACAAAAAGGTGGGAAGTGAAACATCCCCTGTCCCGTGGCACGTGCTGGGGAAGATGCAGAGAGAGGTTCAGCACTGGGATGTCCCACAGCTCACTGGGAGCCAGCTCTGGCCACCTCCAGTCCCATCCCTGGGGACATCCAAGGCCAGGCTGGATGGAGCTCTGAGCACCCTGGGCTAGTGGGAGGTGTCCCTGCCCATGGCAGGGGGGTTGGAATGAGATGGACTTTAAGGTCCCTTCTGGCCAAAACCAGCCTGGGATTCCAGTCCGGCCTCCTCCCCAAATCAGGGCTCACTGTCCTGGGAGTTCAGGTCCCTCCCTCCACTCAGGGGAGTCCTGAGAACCTCCCTGGGCAATCACAGAACCAACAGAAGATGCCAAGCTGGAAGGACCCCCAAGGATCACCCAGTTCAACTCTTAGCCCTGCACAGAACCATCCCCAGGAGTCACCCCCTGTGCCCCAGAGCATCACCCAAACCCTCCTGGAGCTCTGGCAGCCTTGGGGCCGTGCCCACTGCCCTGGGGAGCCTGGGCAGTGCCCACCACCCTCTGGGGGAAGAACCTTTTTCTAACATTCATTTTAACCCTCCCTGAATGGCCCTGAAATTCCTCCACCTCTGGAAGAGACTGCCTGCCCTGGTTCTTCCACGACCTGCATTTCCTACAGACAGTGTGTATTCCTGGATGATGATGTTCCCACGTGTCCATCTCTCCGTGCCCTGGGAATGCAGAGCAAGGACACTGGGGGTCCATGGGACAACAAGGACCTCACAAGTCTCCTCAGCTCAGGCTCAAACCTTATGCCAAAGCATGACCCGGTGCCCTCAGAAGAGGGACACTGAGTTCTGTACTTCCACCCTGCAGGACAGGCGTGGGAAGAACTGAGGAGAGGCTGGATGAGGCCCCAGCTCCATCCTGCACAGCCTGTGGTCAGGTGAAACCTTTGCTTTCTTTCCTCTTTGCCTTTCTCCTGAATTTTTTCACACCTCCTTCAATACCTCCCCACAACCCTCCCATCCTGCTCTGTGCTGGGAGAAACAAGAAAAACCCTGCAGAGCAACACCATCCTTGGAGGAACCTGCTCAGCACTCGGGGCTTGGCACAGGAATGTGAGCATGGAATAACCTGGGATGGGAGGGATGCACAGGGGGCTCAGAGCAGGAACTACCAGCCTGACCCTGCAGGGTTGGTTTTCCCCAACTACAACCAGAAACCTCCAATTTCCACGAGCTGAAATAAGGATTGAGCTTACCCAGGAGCTCTGGCCTAGGGTCTGATATCAGCTTAAGACAATCAGACTGGTTTAATGTTCCTTTTGTTTCCTCAGGCAATTTCTCTACAGTGAAGAAGCCAAAGATCTTCTCTTTTTGCAGGACCTCAGAATGACAACAAATCTGCCCCCAAACCCAAAGCTAAAAGGAAATCTGTTAGAAGAAAGGAGCACCACTTTGTGCACTGTGATCTATCAGTGCAGAACATGCTTGAGCTTAATCCAAACACAGCCAAGGCAAGGCAAGTCCAACGACTTCAACAAGCCTTGAATGAAACCCTTCCAAGCTCAGCCAAGCACTGCTCTCTGCTCAGTGTGACTGCAGGGCAGCCACAAACCAGGCTGCCAAGCCCTGCCAGAGGGGTGGGAATTGCACACAAAGCAGGGCAACTGTTGGCACAGTGAGGAGAGGGGGGGCAAGCACATGGATTTAGCAGAGCATTGTCCCAGGAATGCTCTTCCTGAGGCACAGAGAGAGGCAATGAAGGCACTCACAGGAGCAGGCACTGGGTTGGTGCTGTCTGAGGGATAGCTGATACCTGTCCCCATTCACACCGAGGGGATTTACAAGGGATTTTCCAGCCAGTTTTCAATTCCACTGAAAGAACCTTCTCCAAGGTGTTTATCTAATTGCCAGCAATTTCCATGGCAAGGCAGATGGAATAAATAAAGGCAGAGGAATTAACAGACTCCAGAGCATCTCAGCAACAAACATTATCATCAGGGCACTTTGGGCAGACTCTTTTTCCTTGGGAACAGGCTGGTTTGGGGCAGCACAGCTCAATCTCAGGCTGCTTTGAGTGACTCGTGCTGTTGAATACACCAAAGGGCCACAAATAATTCTCCCACCAAAGCAGGGAAAAGGTTGCAAATTCTGATTGTCACTTACATGGCTGTTGAGCAAACTGCTTTTGTGTGATGTAATCCCTTCACTTTTTTGTAGGTTTTCAATCGCCATTTCAAGCTAAAGAAAATGGTGCACAGGAAAGAAAAAACAAAACAAAAAACCAAAAAAAAAGGGAAAAAAAAGAAAAAGAAAGGAAATCAGATAGTTAGCAACAGCCAGGATTATTATTTCTTTATTAATATTTGAATGATTAATGCTTTATATCAACAAGCTTGTGCAAAAGAAGCAAACAGATGAGCACAGTGGGTGGGGATGAAGCTGCAGAGGCGTTGCTGGGACATGCACAGGGACACACAGCGGTGACAGAGCGAGACCAGGGGCTTCATCTCCCACTGCAAACACTGCCCTTTCCTAAAAAAGCAATTTTCCTTCTCCTTTCCCCTTCCTGCTGATGACAAACCAGCACCAGACAGATCCACTGCAGCACGTCAAGGGTTTGCTGCAGAGTTTTACCTTTTCAGGAGAACTGGCTGGAGTGACTTGGGTTATTAACTTAATATTTTGTCAAAAACTAAAGAAAACTCAATAAAAGGGGTGCCAGGAGGGCTGACACAGAGAGGGCATGAGCTGCAGTGGAGAAGGGCTCTGTGACACTGAGGAGAACTGCAAAGGGGCTCTGAAGGAAGCAGCAGGTTTTGATTCAGTGAGTTCTGCCCCAGAAGACAGGATGGCACATCTTGATGCCAACTGTGCCCTCAGGGGAGCCCAGGGGAGCCTTCTGGCCCTTGCAGAGCTCCCTCTGTCCAGCTCCTGTTCTACCTTCATCCCAGCTGTGGCTGCTGCCTCGTGCCCCAACCTTCTCCTGGACCCTTCTTGTCTTCTCCTTTCTGCTCCTGGGACTTCCTTGGCAAACTCTGCCAACTCCTTGGCAGGTGCCAGCTGGTCCCAGAGCTCCAGGGCTCCTCCTCAAGCCTTGTTGCAAGTGAGGAAGAAAAAAAGGCCCTTCAACCTCCAAACCCCCCCACATTAAGGGACTTGCAGGAGTAGAACCTACTGTTCCTTTCCAGTAGGTGTTCTCCAAACCTTGCTACCCGTGACCTGTCAGTTCAGGCAGGGCAAGGCAGCAAACATCTGCCAGAACCCTCTCCAACATCTGGCCTCATGTAACACACATCTCCTCTGCAGGCACATGCACAAAACCATCTGCAGATGATCTGTCTGTGGCCTCCTTCCCATAGTCACAGCCTGCACTGACTCATCACATGGTGCAGATCAAGGCTGAGATAAACCCAGCCATTTAACAAAGCTCTGTCACAAAGGTGGCAGAGCAGCACAAACCAGACCCAACTCCTGCAGGAACACCCCAGCCCCAAAGTCACAGCCTGTGCCACAGCCATGTGTGAAGGTGACACTGTCCAAGCACCCCCAGCACAAGCCCTGTAGTTTCCACCCCAAAGTGCCACCACTGTGACACCCCTCACGGTGTTATCACCCAACTCAAAGCAGGGTGAGTCCAAGAGGAGCTTTTTCTTTGAGAACACCCTCCCAGTGTGATGTCCCATGAGGAACCCAAGCCTCCCTGCTGACACAGCCTTCAGGAAATGAGTCAGGGTTAGAGGGAGACCCCAGTTCCTTCCTCTGCTCCTGCTGGTTGAGCAAACCCTGTTGCACAAGCACAGGAACACTGCCTGCCCCTCTGGGTCCTGCTGAGTGGCCCTTCAAAGGGACACCCTCCACCTGCAGCAAGAAATGTTACAGGGGAAAGACTGAAAGCTCTTCCACAGCCCTGCAGGAAGGTGAGGAGCTCTGAGGATCCACTTATGGGCCATCTCAAGGATTTCCTCTCGGTCCAGACTAATTTAGATTAATTAAGATTAATAGTGCTGTGTCGGCACAGCCACTGAACAGGGCTGCTCCAGCTGCTGCTTCAGATGGAGCACAACATCACTATTCCAGCAGATGTGGATGACAGGCTTCTTTGAATATTTGAAGGTTTTTTCAGCCTTTACCAAACATCCCTCAGCCCCTGAGGCAGCTCTCAGGGCACTGGCAGTTCTGAAGCACTCCCTTGTTCTTGGTCTCCTCTGGGAACACCCTCCTTGCTTTTGAGGGCTTGGTGTCAGCTCTGCCCCAAGCCCTCAACACCCCATTGCCCATCCCACTCCAGGCCTTTTCCTTCCCCATTCCTGGCTGCTCCACAGTTCTCCTGTGCCCAACCTTCCCACCACTGACCACTGGGACATCCCCAAGGCCACCTGCAGAGACCACCAGCAGCAGCTCCACTTTCCTTTCACTCCACAAAGCTCCTAATGCTGTCCCACCACCTTCTGCCAGGTCTCTTTAACACCAGCCTTTCCCATTCTCTGTTTAGGCAGGACATTGCAATGAAAAGTAATGTTCCTGCCCACTGATTTGATTCAGTCCCAGCTCTCCTTAAGCCACCCACTCATATTATGGGTGTCTGGAGAAACTGCCCCATCCCTGGAAGTGTCCAAGGCCAGGCTGGATGGGGCTTGGAGCACCCTGGGCTGGTGGAAGGTGTCCCTG
>JAWWMP010000082.1:3193247-3215731 GCA_035047865.1 Dendrocincla tyrannina
GACCGCGGCGCGCCGCGCCTCTCGCGAGAACCGCCCGCGCCTCTCGCGAGACCCGCTCCCTATCCCATTCCTTCCTTCCTTTCCTTCCCTCCCGCCCTGCTTCCCTCTCCCCTCCTTCCCTCTCTCTCTCCCCCTCCTGCCCGTCCTCTCGCGAGATCCGCCGAGACTTCGCTGCCGCCGGCCCAGCCAACTTTATTGGGGCGCGGGGAGTAGTGGGGGGGGCGGGGGTGGCGCCCCCTGGCGGCCCAGCCCGCCTCACAGCCCCCCCCCCCGGGGTCCTGCCCGCCGCTCCCCCCTTGGTGCCGGTGCCGCCGCCGCCGCGAGGGCCCCGTTAAAGGGAGCGGCCCGTTAAAGGCCCCACGGGCGGCGCCGCCACCGCCGCGCTGCGAGGAGGATGAAGGGGGGCGGGGCTTGGGCGGCGAAGTCTCGCGAGATCGCGTGGGCGAAGTCTCGCGAGAGCGCGCGGGCGCGGCAGTGATGGCGGCGGCGGCGGCCGCGGTGTGAGGGGAGGGAGGGACGGCCCGGCCGCCCCTCCTGTGGGACACGGCCCCGCCGCCCCTCCTGCGGGACACGGCCACGCTCCCGGCACCGGCCACGGCACCGCGACATGAAGGCGGCACCGGGCGGCGCCGAGGGTGAGTGCGCGGCCCGTGAGGGGACGGGGCAGGCCCGACGGGTCGGGGTTCTGAGGAGCCCCGGGGTTTGGGGTGAGGGGAGAGGGCCGTGGAGGGGTGAGGGGGCTGGGGGGACTGGGTCAGTCCGTACAAATACTGCAAATACCCGAACAAATGTCTCCTTTGAGAGAGGACCCCACCAAGCCGTGCAAATACCTCGAGTATCCATACAAACATCCCACTGGGGAGGGGCCTCCACCAATCCATGCAAATAATCATAAATACCCCCTTTAAGAGGGGGCCCCACCGATCTGTTGAAATACCTCAGACATCCATACAAATACCTCAAATGTCCATACAAATACCTCAAATATCCATACAAATATCCCCTTTGAGAGGAGACCCCACCAATCCACACAAACATCTCCAGGGGGTGTCAGGATGGCGCCAGGCTCTTCCCAGTGGTGCCCAGTGACAGGACAAGCAGGGATGGCCGTAAACTAAAACACAACAAGTTCCACCTCAACATGAAGCAGAGTATCTTCCCATGAGGGGGAACAGCTGCCCAGGGAGGTGTTGGATCCCTTTCTGGAGACATTCCAAAGCCACCTGGACCTGCTCCTGTGTCACCTGCTCCAGGTGACCCTGCCTGGCTTAGACAGGGGAGTTGCACTGGGTGGTCTCCTTTTCCTGGTGGGCATCCCATAGGCCTCTTCTGGTCCTTGTGATATCCCATAACATCCCCCTGGCCCTGAGGGCTGGGGGTAAAGCTGCAGCAGCAAAATGTTTTGAAATCATCTTTGGCTTAAAAGTGGGGAGGGCTTTGTAAACCTTCCTGGTGCTCTGTCCTGACTGTTCCTATCCCACAGAGGCGGAGAAGCTGAACAAGATGAGCTCCCTCCTGGAGAGGCTCCATGCCAAGTACAGCCAGAACAGGCCCTGGGCAGAGACCATGAAGCTGGTGCGGCAGGTCATGGTGAGGCCCTGAGCACGAGGGCTGGGGGTTCCTGACTGATGCTCTTGTGCTGCTCTCTCAGGTCATTTCGAGGTGTCTGTGTTTTGCTCAAGGCTTCACTCCCTCCTGGGTCCCTGGGCTTGAGGGATGTCCAAACCCTCCCTTCCTGATGAGCTTTTGCCTTCCCAAATTGGAGTGTAATTGTCAGCTCAGTGCCAGGAAAAGGGTCAAAGTTGTATTTTCTATTTACTCTTTCAAGATGTTGTTGCAGGGCGATTTTCTCCCTCTTCACTTAATGCTCAGTGTTGACTTAGAAATGAGTTTGAAGTGTTTGTCTGGTCTGGGTGAGAGAGGGAGGAGCAGCAGGCAGGGCAGACCTGCAGAAAAGCCTTGTGCACTTGTTTAGGTGTTAAATGTTTGCCTGGCTCCTTATTTCTCTGTCATCGCTTTATGACTCTGAGTTAAGTTGCTTAGGAGCAAATAAAGCAATTCCAGGCCTCCCTGTTTCCAAAGCAGATACTGTTCTCCTACATGAATCATGATGTGATTTGGGGATGAAATCTACCCTGCTTTTAATTACCTAAATAAACCCCACTTGGCAAAAGTTGCAATAACTCCCCCCCACTGAGGAACACACACAAAATGACCTTTTTCTTCTTTGTGCCCAAGGAAAAGCGAGTGGTGCTGAACTCGGGGGGGCACCAGCACCTGGTGAGCTGCTTGGAGACGCTGCAGAAGGCACTGAAAGGTGGGGTGTTCTCTGGGTGCCCTCCACAGGCTGCTGGGGGGTGAAATCCAATGGAAATGCTCCCTAAAAACACCCAGGGTGCTGCTGGCACCTTTCAAGCTGCTCCTGTGCTCACGTGAACACCAGCACACTGAGCTCAGGGCCAGGCAGGATTGGCTGTGCTGCTTTTATTGGGAAAATCCTCTCACTGCCCAGAGAAGCTGTGGCTGCCCCATCCCTGGAAGTGTCCAAGGCCAGCTTGGACGGGGCTTGGAGCAACCTGGGCTAGTGGAAGGTGTTCCTGCCCATGGCAGGGGGTGGCACTGGATGGGCTTTAAGGTCCCTTACAACCCAAACCATTCTGGAGTTCTATAAATGCCCATCCCTGGATTCCACGTGCAGCAGAAATTCCCTTCTCCCTCTGCAGTTTGGGAGCGTTTTGCTCTCTCTGTGCAGATGGTTCTGTCTGTGTTAGAGCACAGACCCTCTCTGCATAGGAGAGGAGTGAGCAGACATGGGAGGGAGTAACTGGCTGAGATGGGGTTTGTTGCTGGTTTATTCCTGGGGAGTGTCAGGTCACACCATGGAGCCCTGTCGTTGTTCCCTCCCCAGTGTCCTCCCTGCCTGCCATGACGGATCGCCTGGAGTCCATCGCCAGGCAGAGCAGGTGGGTCTCCTCCCTGAGTTCATGGCAGAGACCTTTCCTGCTTCCCTGCCCACAGCAGCACCTCCTGCTGCTTGGACTGTGGGGTTTGTGTCCGTCTCACAGCAATTCCTGTTCTGTTTTCCCTGGGAAGCCTTGGGTCCCACCTCAGCGCCAACGGCACCGAGTGTTACATCACCTCGGACATGTTCTATGTGGAAGTGCAGTTGGATCCCACAGGGCTGCTCTGTGATGTGAAGGTGGCCCACCATGGCGAAAACCCTGTGGTAAGTATTCCTGGGAAAGAGGGTTGGGAATGGCCTTGTGGCTTTGGGATTGCCATTTACCTCCCTTTAGTTCAAGCAGAGGAAATGGGCTGTATTTAATGTTCCCCTATAACCTTTCTGCTCCTTCTAGTGGGAAGGAAAGTCCTCCATGGAGTAATTTGCTCCTGTGGGATCATCTGATGAACGTACAGAGTGGATTTATAGCTGGCAAGATTATTTGAGGAAGTTGTTTCTGTGATTCTGAGAATTTTGTGGAAGTTACCACTGTGTTTCTGAGGAAAGGGAAATTAATGGAATGGAAAGTGCTAAAAGGGGGAATGCTGGAAGAAAATGGCTTTGTTGCCCTTCTGCTTGTGGAGGAGAGTTTTGTTTGGCCTCTCCTGAAAACAGGCCATCTCTGATATCTATAAAGTCATAGAGTTTTCAACCTAAGGCTTTGCAGTTTTAAAATCTGATTTCCAGTTAGTCATATAAGAGGAAATATTCTTGCTTGAGTTTGTCCCAGTGGGGCTCAATGAGCAGAACTGGAGCCAGAGCAAGGCGTGGCTGTGGGCACTGGGTTGCTCCCCAGGAGGAGCTGATGCTCAGGAATTTTACTGTCCTGGGATTTTCCAGTTGCTGTGCTGCACAAAGCCTGAAATCCCCACATTCCACACTGATACGTTTCTGTGTTCTTTCCTTTCCAGAGCTGTCCAGAGCTGGTGCAGCACCTGAGGTGAGTAACAGGGGTTGTTGTTGTGTTTTCTGATGGGTTTGTCCTTGCTGTGGGGTTTTCTGTCTGCAAACACCAAGTGGTTCATAACTGCTCCTTCCCAGAAAGTCTCTCCACTTCTCCAGGGGGTTTGCTGGCTTTGGTTCAGCTCCTTGTGGTTCTGGCTCTGTGCAAGGTGTCTTCAAAGTCGCAGCACAATTTTGACACTCAATCATTTAAAGGATATTGTAGCTTTCATGTAGCAAAAGTCTTGAGTGAAGAGACTCAGTGTCTGTGTTAATGTAACTTTAAAACAAGACCCAATCCCTTACCAGTTTGAATACTTGGTAACTTTTCCTCCCTTTTCCTTTCAGAGAGAAAAATTTTGATGAGTTTTCAAAGCATCTGAGGGGGCTTGTGAACCTGTATAAGCTGCCAGGAGACAAGTGAGTCTAGAATGTGTTTATAGCCACATAAAATTGAACAAGTCTGGACTACATGTTTTCGTTAATAACATGAAGCAAACCTCCAAGCTTGTAGGTTTGCACTGCACAGTCCCTTTCAAGTTTTCTTATGTTGTTTTGTTGTTGTTTCTCTTTTTTCCTCAGCAAACTGAAAACTAAAATGTACTTGGCTCTGCAATCCTTGGAGCTGGATCTCCAAAAGATGGCTGGGATGTATTGGTAAGAATGGTTGAATTCTATATATTGCATAAATACTCAGAGCTCTGGGAAATTCCTTTTAAACTGCAGAATTCAAGTGAAACAGAGTCTAAAAGGCAAAGTAAAAGGTTTGTAACCAGATGGATTCCCAAGAAGCTGGGACTGGGAACCTTTTGACCATGTTTCCCTGCTGCAGATTCAGGGGATAAACCAGCCATGCTCTAGAGAGCAAACTTAAGTTTTGTTTTACCTATAACTGTGTGAAGTTTAGGATCAGTCCCTCTGTGTGACCCAGAAATGTGTATTTTGAGCTAAAATGTTGTCTTTGGCCTCGAGATGTGACTGGCTCGTTACAGACTGTGATTTCCTCTCCTGCAGGCAAGCCACCAATGCAAACCCCCTGGACAAGATCCTCCATGGCAGTGTTGGTTATCTCACCCCCAGGAGTGGAGGTACCTGTGACTGGCACTTCACAAAGGGACTCATAGAAATGTCTTTGTTCAGGGCCCCCTTTATGGGCGTTGGTTTCACGTGAGCTGATGGCCCAGGTGGAAAACAGCAATGAAAGACCAAAGAGGGACGAGGTGTTTGGGTGTCTGTGTGGTCTGGGGGGTTGGCAGTGACCAGGATGACTCGTCAGGTGCCTGATCAGAAGCTCCTGTCCCCCAGGTCTCCTGATGAACCTCAAATATTACGTCTCCCCCTACGATTTATTTGAAGATGGCACTGGAGCCCCCGTGATGCTGCACGAGAACAATGGTAGGTCACCTTTGGAGGTGGGCTGGGCTCCTGCTGCCTGAGGGAGAGGAGGAGGCTCAGCTCCAGGCTGGCTCCCCTCTGCTGTCACCCTGTATGGAGGGAAAGCACAGCTTGGGCTATGGAGGACACGGGTTTGGTGAGCCCAGGTGCAAACACCAGCCCAGGTCCTGGTTGTCTTGAACCTTGTGGTGGTGCTGGAGGTAGAACTGGGCTCCTGATGGGGGCAGAGCCTTTTTCCTTATAGTGAGTCCCACTTTAATACAGAATAGTCCTTGAAAACTGTGCAAGCAGTATCTCAGGTGTCTCAGGTCTGTCCTAAATCTCCTTCAGTGACTAAGGTTTACTCCCATGTTACAGAATGAATCTCTCAGGCACATGATGTGATTCCTGGGGTGTCCTGGGCAGGGCCAGGAGTTGCACTCAATGATTCTTGTGGGTCCTTTCCAATTCAGCATATTCTATGATTGATTTTATTACTGGAATAGAAACACAGAATCACAGAATGGTTTGGAGTGGAAAGGACCTTGAAGCTCATCCACTGCCACGGGCAGGGCCACCTTCCACTAGCCCAGATTGCTCCAGCCTGGCCTTGGACACTTCCAGGGATGGGCAGTATACTTAATTCAGAAAGTACTTAATCCATAAGCCTTGCACTGGTGGGTGTTTTCCCTCAGCCTCTGTGATTGTTGGGTTCTCTCCTCGTTCCCCCTGCAGTTCCTCGCTCGCTGGGGATGAACGTGTCCGTGACAGTCGAGGGCACCATGGCCATGCACAAACTCCCCATTGCTCCACTCATCATGGGCTCCCACCCCGTTGACAGCAAAGGGTAAGGGCAGGGCTCGGGTCCAGCTCTCCATGCTCAGCTGGAGCCATCATGTAAATCATGTATGTGCTGCCTCCAAGCCAAAAACCCCCTCTCTGGGGGCTGGGACGTGCTGTGGAGCAGTGCCTTTATTTTTAAGGTGTAACAACATGCATTTGAGCAAACCCAAGCTGTGCCCTGCTCCTAATGCAACCCTTTCTTCCTCCAATCTTTCAGGACCCCGTCCTTCTCCTCCATCACCAGTGCCAACAGCGTGGATTTGCCGGCTTGTTTCTTCCTCAAGTTCCCCCGTCCCATCCCAGTGTCTCGAGCTTTCATTCAGAAGCTTCAGAGCTGCACAGGTGGGTTGCAGGCCTGGCAGATGCACTCCCAGGGGTTTATCAATGTTCCCTGCTTTCTAATTTTTAACCTGGGCCAGGGGGTTTGCTTGAGGTTTTGTGCTGTTTGCAGTAAAACCTGGACAGGCTTCCCAAAATCTCTTCCTGGCTCCTGCCATCATTCTGTGCCCTCTTGTTCCCTCAGGGATTCCACTCTTTGACACCCCACCCACGTTTGTTCCCTTGTATGAGCTGATCACACAGTTTGAGCTCTCCAAGGAGGCTGATCCTCTGCCCTTGAACCACAACATGCGCTTCTATGCAGTAAGTGTGTTCTCACAACGTGTTTGTTACACCCTTGGGACAGCATTTTGGGAGGGTTCCAGCTGTTTCAGATATCTTCCAAGCAGGATAAAGGGAATTGGTTCAGAATTTATTAACAGGCAAAACCTGAGCTGTCCAAGCATTAGGATTTGGATAGACACAAGGCCCTGGCACAGGTTGGGCAGAGCAGCTGTGGCTGCCCCGTCCCTGGAAGTGTCCAAGGCCAGGCTGGAGGGGGCTTGGAGCAACCTGGGCTAGTGGGAAGTGTCCCTGCCCATGGCAGGGGGTGGGACTGGATGAGCTTTAAGGTCCTTTCCAACCCAAACCATTTCATGGCTCCAATCTTGATTCTTAAATCAAGCTCCAGAGGATTCTCCCCTTGGAAGGGCTGCCATACCATGTGAAACTTTTAGTGAGAACAGTGAATACTGTTGGGCAGTACCTCTTCTGATGAGCCAAAATCACGTTTTCCTTGTTCAGAGTGGAAGGAAAACACCCTCATTAATTGTCCCTTTCATCCAGAAAGGTGGTTTGGTGTCGCTGGGATCTGGGCACTGCCCTGTCCTTCCTGGGTGTCCTCTACCCCCTTCTACCCCGTTGGAGTAAAGCCAGAATTGTCTGTCAGGCTCTTCCAGGACAGCAGCACTGTTACTTCCTGAACAAGGACGCCCCTCTCCCGGATGGAAGAAGCCTCCAGGGAACTCTGATCAGTAAAATCGCCTTCCAGCACCCGGGCCGGGTTCCCCTCATCCTCAACCTCATCAGGCATCAGGTGGCCTACAACACCCTCATTGGCAGCTGTGTCAAGAGGACAGTCCTCAAGGAAGGTGGGTGCCACAGCCAGTGGAATCTGCTGTGGGCACTATAAACCCTGGGTCCTTTTCCCATATGTGGGAATAAGTGCTGAGGCCTGAGCTGTTTCCTGTGGTTTTTTCCCTTCTCTCTGGTTCTTTGAGCCTCTGGCTCATCTCCCGTGTTCCCTCAGCTAACAGGCCCCGTATCTTTCAGATTCTCCTGGGATCCTGCAGTTTGAAGTTTGCCCTCTCTCCGACTCCTGTTTCAGTGTCTCCTTTCAGCACCCTGTGAACGACTCTCTGGTGTGTGGTAAGTGGGCTTGGCAACCCCAGGAGGGTGTTTTTGGGAAGGCTGGCAGGGCTCTGATCTCTCCCAAACTCTCTTTCAGTGGTGATGGATGTGCAGGACTCCACCCATGTGAACTGTAAGCTGTACAAAGGGCTGTCTGATGCCCTCATCTGCACAGATGATTTCATTGCCAAAGTTGTTCAAAGGTAAGCTGGAATTCTGTCCCACCTTGCACTCCCAGTCACACAGAGGAGCTCTGCTCTGCCTTGAGTTTATCCAGCAGTTCTGGAGCTGTTCTGTCTGGGGTGGGGTGGTTGGAAGAGAGGTAAGCTCAGAGCCCTGATGAAAATTCCGCTCCAGATGTTGAGCTGTAGCTACTTGTTTTGGAGTTTGTTGTTTGCATGGGACTTTTGTCAGGTTCCTCCACCTCAGCCACCTTCAGAACGGAGCAGAGCCTTCCCAGGGCACAGGACACCAGTTAACCCCTCACCTTTTGAGTGAGAAGAGCTTCTTTTGCTCTCAGCACATTATAAACTTGTCATCCCTCAGTGAAATGTGGTGTTATCATTGATTTTTGAGTGACCTCGTCTAGCAGGAGCTGTCCCTGCCCATGGCAGGGGGTGGGACTGGATGGACTTTAAGGTCCCTTCCAACCCAACCCATTCCATGATTTTATGAATCTTTACAACATCCCCTTCCTCCTCTCTCAGTCACACTCTGGCTCCTCAAGCCACCCACAGCAGCACACAATGTGCTGGGCAGGGGGAAACCCCAGCCCAGCATTCCCTGGGGAGCAGCCCCTCCATGAGGACAACACCGAGGCTGGAGTCTGGCTGAACCCACCCCCACACACACCAGGACGTGTGAAATGGTTGTCCCTCCTCTCCCTGCATTTATTCTTGGGCAATGCCAGGGTGGCAGGGCTGGGAGCTGGGAGGGGACAGGGCTCTGCTCAGCCAACAAGAGACTCTTACATGGTTCCATTGGTATAAACAGCTTCTCCTCCTTCCACATACTGGACCTGGGCTGGATAAACGTGCTGCACAGATTGCACCTGGAACAGGCATCCCAAAGTTATGGATGGCTTAGAAACAGCAGCAGAAACTGCAGCTCACACCTTTACACTGCTGCCACCCTCACCTTGACATTTAGGCTTTCTTTCTAAAAGAAAAAACTTCAAACAACCAGCCCCCTCCCCCAACCAAAGGGCATTTTTATTCTCAAAGACCAAATTAAAAGAGATAAATAAGTCATTGCTCCATGAGCAGTGGAAACAATGCAGCAGAGTTTCCTCTGCACACGTGTCTTGGGGCTGGTTCTGGGCTGACTAAGAGGGGTGAGATCATGGTGCAGCCTTTCCTTCAGATGGGGCTGGCAGTGTCCAGCTGCACCCCAGCCCCCTCTTTTTGGGTCTGACAGGGGGGTAGTTGCCCTCTGTCAAGTCTTTTTTCCCCCCTGAAACTGAGAAACCAAATAAAAAAATCACTAAAGGCAAAAGAAATCAAGAGAGTGAGCCTCGCTGTCCACACGGAGCAGCACCACATATCCCTGGTTTCTCAGGAAACCAGGGCTGCAAAAGGCAAAGTTCAGATAAATAAAAATAACTGCATGGCTCTCTGGCACTGAGCCTTTCTCTGGAGCCACGTGCAGAGAGGAAATTTATTTGTGTAATTAAAAAAAATCCCAAACACTTTGCCTTGAAAAAGGATCGCTTTTTAATTTAACTTTGATTTAAGAAAATGCTTTTAAATGGCAGTTGAAAGCATCCATCAAATCTTCAAATGTATGAGCCCATTAAATCTTCAAATCCATGAACTTTAAATGTCTTGAGTCTCTTTTGCCATCAGTCTAAGAGAGGAGGAGAGACCTGGAGAAAGTGACCCCAGTGCTCTGATTGCCCACAACTCCATAATTAAGATTTTTCCAGCAGCTGGCCCAGCTTCCAACGTCCTGTGGGATGTGGGGACCTGCTGGCAGAGGGGTCCCTGAGGGGGGTCCCATCCCAGAGGATTTCTTACCTGCTGTGGAACCTGCTGCACTCTGGGAACAGAGATTTGCTGCATCTGCGCTCCTTTGGGAGCGGAGCCCGTGGCTTGGACCAAAACCCTCTGGAAAAGAAGACACAGCAACAGACCCTTACTTGGAGTCCTTAACACAGGAGAGTCAGGTGTTCTCTTCCAACTGTTCATGGACAACTCCTGCAGCAGCAGCAGTGGCCCCCCTCCCTCAGTGTCCCTGTGGTGCCCACCCTCCCAGGGTAACACCAGCCTCATCTCACTCCCTGAACGTGGGCAAAGCTGGATCCACAATTTCTGGCCTTTTGGTTTCCTCCAAAATCTCTGCACGTCCCTTCAGAGAGAGCTTTGGGCTGCCTGCTGATGGTCACTCTGCCCTGTCACCTCCATGGTCCCCTGCTCAGTGTGTCACCCTCCCCACTCAGTTTGAGGTTGGCACCCATCTCAGAGCGCTCAGCACCTTGAAGATCCAGCAGAACAAAAGGGGGATTTGGTGGGTGGAAAGAAAGGCTTCAGTGAGGCCTGTGGGAACAGAGCCAAGTGTCTGTATGGCCTTCTAAAGCTTCTCCAAGGAGACACATCCTCTGTGGCTTGAGGCTTTGGCAATACCCAGGAGAACAAAGAGCTGCAAAGCAATCCCACATCATTCCTAGAAACATCCCTGGCAATTACTGGCTGCCTTATACATATGTATTTATGATTTTTAGCCCGCTGACACTCTCCCAACGTGTCCTTTGTAACAACCAGGAATGCTATTCCAGCAGAATTACAGGAATATGATAATTCCCCCCATTTCCAGGCAGCTGCTGCAGTCTGGGTACACTGGAGCTGCTGCAGCTGAGCGTGCAGGGAGGCCTGGCTGTTGTCAGCCATCACTTTGCCCATTTGTCTTCCAAGAGAGGCTGTAACAAGAGCAGGATGGGGACATGACAAGCCCCTTTTGAAGCCAGGCCTTGGCAGTGCCACCTAAACCAAAATCCCAGCAAAACCCTTTCCTTGCTCCAACTTTTCCCCCACTCTCTGGCATTGCCTTTACCAAAGGGCACACCTTTGGCACAGCTGCCCAGCTCAGCTCCTCCTGTCACTCCTCACTGCCTGCCTGGGTGCTCCTGCCACCTTCCACCCAAAGCAATGGATCATCCCAACCTGTACGATGAGACCATCCTGCTCAAAGAGCCTCCGCTCACACTGCAAGGTGGACCAGTGATCAACAACCCCCAAGGCTTCAGCCTCACACCACTCATGCTGCCAGCAGTTCATTCCCAGTGTTGGCCTTGTCCTGCTGGGGAGAAGGGAAGGCTCTGGATGCTCCTCTTCCTCAGCACCATTCCACAATGCTCTGGGTGCTCCTCAGTCCGTGGAGTTCCGCTCAGTGCTCCGTGTCCTGAGGGTGTTTCATCACTTCATCATCCAAAGGCAATGGGTTTTCCCACCTTGGCTCTCATGTTGTCCCAGTCACATTCACCCTAATGATCCCTGGGACATCTGATCAGCAATATCCATGTCGTTGCAATGCAAACAAGGAATGTTCTCCAAGAGCAATGGGAGCTGGGAAGGCTGGGGGGTGACAGCAGGGCCCCGAATCACTCCATGAGAACATCCACAGCTCCTGGTGAATTGAATATTCCTACCTACAATGTTTTATTGTTCCCTTTCATCAGCATCCAGTGGCAGCTGCTCCTGCCCACTTGGGAGTTGGAGAAGGATGTAGCAGAGTTACACCCACCCATCCTCTTATCCCTCCAGCTTCCTGAGACAGAAACTTCTTCTGATAGTTCCCCAAAAGGCATAAAAAGGAACCAGTTTCACTTAACCCTTCCTATTTTGCACTGGGTTGTTTCCATCCATCAGCTGAAGCCGTCATTTCTCTCCTGTGGGACCTCCCAAGTGCATCATATTCATGGATATGAATCATGAATGCCCTTTCCCCCATTTAAAATGTCAGCATCCACCCACCAAAGGAAGAGACCATGGAATCATGGAGTCAGAGAATGGTTTGTGTTGGAAAGGACCTCAAAGATCATCTCATTCCATGCCATGGGCAGGGACACCACACCTTCCACCAGAGCAGGTTGCTCCAAGTCCCATCCAACCTGGCCTTGGACACTTCCAGGGATGGGACTTCTCTGGGCAAACTTTTGCAGGGTGTTCCCACCCTCACAGACAAGGATTCCTTCCCAATATCCCATCTAACCCTGCCCTCTGGCACTGGGAAGCCATTCCCTGTGTCCTGTCCCTCCATCCCTTGTCCCCAGTCCCTCTCCAGCTCTCCTGGAGCCCCTTTAGGCACTGGAAGGGGCTCTCAGGTCTCCCTGGAGCCTTCTCTTCTCCAGGTGAGCCCCCCCAGCTCTCCCAGCCTGGCTCCAGAGCAGAGGGGCTCCAGCCTTGGAGCAGCTCCGTGGCCTCTCTGGACCTGCTCCAACAATTCCATGTCTTTCTTGTGCTGAGGATCCCAGACCTGGATGCAGCTCTGCCTGTGGGGTCTCCTGAGGTCAGAGAAGAGGGGGAGAAGCCCCTGCCTGACCTGCTGGTCACTGCCCTGGGGATGCAGACACCTCTGTGGATGCACCAGTGGCTCCTCCACCCTGTCCCTGCATTAGCTCTCCCCTCACCCTTCTCACCCACGACCTCAGGACTTTGTTTGCAGTGACTGTTTCATCTTCTCCTGCTTTTATTGACACACCAAACAACGACAACAGGATATTAATCCGAAGCAAACACCGAGCTGGCATGAAATGACTTCCTTGGGCAGCTAAATTAAAAGTTCAACCCCACATTTCAAAGCCTGCAGATTGATTGGGAGGGCTAAAAACACATGAGGTATCGACAGCCTTTATCAACACAAACTCCAGCAACAGGTTGGCCCCAGTACCTCAACGAGCTGATTAAAAATCCTCTCCCCACTATAAAAACCCTGGATTAAAATACATCTGCCAGCAAAACAGGGCCCTTCTCCATGGAAACAGCATTCCCAGCTGTGCACACCTTACCTGCTGAGAGGCTGGCACTGGCTGCACCACCGGAGCCTGGGCTGAGGCCGAAGGGTGAAGTGCCACAGAAGCTGCTGAGTCTGATCCACCCTCTGAACTCTGCATGCTCACTGCTGGGAGAGCACAGGGACATCAGGAGGACAGAGCACAGGGACATCAGGAGGGACAGAGAGCACAGGGACACCAGGAGGGACAGAGAGCACAGAGTGACATCAGGAGGGAAGGAGAGCACAGGGACACCAGGCAGGGACAGAGCACAGGGATGGAGAACACAGGGACATCAGGAGGGACAGAGAACACAGGGACATCAGGAGGGACAGAGAGCACAGGGACATCAGGGAGGGTCAGTGAGCACAGAGGGACATCAGGAGGGAAGGAGAGCACAGGGACATCAGGAGGGACAGAGAGCATAGAGGGACATCAGGAGGGAAGGAGAGCACAGGGACATCAGGCAGGGACAGAGCACAGGGACACCAGGAGGGAAGGAGAGCACAGGGACATCAGGCAGGGACAGAGTACAGGGATGGAGAACACAGGGACATCAGGAGCGACAGAGAGCACAGGGACATCAGGAGGGAAGGAGAGCACAGGGACACCAGGCAGGGACAGAACACAGGGACATCAGGAGGGAAGGAGAGCACAGGGACATCAGGGAGGGATGGAGAGCACAGGGACATCAGGCAGGGACAGAGCACAGGGACACCAGGCAGGGACTGTGCACAGGGACACCAGGCAGGGACTGAGCACAGGGACATCAGGCAGGGATGGAGAGCACAGGGACATCAGGAGGGAAGGAGAGCACAGGGACATCAGGCAGGGACAGAGCACAGGGACACCAGGCAGGGACAGAGCACAGGGACATCAGGAGGGAAGGAGGGCACAGCCCCACAGCAGCAAACCCAGGAGGGGCAAAATCCCAGTGGAAGCTCCAGGGGAAGTGTTGGAAAGGAAGGAAGGCAGCTCCCATCCCACACACAGGGCTCTTTTTAGGCTGGGAGCTAATTTTAATGCAGTATTATATTAAGGAAAAAAGAAAGTTGCCCAATTGTTTCACAGAAAGGAGAGGGAAGGAACAGAAAATGCACTCCTATATATAACCAAAAAGTGGCGTTGGAAAATCACTGTGTCACACTGAGGATCACACAAGACCTGGCAGAGTAAGAGCTTATTTTACAAATAAATTTTTTCCCTCCCTTCTCATGTTTAACTACGGCAAAAAATATTTTAATCAAATCTGAGTCCGTGCCTGGAGCTTAGCTAAGGCTTTCCTTGGGAAAGGGGGGTGCTCAGCTTGGGGTTACAATCACAACGAGCAATCAAAATGAAGAGCAGAAAAACAGCAATTTTAACCCCCCCAAGAAACATCTCCAGCCTCCCATCACCCCCAAAGCCCCACCAGCCTTACAAGGTCCCCCAAAAGCCACAGCATTTCCCTCCACTCCCCCAACACCACCCTGTGGAGATGATGGTGCCCTTGGAATCTTCAAATCCCAGGGGACACCAAGGGATGCTCTGAGGGGCTTCCTGGGACCACAAAATGGCATTTTTGTCTTTTTTTGGGGTGGGGAAGCCTTTTTTCCTCAGTTTCTCATGAAAGTTCCTGTTTCAAAACCTGTTTGAGAAGGATTTCTGCTGTCACTTCAAAACCAGAAGACTAAACCCATGCAGATTTTGGGCAGTGTCATTTCTCCTTTCTGATGAGCAAACTGCAGCCTCCAAATGACATTATGAAATCTTTTGTTTTGTTTCCACTGTGCCTCCAATATTTAAACCTTTCCCTCTGTGCAAGTTCAGAGGTAAAAGATAAAAAATAGGAATTGGACACTGGATCCTGTTCCTTTGTATTAAATGCAAGGGGATGTGGAGTTACAGAAATTACCTGTTTATTCCTTCAGCCACTGAGAAAAAACTCCAAATATTAAGATTCTTCAGAAAACAGATTTTTTAGGATTTCCCTCCAGCCAGTGCTGACCCCACACTCCCACCAGCAACTTACAGTGACTCTCCCAGTTTCCCAAACCCCCACAGCCCTCAGGTAATTTTCTCTTTCCCATCATCTCTCTTGCATGCAGGAGAAGGAGCAGATACAGAACCCACACAGCCACAGCTTATTAATTAGTACCAGATTAATTAACAAGGCAGCACCTTTGCTGCCTCTGCCTGGTTTTTAGCCAAAAGCTCTCTGTGAGAAGATTCCAGTTGCACCAGAGCTGGGGAACCATGGAAATAATAATAATAATTCTCACAGTAAATCAGTGAAACAGCTTCGTGCCTGTTCCAGCCCCAAATTATTGGCAATCAGACACTGCCCAGTGCTGCTGGTGAAGGAGGAGGCTTTGGGATGCTCAGGTGAAGATGCTTGGGCAGGACAGAGGTCACTTTTGGCAAACACACTCCCCAACTTTTCCAAGAGTGTTTGTTGTCTGTTCTTTGGGCTCCAGTTTGCAGCTTTCCAGGGGTTTTTTGAGTGGAAAAATGAAGAGTGGTGGGGTTACAAGAGAAAGATGGCTAAGCTGATAAAGATGTTTTAATGCTCTAGACAGAATGGTTCTGGCAGGGTCAGCTCTGGGCATTTCAGGTCTAGGAAAGATCTCATTTCTCAGAAGAGATGGAGGAGTTGGATCCTGCTGAGTCCCTTCTAAGAGGTGCTGTCTCCACCAGCTGCTCATCCTCACTGAAACATTTTCTTTTCTGATTCCCCTCAGTGACCAAAGGGGAGCAGAGGGAGGTGGGCAGGGTGGAAGGTGAACTGTCTGCTGCCAAAGCAAATGCTCAGGGTGATTTTCAGATCTGCCCCCAAAGGCAGGCCCTGGCAGTGTGACAGCCCTGCCAGACACAAAGACCCTGGTGGAACCTGGCCCTTCCAGACAAGGTGGACAGAGAAGTCCTGGATTGCCAAGGCACACGTACAGGACTTGTTATTGTTTTGTTTACCAGTGAAACATCCTGGATAAAGCATCATTCACTTCTCATTAAAGCCATCCTGTGCTTCCTGAGAACTGGAATCAGACCCGTGTGTGCCATCTGGGAACATTCATTTGTGCTGATGAAAAGCTGACAACACACGGAGAATTCCTGAGCTCCCAGTAGGAACCATCACAAGGTGCTGCAAAGCTTTGCTGATGCCCTGGGAGCACGGCTACCAACTCACCTGGCACCTGAGCCAAGGCTCCAGAGGGAGGATAAAGCACCAGCTTTCAAGGAAAAGGGGAAATGTGGAATCTGAAGTCTTGCTCTTTCACAGAATCTCAGGATGGTTTGGGCTGAAAGGACCTCAAAGCCCATCCAGTGCCACTCCCTGCCATGGGCAGGGACACCTTTCACCAGCCCAGGTCGTTCCAAGCCCTGTCCAACCTGGCCTTGGACGCTTCCAGGGATGGGGGCAGTTCCTCTCTCAAACTTCTCAACACCCCTGGAGCTCCTTCATGGATCTGGGCTGCCAGAGCTCAAGCTCCTGCTCCTGGGGCTCTTTGGCAGTTCTGCCACATCCCTAAGAAAATGCCCAGGAAAGGCCTCCCTTCAACCCTTCCACCCCATTTTTCACCATTTTACAGTGTCTTTGATCATCCTCTCCTAGCAGAGAGGGCTCCAAAGCCAGCCCTGCTGCTTCCCAAAGATCTAAGGCTTGATCTTTCTCCCCAGATCTGGTCTAAGAAACAGAAGTTCATCCCAGCCAGTTGCTTCCCCCTCCTGGCTGGGGTGAATCCTGTAGTTCTCCCAACACTAAAAGGTGTCCCGTGGGCTCTGAAACAGCCTGAGAGCTTGGCAGCCCCAGCACCAGGGACTCTGCACAAACTGAGAAGGTAATTAATAGTCAACAAAGCTGCTGGTGGGTCACAGAGAGGATGAGCTGCATCTACAGCTGACCTTCTGAGCTCCAGGGCTTCTTGAGGGGTTCAGAGGAGCGAAAGAAGTGAGTTCTGTGCCAGAGGAATGAGCAGGGAGGAATAAAATCGCTGTGAGAACCAGGATGGTTTGGGTTGGAAGGGACCTGAAAGACCAATTAATTCCACCCCATGCGATGGGCAGGGACACCTTCCACTATCTCAGGGTGCTCCAAGCCCTGTCCAACCCACCTTGGACACTTCCAGGGCTCCAGGGGCAGCCACAGCTTCTCTGCCCAACCTCACAGGGGACAATTCCTTCCCAATTTCAGTTTAAAGCCATTCTCCCTTGCCCTGTCACTGCATGGCCTTGTAAAAAGTCCCTCTGCACCTTCTTGAAGGCCCCCCTTGGCCACTGAAACGAGGTGTCCTGCCTCACCCCGTTGGTGTTTTGGGGAGACACAAGTTTGAAGCCCTGTTTGCTCACCAGGGCCCTGGGGTCACGAGCAGATCCCGGCCCTGGAAGGCGTTGCAGACATCTGGATTCCAGGTTGCATCACCAGCACTGACTGAAGCAGGCAGAGACCAAGGGCTGCTGCCTCTGGCAACGCTCTGTTTACCCCCAGCTCTCTCGGTCTCCAGGCAAACAGAGGCGACAGGAAAGGAAACGCAGAAAAAGCCCACGAACTTCTGGGCGCTATTTCTGGTTCTGCCACCAGCTCGCTCCGTGACCTTGAGCAGGATGTTTCCCCTTCCCTGTGCTTTCATTTTCCCACTCCTAAAAAAGCCACAATACTCCCCTAAGGCAAGGTATTTTTCAAGCCCTTGGTCTCCCTGGGCTGTCAAAGCCTGAATGCCTTTCAGAAAGACAAGTAGTACCGGTACAAACCTCGAGGGCTGATAAAAACTCTGGTTGTCACCCTTTCATTCATAAGACACTGTTGCCTCTGTGTCAAATGGCCTTGCCTTTGTTAATCTCTCCTGCCTAAAGCAGCTCCAAAAAGCTGGGAAAACAGAGATAAGAGCAGCATTTCAAAATATTTCCTACCTTCAAAGCTGCACTGAGAGGGGGAAGGAAAGGAGGGGGCAGCAGAAGGCTCCTCGGGTGCTGAGGAGGGGATGGAGCAGCATCCTCTGCTCCAGGTCCCCAAAAGAGGTGGGGGAAGGAGGGGACAGGCCAGGCAGGTGGCCCTGGGTGCTCCCTCTGTGCCACCCAGGGGATGAGGAGGAACCACGAGTACTTTTCTACAGAATGCTTTAATATAAACTACCGGCTCCTGAACACTCAGACAGAAACCTTTGGGAGCTGGACATGGAGAGCTCAAACATGGAAGAAGTGCTGGTGATCTGAGCCAGGGAAACACCTGGTTTCTTTGTCTTTGGTGCTCTGGTCCTGCCTCTGTAGGAGGGGTGGCTCCACCTGTCCCACCACCCAGCCCAGGTGGCTCCAAGGCTTCAAATAAAAAGGGATTTAAGTCCCTGCCTTCCCCAGGCCCAGGGTTGCTGCTGCTGTAATGGTGGCCAAACTACATCATGTTTTTAGACCAGAAGGAAAAGTCACTGTTTGAAATGAATGTAAATCCCTCTCCACCTTATTTTTACTTTTCATAAGTAAAACAAAATCAATCAGGGGTGGGACTGACAAAATTGTGGCTCTCACAGGGTATTTAGGTCTTGTATTTCTAAGTCTTTATTTTCTGAAGGTGTAAATGTAAAACAAATGTTAAACCAAACAATGCCTTTTTAAAATTCAGAATAATCATAGAATTACAGGCTGGTTTGGGTTGGGAGGGACCTTAAAGCCCATCCAGTCCCACCCCTGTCATGGGCAGGGACACCTCCCACCAGCCCAGGGTGCTCCAAGCCCCGTCCAACCTGGTCTTGGACATTCCAGGGATGGGGAAACCTGTGCCAGGGTGTTCCCACCCTCCCAGGGAGGAATTCCTTCCCAATATCCCATCTGTCCCTGCCCTCTGGCAGTGGGAACCCATTCCCCCTTGTCCTGTCCCTCCATGCCTTGTCCCCAGTCCCTCTCCAGCTCTCCTGGAGCCCCTTCAGGCACATGACCATCCATTTCTATCAGGGCTGCTCCAGGGAATCACTGCTCATTTAAAGGCCACACAGATCCTGAACCCCTTGAGTTAATTTGCTTTCCAAAGCTTCCTTTGATCCTATTTAAACTTTCCAACTTCCTTTATTGCATCCTTTTCTTACTTCTGGCAGAACTTTTGAAACAGAATATAAATACTGGGATATAAAGGAGGGAAAGGAAAAGAGAACAGTCAATTATTCGACCTCTGGGGCAGAGTTTTATAGAGTTACTTATATTTAAGCTTCTATATATATGTATATATATTTATATATATATATAAAAATATACATATACACATATATAAATTACATTTTATTAGCATTTATATTTATTATTATATAGTTACTATCTATATTCTTATATAGATATATCTACATTATTGTATATTCTATATAAAAACATATTTTATTAGCATTTATATTTATTCTTCTATTTAGCTATATCTACATTATTGTATATACTATATAAAATCATATTTTATTAGCATTTATGTTTATTACTATTTTATTTTTATGTGTAGATATATCTACACTATATACAGATACATCTATCAAGATATATATATATACTGGGCTCGATGATTTTAGAGGTCTTTTCCAACCTTAAAGAACTCCAGGATGCAGCTAAAAAGGTTGGATGCACCAGAATTGCAGGAAACCTGGAGCTGGATGGGATTCCTAGTGGCATTTTATATAGGAAAATTCACCTTAATATCTTTAATATTACCAGGAATCAGTGGGATTTAACCCAGAGCCTCAGCTGGTGTTTTACTGAAAAAAAAATGGGAAGGTTGTAGTTTAACTTAAAAAACAACCCAAAAAACTATTCCCAATTCACATTTGGGTCCTGCAAGGATCAAAATTCAAACCCAGGTTTTCCCTTGGTTTTTGGTTGGTTTTGTGCCTTTTTTGCATACTCTGAAAGGAAGGCTTCCATTTAAAAATAGTTCTTTGGTTTCTGGAATTTTATTCAGGTTTATTGGCTCAGAGCTGCGATAAACAGGAAAAGCAGCACAGCAATAACTGAACTCCCAGGAAATCAAAATGCTACTCAACCATCCCATTTGAGATGGGCTCTAAATGGTATTTTCCCCCCTGACTGCAGAAAAAGGAACCAGGGATTTGCCATTTAATGGATTCACCACTGAGAATTCTCCACACTCTCAGAACTGACTGCAAATAATAAAAGGAATGCAGGGAATGGCAGAGTTGGATTTTCTCTTCCAGTAGATGCACTGCCCACCCCTTCACCCACCCCCCCCAGGCCACAGTTATTTCACTAAAGAAAACTTCCTCAAATATTTTCCATTTCATTCACCATTTTTGGCTTAGTCTTGATTTAATAACTTGCCCTGAAGAGGCATTAGTTGTGTTTTAACCAGAGCACCAGAGAAAGGAAGTGTTTGCTTCTCTGGAAGGAGGAACTGGTTTGTTTGATGGGAACGAAAACGGATCCAGTGACTTCTCCTGCCTTCCAGCAGAACTGAGCAGAGTATTTATATCAAACCCAGCTTGGCCCCTGCCTCACACACATCCTTTCTCCTTGCATGTCTCCAAAGCACGATATCTCCAAGAAATCACAGAAATTCCCATCAGGAAAATATCACTGTACGTTTTCCATGGCTTTCCAAAACACTCCAAAGCTGGAGGAGCACGGGATGCAAACAGGGCTCCAACCCAAGACCAAGGGCCATCCTTGGAAAAACATGATCCCAGCTCATCCAGCTGTGAAAGCAAAAGAAACTCTCTGCTTTGGGATGGTTGAGTCAAGGAGAAGCTGCTCTATCAGCACCCCCTCTTAGAGGGGGAAAGGAGTTACCTTTCCCTTCACACCAGGCAGGGATGGTCGGAGGACAACACTTCCCACAGGGCTGGGAAAGGTGGATGCTGCTCCAAGAGTTTGGAAGGCTGGTTGTTCAGCACCTGAACTCAACCCTTGTCCATGGTGTTGGACAACTGGCAGTGAGGAGAGGGACAGCAATTCCTGGGGGTTTAACTGCTCTAAAAGCCCTGGGAAAGGAGCTGCTCTTCTGCCTTTTAGAGGGAGCCAGGAAGTCTCATGGAATCACAGAGTGGTTTGGGTTGGAAGGGACCTGAAAATCCATCTCATTCCACCCCTGCCATGGGCAGGGACACCTTCCACCAGCCCAGGTTCCTCCAAATTATCCAACCTGGGCTTGGGCACTCCCAGGGCTGGGGCAGCCACAGCTTCTCTGCCCAACCTGTGCCAGGGCCTGCCCACCCTCCCAGCCAAGAATTCCTTTGCATATCCAGCCTAATTTCCCCTCTTTGAGTCCATTACTCCTTGTCCTGTCATTACAGTTCCTGAGGAAAAGTCCCTCTGCAGTTCCCTTGTGGAACTTCAGGTACTGGAAGGATATCAGAGCAGGGTAAGACCAAATAGAGTCTTGGCTCATCAGAACCTTGAGCTCTGCAGCCAAACCCCCCTTCCCATGCCAAGCACATCCCACAGCCAGGTGACACTGAGCCACCTCAGAGAGGCTGGGACACTGGGGGACAGCAGCACAAGCAGCAGCCCCAGCCCTCATGTGCTGTCCCATCCCAAGGGATGGAGCAGCATCTGCCTTTCCCACCCACCCCATCCCCCTTCCAGCAGAGGTTTGGGCCATCTCTGTGTCCTTGTCCCCTCCAGCTGAGCATGAGCTCAGCCAGTCCTGCAGGAGCTGGCACTGGAACTGGCACATCCAGAGTGTCCCAAACCACATTTAGCCTTTCCATGAGCAGTGTCAGTGGAGGGGATGGAAGGGGGAAGCAAACACCACAAGGAACTTGAAAATAAGCCTTCTGGAGAGACTACTTATTACACTGCTTCAAAATTCTATAAACAAGAGAAGGCACCAGAGCCTTCCACTGATTAGGTTAAATTAATTTAAACCAGAAGCCAACACTGCCTGTCTACGAGCTCCAGTTACCTGGAAACACAGATAAACCCAAAACACACTTTTCAAGGGCACCAGGCACTATAGCTGGGGTGGCTTTTTTTTTTTCCAGAAATGTGGTCCTCATGGAAAAATACAAATTTGGGAATGGCTTTTATTAGCAAGTTAATAATATACTGAAATACAAATATACACTCAGTCTTTAATTAGATTTCATAGAATTAAGTCAAGTAATATATATATCCACGTAAGTGTTGTGTAACAGCCGTTCACTGATCGCTGCTGTTTCTTTAAAAGAAACTTTCAGGACAGAAAAAAGTGAGGAATTTTGTGTAATTTGGGGTTTCCTTAAGAGCCAAGAGACTGAAGAGCAAAAGCTGTGATGGCTTAGGGTTGCTGGGAGCAGCCTGTGGCCAATCCCACGTGCAGGGATGCCAGACCTGACCACAGGGAAAATATCATTGTGAACATCCCTCACACACAAAGACCTGTCCTGTGCTCTCCTGGGTTAAGGACAGGGACACTCTCCCAGTGTCAAACACCAGGATTAGATTCCTTCAGCTGTGAATGAGTCCCTCCCAAAATGCAGGGACCAGAACACAGCCTGCTCCTGCAAAGAATCATGGAATCCCAGAATATCCTGAGCTGGAAGCGACCTCCAAGGATCATCAGTCCAGGATGCTCCAACAATCCCACCCTGTCCCCCAGAGGATCATCCAAACCCTCCTGGAGCTCTGGCAGCCTTGGGGCTGTGCCCACTGCCCTGGGGAGCCTGGGCA